>OZ025240.1:16724020-17326520 GCA_964019155.1 Osedax fenrisi | reverse complement strand
TATGAATTAAATTACGTCATACAATATATTTAATAAATATTATGAATCTGAATAACATTTGTTATTGTTATTGTTATTATTATATTGTTATTAATTATTTCAATGAATTAATTTATTAAATACATTCTATTATAATTTTCTATTTATAATATTATTTGGGTGAATGTTTCTACGATTTTTCTTATTATTTAACCCTGGGATTTTGCTTAATATTATAATATGTGAATATCCCCTATATGATATATAATAATATAAATGTTACATTTTAATATCTTTATACGTTTATATACTTAATTAATATATAAGTTTTAATAATCTATATATATTAATAATCTACATAAATACAGAAATATAAATATATACCTATATATATATACATATATGCACTTTAAAGTGATACATAAATACATAAAATTATACATACAAATATAAACCATGATTTATTAAAACATGTAATATATATAACATATAGATACACATTTATAAAATCTGATTATATAGATACGTCTCTATAAGTATCATTATCTTTAGTTATTTAATTGTTAGTAATACCAAAATGATATTATACAATTTTTTATATTTAATTTTTATATTTATATTTCAATAACCAGAAACACCTATATGCCTAGTGTACCCTATTATCTCAATTGTTATCTATTAATAAATGTAGTTAATAACACTATTTTAAACTATTGTTTAAACACTATTGTTTTAGCAACGTTGAATTATATAGGTTTCTGAGCAGTTTTAAACTAGGTCATATTAAACATATTTTATAAATGCAATAAAACTGGATTTTTAAATATATTTTCAAAATATGTCAAATTAAACAACATATAAACTAGATAATTTAGCTATATATTAAAACTAAGATAACTTAACTTTACTAGAAATGATATATATATACGATGATCTACACATTGTATGGCTTGATTTGGCTAACGCATTTGGTTCGTTACCACACTTGACATTAAATAAGTTATTTGAATCTCTTCCTTTACATGCTCATACATCGACCATATTGAAAGACATGTATACTAATACAATATGTGAATACAAAGATTTTATGGTCCAACCAACTTCCGGAGTAAGACAGGGCAATTAAAAGATTGTTTATCACCAATTATTTTTAATCTTGCTTCCGAACCTATTATAAGAAAAGCAATTAAAATAGCTGGTTATGACCTATTCGAGTCTAAAGCTAAACTTACAGCTTACGCAGATGATTTAGCAATAATCACTGGATCTCATGAGGAAATGATGTCGGCACACGATTGAATACTGGAAGTTTCTAGTAGTATCGGCCTTAAATTCAATCCTAGAAAATGCACTAGCATTTCTTTCAACAAGGGGGTTATTGAGGATCGTCAGTTTATGTTGGGTCAATAATTTATTAAAACGCTCCATATGCGTGAATTTGAAAGATTCTTGGGTATACCGATTGGATCTAAGTTATTGTTTAATGTTACTACTGATATACATGCTCAACTTAATCAACTTTCAGAATCTGGACTAACTCCATGGCAAAAAATAGAAGATTTGAGAAGTCACTTAATCCCCTCTCTATCCCATGAGCTCTCATCTGGACGAGTCATGAAGGAAAGTATCTACGATCTGGACAAATCTATAAAACTAATACTCCTGACAATGTTGCTACTCCATTATTCTATGCTATCAGACATATTGACGGCCTGGGGATTGGTAAAATCAGCCAAGAAGTAGATATTTGGACAAATTCTAAAGCAACGCAATTACTATCTTCTAGAGATAATATGATATCCTCAATTGCTAATCGCCAAATATCAAATACCCTAAATTGTGCTATAGGACATGATCATGAAATACCACTCAGTGAATTTCTATCCGGTAAACAAACGCATGGGTTATTTGGTTATAGATTTTATAGCAAATGTGCTAATCTCTGGCATGCAGCAACACACCTTGGAGCTCGCATTGATATATCCGATGAGAACATAAGCATAGCCATCGATGATATCTGCTCCACTCCTGCTAAGGTTGTCATAAGCATGCGACTTGCGCTGAGAAAGCAATGGAGCAGAACATTCGTGGAACTTCCTTTACAAGGCAGTGTAGCTGAGTGTTTATCCCAGGATGCAAATTCTAAGGTAATCACTAAGCTAATATCACAAGAATCGACACTATCTTTCAAATCATGGAATTATTGGCATTTGACTAGAACTCCGACTCTTCCAGTAAAAGCTTTTCCAGGCTCAACAGATAAAAAATGTTGCTACTCCAAGGCTGAAACGACGATGCACATATTGAATATGTGTACTGCATCACTAAAAATGATGACAGAAAGACATGATGCTGTCCTTGGAGTACTAACTAAGTTCCTAGATGAATGCTATAATGAGTACGATACTAGCTACATCTCACTAGATAATTTAAAACCGGATATTATTATCAAATTTAATAACTCATGTTATTTTGTCGACATCACAATTCCCTACGACTCGATTAGAAACATGGAATCTGCCGATAACAGGAAGATAGAAAAGTATCGCCACCTCGGATATGTAATTCCCTTCTGTGTTGGTTCTTTGGGCTATTGGTATTCGGGAAACCAAATTCTCAAGACAGAGATGAACTTTCCTTCAAACACCTGGAAAATATTGAAGACCGCCAGTATTAAAGAATCAATAGAAGGTTCGGGAAGAATGTTATCAAAATTCTTCAACTGTTTTTAAAGCGTTTTATTATTTTACTTAGCATTTTATACTATATCTTTAGTTTATTATCTTATTCTCTACTTTTAACTATTTTTATCACACATTTATATTTACATATTTTATCAATTTTTATTTTTTTTAATTATTATAGATATTTTTATACCGTCTACTTCCGTTTTAGTTTTAGGATCACTAACTATGATGAATAGTTCATAAGCTCAAATAAACTAACATATTTGCTTAATTGATTTTTCAATAACACCCTTCTGAGTATATATATATACATATATGTGTGTGTGTGTGTGTCTATATTATAATATTCTACATATTTTATTTAATTAAGTAACATTATCAGTATATATATATTAAAATATAATTTAAGTAATAATATCATCATTATCTTCATAAGCTGTCATATATGACAGCTTATAAAACGTATCTATAGATACGTTTTATTTTCCTGCCATACATTTTATATTATTATTTTAGTATATATATATGTTATAAAGTCCAAGTTGTAGATATATCGATTTATGTAATATAAATGTAAATGCATTTAGCATTACGTAACATAAATAAATATATCTACATAAAAACGTTAAACTAAATTTCGGTGTCACGCTATGTGTTAATTGCATAGCCATATCCATGTAAATGTTTGTTTTTTCTGTTATTTTAATTGTTATCGTCTGTAAATTATATTTCGTTATTTATCTATAGAATAAATTCCACTCGGGGAAATTGTCAGATTCTTCGTTCTGCATATCATCGGGTCTTTGCTTCAATAAAGTATATACGAACATTCACTTTGTTAGAATTGACTCTGCGAACAATCTTTTATTCGAGACAACCTTTCATACAAAGACTTTTGAATTTAATTCAATTCGTTCATTACTTAATATCGATATATCTGCATGTATAAATTTATTTAAGCTTGACGCTCGATTTGTTGCATAGTCATGTGTAGATGTCTATGTTGTAATTAAATGTTTTATTATTTATGTAAATTGTTATTCGGGTTGTATTTTATATTTGTTATTGTTATGTATATTCCTTTTCATTAGTTTCCTATAAAAGGAACGCCTTCGGTGAGATCGATACACTTTTGGTTCTTCGTTTCACCTGGTTGGTACATATTATCATTATCGTTATTATTATTATTATTACTATATTATTATTATTATTTATGTTGTTATACAGGTATTTGCTTCACTAAAGTATATACGAACATTCACTTTGTTACATATACTTACCTTACCAGGTCTAGCTTGCTCGGAATTCTAAGACACGTTTCTTCCATTCATCCCTAGTATCCGTCAAGTTTATCAGCTTTTCCACTTTACACTCAGTATCTTTTATCATTTGATCTACGAATGTATTATCCGGTCTTCCACGAGAGCGCTGACCATGTTCGGAAGTCCATAGTATCAATTCACTAACTAACTCATTTTTGCTTCTCCGGCAGTGTCCCTTATTTTAATACTAGTTATGTATTACAATAAATGGATTTTCTAAGTACGTAATTAAGGCAGGTAATACACAAAAATAGTGCGATAGTATCTCGCAAAGAATATAGAAGAAGTACTGGACAAATTTGACAAATATGTGGATCCAAGAATAAACAAAATATATGAGAAACCAACAAGAGACTGAATCATTCGAAAAATTTGTCAATGAAATCAAAGCAATGAGCCGTAGGTGTGATTTCGAAAACATCACAGTTAATGTAATCATTAGAGAGAGAATCATAAAAGGAATGAACAATTACGAACTAAGAAAATAGTAGATAACAAGAGAAAAATTTACTTGCGAAGATCTCATAAGAATATGCCGAGCTGAAGATCAGTGTAATTAACAGCGTAGCACTTTAGGAAATAAAGACATAATCAACTTTATAAGACACAAAAAATAAAATTACAAATTACACATTATACAAATTCAAAACTTATAAATGAAGACAAATTTAGATACCTTGGGAAATCCCATCCGTTCAAAAAAGAGTTATGCCCGGCATATGTAAAGACATGTGGAAAGTGTTCGAAGAACAACCATTACACCATAAATGTGTAAATCGGAAGGAAATGAAACTATACGAAATATATTTTAACTACAGGCTAATATAAACGATGTTTTTACAGTAGACACATTACCAACATGCTAGACTGTAACATTGCAAACAGAATTGGGGTCGAGTGTGAAATTACAAATAGATAATGGTGTATCTGTAAGTATAATACCATTATCGGTGTATCAGAAAGCGAGCAAAGATTACAAGAATGAACAAATAAAAGAGTCCAAAACAAAAAATATCAAGACATTTGGATGTATAATCTGGAACATTAAAGGAGAAGTTATAATTCGGGTTAACAGAATAACTAAGAACTGTCAAATACGACTAGTCATAGTTGATGTAAATCAATTCCACTCTATCTTAAGAAGAGCAGCAAGAAGCATTTAATTACAATGTATCGAGATACTTGACAATGATGAACTATACAAAGTCAACCAAATCGAAGAGGAATTTGACATGAACAAAATAAGTCGTATGTTTCCTGAAGTATTTGATGACAAAATTGGCTTATTAAATGGAACATACCACATGAAAATTAATAATTTAATTGATCCTGTTAAATATATTTATCTCTATAAAAAAGAGTAAAAACTATCCTTGGAGTAGACTGTGGCACATATCACAATTTATGAATAGTTATTTTCAAGATAAAGCTCAAATAAACCAAAAGAAATAAGACTATTCAAAAATATTACCTAGAAAACATTGATACGAAATATACTGTAGAAGTCAAGAATAGATTCAGTATACTACAAGTAGATAGCAAAAATACTGAAGATTTATGGATTGATATACTTGATATTGTGATAGAGACGGATGAGAAATGGATACCAAAAGTAAAGAGGAAGTTACAATATAATTAAACGAAGAAACAATAAAAATAGCGGAGGAGAGAAGAGAGGCAAAAGTAAAAGGCGAAATAGAAAAATATAAAAAACTTAATGCATAATTTAAAAAAAAATAAAGGTATGATAAGGAGATAAATTTAAGAGAGAATTGCAATAAATAGAAGACAACAATAAAAATAGAAGAACAAGATATCTATACAAGGAAATAAAATGTATAACTGGATCATACACCGCTATATGCGGAGCTATGAATCTAAGTTCCGGGAAGACAGCTACTTAAGAAAGAGAAGTAGAAATTAGATGGCAACAATACACAGAAGAGCTTTACAGGATATTCCTATAATCATTGATACTTTCCCCGAAACTAGATATGAAGATGAACCTCACTAGATACATAGGTAAAGGACGCTATCAAGTATATATCAAATCGGAAATCATCTGGTTGTGATAGTATACTTATAGATCTTCTGAAAGCTGGATATGCATCTATAAAAATATTGTTAATTATTGTCAATAACATATGGAGTACCTAGGAATGGCCAAGATATTGGAAGACATCTATTTATCTTCCGATATACAAGAAAGGAGATTAGAAAGAATGTGGGAACTATCGAACTATTGCTCTGATATCTCATGCTAGCAAGATATTCCTTGTAATTATTCAGAAGAGATTAGAACATTTCATTATCCCAGAACTACCTATCGAACAATAAGGTTTTAGAAAAGGAAGAGGAATAAGAGATCATATAGATAATATACGGTGGATGATGGAAACAGACAAAGAACACAACAGGAATGTGTATATGTGTTTCATTATACTATACAAAGGCTTTCGACTGCGTAGATCATGAGAGACTATGGGTGATACTCAAAGAAATGGGAGTTCCAGTTCACCTAATAGTCTTACTGAGAAAGCTCTATACGAAACAAGAAGCCACTATAAGAAAACAATTCGGTGAAACTAATACTATAAACATAGGGAAAGGGATAAGTAAAGGATGTATTTTATACCCCTTACTATTTAACATATATGCAGAAAACATAATGAGAGAGGCATTAGAAGATTGGGGTGGGTATCAGTATTGAAGGTAGAAGGATTACTAATCTGATGTATGCTGACGAGTCGTCAGTGACGAAACAACACTGATCGCTGAAACTAAAAACGATCTAATATCAATTATGGAAAGAGTAAAGTTGTCTAGTGAAAAGGCAGGTTTTTATTTAAATGTAGGCAAACTAAAGTAATGATGACTGAAGAACAAGGAGAAATGGTAGTAGATGGCAAACATATTGAAGTAGTATCACACTTTATTCCTGGGACCTTTACTAACAAAGGATGGATTCTGTGAGAAGGAAATACGTAGAAGGTTAACAATGGCAGCTCTGCAATGGGGGGACTAAAGAAAATCTGGAAAGATAGATGAATTACCCTCAGAACAAATATTAGCCTTATAAAAGCTTTAGTTTTCCCTATCGTCTTATACGGAGCAGAATCTTGGACAATGAGAAAGTTTGAGAGAAAGATGATCGATGCTTTTGAGTTGTGGTATTGGAGACGACTATTAAGAGTAACATTGACCGACAGAAAGACAACTTTATGGGTTAGTGATAATATAAAACTAGAATGGACGTTTGAGTCAAGGATAGTCAATGCATCAGTATGTTACTTTGGCCATGTTATAAGTATGGGGTAGGAGAATGGGGGGTTATAGAAGCAGAGGTACCACGGAAAATATGGCTGGATAGCATAACGAAAAACTTCTTGGAACTATCTTCAACATGATTCGAGCCTCAAGATGTAGTAGGATTTGGATAGCTGCTGACATTGATATCGCCAGGTGTTGGATACGACTTGACGGCATAGGTTAACAGGTTATTTGTTATAAAAATCATTATTAATGAAACATTTAAAAGAATTTGTTACGATTAAAATAATTGATTGAATAATTACAAACATTTAAATTAGCTTTTTAAAACAAATTATTTATTTATTTAAAATTCAAAAATTTTAAATTAATAAAACAAATAATTTAGTTATATATCAAGTTAAATAATAAATATAATTAATTATTTAGAGACATGTTTTGTATTAATATACTTGTTATTTATATGTTATTTATTACGAATCTAAAAACAAATGCGTATGGTGTTAGTTATCTTAGTATTTATATATATATATATGTGTGTGTATATTATATAAGTCTACCTTATTATATTACAGGACATATTGAGTCTTCCGGTTAAATTTATTTAAATTATTTTAAATTATATGTTACATAATTGAAATGACGTTTTCGCCGTAGTATAGAAAAACGATCTTTTACAATTACTCGTTAATCATACGTATCAAACGGGATTAATTAGGAATTACATAATCATATTGGGGGGGGGGTTAAGTGTTGTATTTCACATTATCTTCCTACTGCTGTCATCCTTTGTAAGATGGGTTAGATATAAAATATACATGCTTCTCTATCAATCATCCTTGTCGGCTATTCGTGCCACCCCTTGATAAATACTTCAGCAAGTGGGCTAAGACAAATGACGAGAACAGTCTTGAGAGGAGACAGGCGCCATCAGACTCATTAAGCCTACTGAAAGATGACATGATAAACAATAATATTTCAATGCCAGATCCGGCGTGTCCCGGAATATCAATGTCCGCACATTCCAACGGTAATACCCACGATGGATGTGCTAAGTTAGCTACTGGAACTACAGAAATATTAACAACAAACACACAGATAATTGCGATAACTAAAAGAAATTTAAAATTAACAACGAATATAACTACAATAGGACGTGGAACACTACGGACACTCAGAGGAGCAGGTAAAATTCATGAATTAACAAGATAGCTAGATAGATACCGATGGGACATTATTGGTCTGGCGGATACAAGATGGAAAAACTGTGGTGAAATAATAATTGAGGAAGGCCATACGATTGTCTATGGCGGACAAGAAATTACCACCACAAGGAGTAGCCTTTATAGTACGAAAATAACTAACCTCAGTTATCCTAAACTAAAAAACAATCTACAGCCGAATTATATCAATAAGAATAACCATACAGCCAGTAAATATGACTATCATCCAGATATACGCGCCTAAAAGTTATTACGATGATAAATATATTGAAATTTTCTATGAAAAAAATGGAGGATACAAATACAAAATATATTTTAATTATACAAGGTGATTGGAATTCAATAGTAGGTGATTCGAACAAAGAATGGAATAATGTGGTAGTTAAATTTTCTCTTGGTAAGACTAATTCAAAAGGAATTAGATGTTATATATTTTATAATGTGTGTATCTGTATAATGAAGATATTAACAAGTAACGATAACAATGTTTATTAGTGTATATGGATGTCGAGCGTGAGTCTAGGTAGTGATACTTAGACTGCCGATTGATAGGGATACGGTCGTATATATATATATATATATATATATATATATATATTAATATGGGCGTATACCAATCAGGCGATATCATCAGATGATTGTCTAGTGCAAGCGTTATTGGTGATACGGTTGGTTGCACGCGTGCACGATACGATATAAACTATTCGTGCAGATATTACATAATATCGGTATACGAATAGGAATGCATGTGCAGATACGTATATAGTGTATGCCTATAATAGTATCGTATGCCCGATGTATTATTATGCTAATACATGTACATAGGGCATTATTATTGTACTAGGTGCATATGCATAAATGTACAGGTATATACATATATATATATATATATATATATATATATCTAGTTATAGATATACCAAAGATTTTCCAAAGGAAAGATATTGCACTCCCTATCTATCTCTAGTACCTAGAAATGTAAATTTAAAATGAAAAAACAATATTAACACTAGATGGCGAAATAGTATATGAAATGTTAAATCATGTGATATTTTTATTTAAATTTCTTGTTTTCTAATTATATTCATACATTTAAAATCATGTCAATATAATACAATACATGTAGTTTTTTTTAATATTAGATTTATAACAATATATTTATCATTTATTTTATTTGTTTATATTAAATATAACTAATCAGTGTATTCTATTGTTATATAATTATATTATAATTTTAAAATCATGTGAATACATATTATAATACAATATACATGTTTATTGTATATAATTTATTATTTACTATTACAATAAATATAGAAATGTCTTATTATCTGAATAATACCGCTAGATGGCAATATCGAATTATTAGGTGACACAAATATACACAAGTGCAATATCTTTCCTTTGGAAAATCTTTGGATATACATATATATATATATATAGGGTTTATGGTCAGAATGTATAATAAACCTGGTTCCATAAATATAGTTGTGAAAACGTTCACATCCGAATACTATCGTTAGCATTTCTCTCTCGATGTTGGTATATCTGGTCTCGGCTGGACTCAACGATTTTGATGCGAATGCCACTGGACGACCTTCCTGTGGTATTGTTGCTCCGAGACCATAACCAGAAGCATCGACCTGTAAAATAGATTGTTTATGGGGATTATAGTATACGAGAGTAGTTTGTGCGCATATCCTCTCTTTGATATCGTTGAATATGTTATCTAAAGATGGGTGCCAATGAAACTCTGTATCTTTCTTTAGAAGTTCTCGTAGTTGCGTCGTGTGATGAGCCAAGTTTTTCGTAAAAGGGGACATATATGTTGCTATCCCGAGGAATTCTTGGAGCTTTCGGGGTCGTTGGTGCTTGTATAGCTTTGATATTCTTTATTTTCGAAGCATCTGAATGAACTCTTTGACACCTCTTTGTCAAAGAGGAGTCCATAGAATGATAATAAGGGTGTATTTATGAAGCACTTACTTTCATTAAATACGAGTCCGTGACGAAGCGCTTTATCCATCAGCGTTCTCAGGTTGCGATAGTGCTCTTCAATCGTCTTTCCAAATACTCCAATATCATCTGCGCTACTAATTGTACCTGGACATGATTCCAGAATCTGATCAATCCTTTTCTGGAAGACATATTGACTAGAGTTCAAGCCAAATGGTAGTCGAAGGAATCTATATCTGCCAAATGGACTGTTAAAAGTAGTGAGGAAACTGGACGGTTCATCTAAATGAACAGACCAGTATCCCGAATTCTAGTTTCGAGAATACTGTTGCATCATCTAGATGATGCTTAATCTCATCGAGTGTGCGTGTTATATAGTGTGGACGCTTAATTGCGCGGTTTAGGTCTTTCGGATCTAAACACATGCGGATTGTTCCATTGGCCTTGCGGCTATAGACCAAACTTGATACCCAATCTGTCGGGCGGTGTACTATTTGTATGACCTTCAATGTTTCCGTCTTATCTAGGGTCGCCTTTACTTCATCACGGAGTGCAATGGGACTCATACGTGGTTCATGTACAATAGGTTGTATATTTGGATCTATGACAATATGATAGTCGCCATTGAAATTGCCTAATGGGCCAAAACAACGGGGATATTGTGTTGACACATCGCCGATGCACGTTAGTCATTCAGATTTGGATACCGAACAATGTAATGTAACCAACTTTAGTTCATTGCATGAAGATAGACCAAGGAGGACCGGACCTGGAGTATCAACCACATAGAATGTAGCTTGTGTCGATCTTGAGTCATATTGTAATGTCAGGTCGAATTTCCCATATTGTTCTATCACTTTTCCGTTATAGACTGATAGACGTATATTATTTTTCTCAAGCATCGGTCTATTAATTGGATTGGGGTACATTTTTATAAATGTTCGCATAGGCAATATATTTCCCTGTGCACATGTATCTACCTTTACTCGTAGATTAGCAGGTGTACTATTATGCATACAATCTAGCTTTGCATACATTTTTTGTTATTTGTTATTTTTATTTTCAATTAAAAGTTGTATTTTTAGGTGGAGAATGGTGTATATACACTATTTGTTATTTTTATTTTACATTATGAAGTTGTATTTTTAGGTGGAGAATGGTGTATATGCACTATTTTTTATTTTTATTTTACATTATGAAGTTTTATTTTTAGGTGGAGAATAGTGTATATGCACTAGTTTTTATTTGCTCACAAAGCACCCCAATTTACAACGTTGTAAATGCGCTATTTGCATACCATTTTTACACCTACTTTGGTTTCTTGGGCAGCCACTACCAATAATGAATTCATAAGTGATCCATGCCATAAAAAGTCTAAAAAATGCAAGTCACCCGGAATTGACAATGTACCAAGCGAGCTATTACAGGAGGAGGTGAAGCGTTTAATGATATAATTACAAAGCTTTATCAGAAAGTATGGTCCACCAACCAGTTTCCATATTAATGATCAACCTCTCTAATCATCCCTATTCCAAAGAAAGTAGATCTCAAAAAATACTGAAACTATCGTACTATAAGTCTTATCAGCCATACAAGCAAAATTCTCCTGAGAATTATATTGAACAGATTAATTCCACAAGCCGAATATATTCTAGCGGAAGAACAAGCCGGTTTTAGAAAAAATAGAAGAACAACTGAAAAAATTCTTAACTTCAGACTATATTGATATAAAATGTAGTAGTATTAATATAAAATATCTATAGTAATGATATATTTAAAAATCATGTGTTATGATTGAAATAATTTTATTAAATAATTTAAAATATTAAAAATTTATAAATAAAATGTGTAAAATACACATTTTATATCAATTTAATAATAAATATCTGAGATTATATATATACATGTTTTATATTTAAATTACTTTTATTTGTATGTGGTATAAAATGAATTTATTAACTAATTCGGATCGAATTAGTTATGTTTATATATATATATATATATATATATATATATATAATTACTCGGTTATTACTAAATAGGAAGTACAAGCTATCAAGATATTAAAAACGTTCTTTCAGTGTAGCTGCAGCTGATCATGGAATGCGTTACCTATTCCATTAAGCATTTATGTAAATTATTCGTATTTTAAATCTAATGTATTGTTATTGATTCGTAAAAATTTATTTTATTATTTTCAACTGATTTATATTTTTGTTGTTGTATATTTTTAATTTTTATATTTTGTGTATACAATGGAAAACTTTTAATGTTATTTTGTGTTTAAATAAACATTCATTTATATATATATATATATATATGTATATATATATATATATATATATATATATATATATATATATATATAATATTATATACATATATATTATTATATATTATCCTCTGTACGAAAGATTCCACCATATAGTAATTTTAAGTATATTTGTATTCATCATTATTTTATTGACTCAACTAGAGTTCTTTGTGAGCTATTATATTTTACCCTACACTAATAATTCACGCCTATATCGTATAAACAGTTTTTTAATAATCATTCTTAAACATTTGAACTAAGGGATACAGATAATCATATTTTATATTCCCTTTTCTCGTACCTTATTCTAATCTAACAAAACTGTTTAATTAAACCATTTTGCCAGACTTAAGTCATTTGATAACTATATGAAATCATGAAAAATAAGTCATTCTCTTAAACCTGGCTATCCTCCATAATAGCATTGACTAATATTCGTTCCATGTGGTCAACTATCTCCATTATGTTCCCTAAACCCAAACACAACCTTATTTTTTTTTAATATTACAATCACATTGACCGATACCTAGATTTATAATCATGAATCGGGTATATCATACTATATATATATATATATATATTTGACTGGTATTAATGATTTTTTATTTATAATTACTCATATATTTATCCCCATATTTAATATTAATTTTAATATTATTTACAATAAACACATATGTTCATATGTATTCATCTAAATGGTTTATAATACTAATTAATATTAATTTATACATACATATATAATGAATATTAGTATACTTATTAATATACTATTAATTTAAACAGATATATTGTAAAGACTCAGACATCACCAACGGAACATTACCACCGAATGTCATAACCGATACTACAATATATTATTCCTGTGTTTATCTTAAATTAGCTGTAATCGATATGTGTTCTTTTAGAAATATAAATTGTAGTCATTCTAAAATAACATATCCCAACTTTAAAGAAATCTATTTAAATAATAATATGATTACGGAATTACACGAAGATGTTTTCATTTCTTTGCCAAATATATTGAGAATTAGTCTACATAATAATCTGATAAAATAAATATCTTATAATTTATTTATTAATAATAATATATTAGAGGAAATAAATTTATATAATAATAGTATCAAGATATTTATAGTTGAACTAGCACATATATTATCTTTAAGAAATTTATTGTTAGGTAGAAATCCAATAAAAATATTCCACGAAAGTACATTAAAAAACTTTGTTATACAACATACACAAATTAACAAATATATGGGAATAGATTTAATTAATAATTTGACATGTGATTGCAATGTAAATTGGATACAGCGAATTAGGAAAGAAATTAAAATTCATTATTTTCATATATATAATACATTTCTAAATTTGGAAGATTTCTTAATCTTATATACAACTTTAGAAAATATATGTATTAATAATATAAATACTAATTTAACAGGTTAATATAAACATATTTATATCACTTATCAGTTATAATATTAATAATGTATATATTATTAATTTGATTTTCTAAAGTACTAGTCATTAAAATAGTTAACATATATAACTAAATTAATATATGTAATTCATAATTCAATATATATATATATATATATATATTTTGCAAATTATAATTATATTAATGTGACATGTAAGTTAAATGTAAATATGCAAATGTTTAATATTCATAACTAATCGAAATAATGATTATATACTAATTATAATTATACTAAATTAATACAAACTAAAAATATAAATACTTACATAATTAATTTATTTTATCATATCCTAGCTATTTCAGATAATACACTTTCAAAAGTTGCACAAAGGAAAAAGAAATTAATATATAAAGATAACAATATTAGAACAATAATGACATATATAATTGTAGTGTATATAATCGTGTACATAGCCGGGATCTATGTCGGAATTAAAATTATGATTAAAAGACAAGATATACTCGACAATTATAATATATGTCAAACAAAAGATGTAACAATTATATTATGAATTAAATAATATTCTAAGGTATATTTAATAAATATGATCGAACTAAAGTACTATTATTAGTATTGTTATTATTTGTATAATTAGAAATATTATTAAAATTAATTAGTTTATGTAATACATTTTATTATATTTATATATTAATATATATATATACATAATTACTCATATTTACTAAACAATATATTAATTAATATTACGCAAATTTTCTAAATATTATAATTATATTCCTGTTACTTCTGGTGTATTCCCATATGGATCTATTGTATGTACATTATATTTTTTTATGTATATCAATTATTTATCTATAATTATTAATTCACCTTTTATAACATATTAAGATGATGTATTATGTCTATTCTTTTTAAATACGAATATTAAAAATAACAAATAATAATATGTGAGTTTTCTTCTTAAAGTATGGATGCCTTAAGTCTGCCATAATATGTCGATGTAGATTATTCCATATTAAAGCTGCTGGATGCCTACATATCTTTTACCATACCTACACTTTAAAAAGTTAGGGTACAAACCATGTCGCATAGCCGTAATTATAATGTACCATATATGGTCCATCATGCTAACAAATGAATACTTGTACCCTAAAAAGAATTAGGTGTACTATAGAAAATTGTATAACTTCTGTACTCCAAATGTACCCTAATTTATTAATATTTACCCTAAATAACTATTGATGTTGTACCCTAATTTAGTAACGATATTTTAATCTAATTTACTATTTATGTTGACCCTAAATTAGTATTGTTGCTGTACTAATTATTACAAATGTTGTTATGTTTGCAATTTTATATATATATATATTAAAATAATATGCCCATTGATATTATATAATATAGGATATAATATAGGATACTACCTGAAATATTCTAAAATTAAATTAGTTGCTTTTACTGAAACATGGATATCGACAGATGACTCTGATATATTCTCTCTCTTCAATGATATTTGATACTCTCTATGTATTTAACCTCATATTAAAGGTAGAGGTGGAGTAGTTGGTATATTAGTTCACTCTGACTTACCATCTCCTACTATTATCTACCCTTCCTTATCTTATAGTGATTGCTTGACAACCTCTTTAAATGTTATGAATACGGTCTACTCCTTGACTATAATTTAATACCCTCCAAAATAAGACTGTACCACCTTATATAATGAATTTTATGATTATATAACTGATACTCCACTATCTAATAATAATCATAACTAATCACTTTATTCTAGGTGACTTTAACTACTACTTCGAATCAAATATACATACCCATTCCACATTCAAAAATCTTTCTGACGCTCTCTCTCTACATCAATTTATAACTTTCCCTACTCATATTATTGGTCATTCACTTGATCTAATTTGTTGTAGATCTCATAGTATTTTTCAGTATATCACTGATTGTTGTAAATCTGACTTAATTATTGATCATTTTCTAATAACTTTTCGATTAGTTCTTCCTTACTCAACCTCTATAGAAACAAAATCCTTAAATTAAACTTAACTTAATCCTTCTTTCATTGCCGTGTTCCATTGATTCACTCAAGTATGCTCTATATTACTCGATTAATAAATTTGCCTCTTTAAAAACTCGAACTAAAATTATCCATTCAAACTTTCAATGGTTTTCCTCCGAACTTGTTTCTTTCAAACGCAACCTACGTAAGCTCTTAAGAACGAATATTCCACAGTAACCCCTCTTCTAGTAACCTCTTATATTTTCTACATATCGTAAGTTCTATAAATCTGAAATTTCTAAAGCCAAGTCTACTTTTTATATTAGTAAAACAAATAACCTCACATCAAATCCCAGTGCTTCTTTCGTACTTGCTCGTAAGCTTATCTCCCTAACAATGCCTATCAATATACCTTATATACCTAATATTGCAAAAAAAAATAATTATGTTATGAATTCGCTAATCATTTTACTGATACAATTCAACAAACATGCACTTCTATTTCATCTCGCCTACCAATTAGCTCTATTCCGTGGATCGGTATTAGTAAACCAATCCCATACTATTTTTTAAAATTCTATATGCCTTCTATTTTCACAATATATAATCTTATCTCAAAGTATTCCTATTCTCATTCTTCTGACCCAATTAACCTAGCCGCCTTTAAAAAACTAAATTATACTCTATCTCCCTATATTCTTGATATTATAATTATTTTCCTAAATGATGGTATTTTTGCAACTTCCTTTAAGCATGCTATAATTACACCTATACTCAAAAAACCTTTACTTGATCCTAATATAATTTCTAACATTCCCCCCATTTCACAACTTCCGTTTCTCAGCAAAATTCTGGAACGAATTGTTACTATACAATTGAATCGATTTATAGCTGAAAATAAATTATATGATATATTTCAGAGTGTATTTAGACGAGGACACTCAACTGAAACTGCACTACAACAAATATATTTGTATACTTAGACGACATTATATTTATATTTAGTACGAAGACTGCTGCTACTTTGTAATATATATATATATATATATATATATATATACTAGTCCTTGATATTCTATTAGTTCGTCTCTGTAGTTCCAATGGTGTCGTAACTCCTGTTGTACGTGTTAGTAGGATAGGGGCCAGCCGTCAAATACATATATGCGTTGGTGTTCTTTATCGTCATTCCTGTCGAGTATTATTGTCTTTGTCGTGAGGGCTGTGATTTTGATGGTATTGGTGTGGTAGGTATTTTCTTCGTTCTCTTCTTCGTATTCTGTATTCATATTTGACTTGTCTCGTGAAAGTTTGTCAGCGATTGTTAATTCTTTGCAGGGTTTGTAGTGTATTGATAGGTGGTATGATTAGAGACGAAGTAGGAGTCGTTGCAGTCGGGCGGGTGCGGATTCAATATGCTTGAGGATGATCATCTCTAATGGCTTATGGTTAATTTCAGTAATTAAGTCTTATCCGAAAAAAAATTTGTGAAATCATTCGCATCCGAAAACTACTGCGAGTTGCTATCGTTCGATATTTGCATATCTTTTCTCTGCTGGGTTGAGGTTGCGTGATGCGAAGCATATGATATTTGGTTATGATTGGCTCATGTAGGATGATATGCTATGATACAATTTCTTAATTCTGCATTTGTGCGAATGCTCTTGTTCTGTCGGGATCTGCTCTGGTACCGATTTATTGTATAATTGGTCGAAAAAACTCACTTATTTTTACTGATATTGAATTTAGTTGCATTAATTACAAGGCGTATCATGAGTTTTTCTAGTTTGATGTCGTGTGTTTCTTGGTCGGTTCCAAAAACGATTATATCGTCGGTGATGTTAACAAATAAACTTAAGTTCAAATTAAGTTCAACTTAAGTTGTTGATGTAAGTTGAACGTAAGTTTATATAAATATTAGTATAAATAAATTAAAATAAATTAAAATACAATACATATTAGTATATTAACCTAGTAAGTAGTATCGTAGCAAAATATTAACTTACATATTATAATATATTATATAATTTCATTTAATAATAAATCATTTTAATATTGAATACAATATTTTATCAATATCTAATTTATATATATTCAATATTGGGCAATTAGTTCAACATGATTTCTATTTGTATTATCAATATAATGTTTACTAAAATTATAGTTCATGAATCACATGAATTAGATTATGATAATGTAGTATACATAGGATTACTTAAATAATTTTAATTTTTAAAATAATATTTTATTTATTAAAAACAGTATATTTACTTAAATATCAAATTAAAATAATAATTATTAATTAATTTGCATAGATAAAAATAAAATCAATATTTCAAAATAATTAAAAGGTATAATATTCTATTCTTTCTATAATAAACAAATTATATAAACTTAATAATAATACTTATATCAATAACTTAAGTTGAACTTAAGTCGTGTATCATAAGTGTATACTATATTATTTATTATATTAATATTGTTATTATTATTATTATTATTATTATTATTATTGAATTGAATTGAATTGAATTTTATTCATGATAATTTATAAATATAAATATTAAAGTATACAGTACACATTTAAATTAACAATAGGAAATAAGTAATTTAATAAAATTAATATATATAAAATAAATATCAAACGTTCGCAATACATAAGATTAAAATAAAATTATATAATATTTACATGATATAACTTATATAAAGATATTGAATTTACGAATTACATGGAACGGTTACATACTATAAGATAATAATAAAAATGACAATAAATTAAGTGATAGATCGCATAATAGATAAGTATCTATTACTATTAATTTTATTTATACGGGATTTGAAACAGTTCAAAGATGGAGAATGAACTGTTTCATAATCAAGATTGTTCCATACCCAAGCAACCAAACGCGTTGCGCGTCAACGTAAAATATATAACAACGTTCCACCAGTGTAAATATTATGGGTCAAATAAATACTTTGGATATAATTATTTTATTTATGCAATATATGTTCCAATTTTGTATATTTTATAGGTCAAATAAAAACTTTGGATATGAATATATTATGTATTCAATGTATGTTCCAATTTTGTATATTTTATAGGTCAAATAAACACTTTGGATATCATTAATTTATGTATTCAATATATATTCAAATTTGTGTATTAATATATACAATTGTATAAGTCAAATAAATACATTGGATATTACAACAGCGATATCTATAGTGAAATATTATATTTTATAAAATATATCTCTTATCAATAATAATTATTATTAATAGAATTATATATCAATATAATTGTATAATATATACATACGCACACACATACACACACATACACAAACATATATATATATATATATATATATATATATATATATATATATATATATACCATCTATTAGTGTTAATTTATACACTTATTTCTGTTTAATATTTCTGTGATTTATTTCACATCCCACATTAAAGTACTAATGCACTAATGAACTAATTAGTTCATTAGTTTGTAAATATACATTATTATAATGGAATATGTATATAAGATATAATTAGGTAAAATAACTTTAAATAATATGATTAATTAATACGTAATAAATATTAGATATTTTCTAGTTTTTCTACTACATATCTATAAATAGAGGTTCATAGCATTCCACGAATGTATTATATCATACATGTCGTAAATACTGTATGAAATGGGCATTACGAAAAGTCACGCTAATTGCGTCACCCACCACACCCAGTGCGCAGGTAAGTGTGTTCATCGATATAAATAAAGTGACTTTCTTTATATCGATGAGTGTGTTATTGTGGAATTGTGTTTAGCGCGAAAATTGATATTAACGGTATTGATTAATTACTTCATTATTTGATAATTCTTCCTATGTATTAAACTTCCTATATTGACAATTTATCAATATTTAGATTGTTTATTACAAGTTGATATAATAAGGTAATATAAAATAGTATTGTAAAATATAAAAATATAACATATATAATTGATAGGTGTTATACTTTATCATAGAACTAGAGAAAAGTAGTACTACTAGAAAAACTCTCTAGCTCTATATCCTTTATGCATAATTATATATTAATAGTATGGGATGTACTAAAACGGAGTTGTAATCCAGTTGTAATTTTATAAAATTTATTTGTATATAATATACTTAATTTTATACTTTGATACTATAGTATAGTATAGTATATATATATATATATATATATATATATATATATATATATATATGTATATTCACACGCACGGATACACACACAAACACACACACATATATTATAGATATACATATATATTACATAGTTTTTCTACCACATATCTATAAATAGATGTACATAGAATAACACGATTGTATCATAGCATACATGTCGTGATAATGTATGAAATTAAACGTTACGACAAGACACGCCCAAAGGGCGTCGCCCATTGCATCACCCATTGCATCATCTACTGCGCAGGTCATCGTGTATGGCGCGAAAATTGAAATTAACGGTATTGTTTATTTATTTCCTTATATGTACACTTCCGTTTATACTACTTGCTTTAAAGACAACGTACAAATATTTAAAGTATATATCATATATACTACGAGTTGATTTAATAAGGTAATATAATAATCTTATTGTTAAATATAAACATATATACTTATATAATTGTTAAGTGTTATCCTTTATCATAGAGCTAGAGAAAAGCTCTCTAGCTCTATGTCCTTTATGCATAATTATATATTAATATTATGGGATGTACTAAAACGCAGTTGTGAACCAGTTATAATTTTATAATATTTATTTGTATATAATATGCTTAATTTTATAGTTTGATACTATATATATATATATATATAATATATATTATATTTTATAATTTATATAATATAATCGATAATTGATATTAAATATTCAAAATAATAATGTATTTATAATACAAATTTAGGTTTTAAAGATTGTTATTAATATGTTGTTGCTCAGTTGTAATTGTATAACACTGCATAACCTTGCATACATATACCAGTAGTAATTTAAATACATTCAAAATTAATGTGTTTACTGCAGTAATAATTTAATAAGTAGTAATATATCCTGTTATAATATACATATACCATTAGTACTACATGTATATTATAAATCGGCATTCAAGTCGTATATATAATTAGTAATTAAACTTAATATTTTAATATAAGGCATTTTTACTCAATTTTGTAAAACTATTTACAAAAATATATTAAAACATAATATTTTAACATAAGGCATTTTTTTAGAAATGTATGAAATAATCATATTAATATTATACTATATTATACCATATTATACTATATATTATATATAATATCAAAGTTTCAAATTATGTTTAACATGTGTAAATATGTATTATGCATTATTATAAAATTACAACTGGTTTACAACTAGGCAAATACAAATTAATAACAATCTTTAAAACCTAGAATTTTACAATAAATACATTATTATTTTGATCATTTAATATCACTTATTTATTATAATATATAATATATATTATATATATATAGTATACAAATATTAAATTAAGTATATTATATACAAATAAATATTATAATATGTATACATATATAATATAAACATTATATGGGAATATATATAAATTATAATTATAATATCTATAGGTAACATACGGGTGCAGGAACAACCGTGAAATTTACAAACCGTACAAGAACAACCGTGAAATTATCTTTCGTGTAATTTCCAACCGTGAAACATAATATCCGTGAAAATACAAACCGTGAAATAATTATAAATATATGTATTATATGGATATATATTACGTATATATATACTTATAACATAGTGTATATATACTAAGTATGTAAATAAGTATAAATATTATAAAAATATATATGTTATTATGTAAAATATAAAACCTAAATTATACAGAATATTTTCGGAAAATTAAAATCTAATTATATTCTTAATTAATGTTAACGAAGACATGATACATCACATTAATTGTATTATTAAATTTATAAATATACTATAGTATATATCTATAAGTTTACGTAAATTATACGTAAATTATATATAATATAGCATTCGAATGCTCATATTGGCCGCCGATACTTTTCAAAATTCAAGTAATGCGTTGCCTATATGTGTCAATCAAATCTAACAGTTTCGCTATATTGCACAATCAAAAATATTCTGAAATAGTAACATCTATATAAATATAATATATATATACCTATAAATAAAGAATTATGAAAATACGGGTATGTGTGTATTCGCGCGTATGTATGTCCATGTATCTATTTGTGTGTGTTAATTAACAACACTTAAATGTGCGTGTAGGTGTGTTTTTATGTTTGTGTGTGAATACCACAGAGCCAGAGAGAATCTTTCTCTCTAGCTCTATGGTGAACCCAGCAAACAGTAATAGAAGCATAACAGCATATGTAATAGCCTAAAATGTTTACATTGTGCTATTCAATGTCAATTATATTACTGTTTTCTGGGAATACACATGTGTGTTTATATATATATATATATATATATATATATATATATATATATATAGATTTCAAACACTTGTTGTACACTTTACAATATAAAAATATACACCTTATATCATATATGGTAGGTAGAATTTTTAAAATCACGCATTGATGTGCAGTGGGAAATATTTGTCTATTTATAATCTCTTGGTGACCTAGATATATAATATATCATATATTTACTATAAAATTGAACATATATGTTATACGTACGATATACATATATAAAACTGGTAATATTTCATAAATACACCTATATATCTATATATAAATATGTAAATAATTATGAATGTGTGTGTGTGTGTGTGCGCGCGCGCATATGTGTATGTGTATGAGTATGAGTGCGTATGTATGTGTATGTGTATGTATGTATGTATGTGTATGTATGTATGTGTGTGAGTGTGTGTGTGTGTGTGTGTATATTTCATAAACTATTGTTTTACACTTACAATATACAAATAAACATATTATATCACATATATAGCATGTAGAAATTTAAGAATCACGCATTGACTCATTGCAGTGGGAAAGCTTTGTTTATTTATAATCGCTTGGTGACCTAGATATATTTAATATAAAATTCAACATACGTCGTATATAATTGGTAATATTTCATAAATATTTTCCTACACCTATATATATAATTATTTAAGTACGTTTATAATCTATATAAGAAAGCTATATTTACATTGATGATGTGTATATGTCTGTATGTGTATGTTATGGTGCGTTTTTTGTAACGTACCACAGTCCCATCTTGATAAGCATATAGATGGGACGTTGGTAGTTTTTTGTAACATATGGTATATACCAATGTACCATAGTACCAAGTCCCATCTGCATTTACATGTATAAGCAATGCTTATCAAGCATACATATGGGACTGTGGTACGTAACAAATACGTAGTGTGTGTGTGCGTGCGAGCGTGTATGATTAGGTATATGTAAACCATCGATGTATACATACTATGTAACATATATAACATATACCTATAGGATACATATACTATCATATAATTATATAAGTAAAGAATACAAAATAAATGTCTATCTACATTGTATATTTAATATACATGGTATATTCATATGTGTATTAATTGTATACTTATATTATATTTATATAGATGTTACTCGTTCAGAATATTTTTGATTGTGCAATAGAGCGTAACGGTTGCATATATATATAGAATTAAGTATAATATCATTACCTTAGGTAACTACTAATATATACGATACCATTACCTGTAATGATGTGTTCACTATATGTGTTAGGTTTATTTATTTGTATCACATGATTGCAATGCATGGTTCATACGTGTTTAACGAAAAATTAAAAGAAGAATAATTAATTGGAAATAACACATTGGAAATACTTGTTTAAAAGTTCTTATTTATGTTACACGGAAAATAGGTAGACCTAAAATGAATTGGATGGACGACATCTATTAGTGGACCTGTATGTATACTTGATCCTTAATTGATGTAACAATAGACCGTTATAGTCGGAAAAAGTTGTTCATATCACCATATCATGTGCGATCTCCACGATGACTCATCATGGGACTAGTTAATTATTGTTACCTAGCTATATATTATTCAATTCAATTCAATTTATTTCAAAGACTCTTTGTGCCATAGCAATCAAGCGTCTAAAGTAGAAACAAAAAACAATATAACGGAACATAAATGAAAATAATAAACTAATAATAATATAAATAAGTGGCCGATATGTGCCATGCACGAATATTAGTGGTATGTAGATTAAGCTTAGAGGGTATATGTAGAAGGTAAAAGTAGTTGAACGGAGAGAGATAGTGTGAGTAGGAATAGAGATTAAGGAAGATAGATATCCAGGTCGGTTGTTGTGAAGAGAGTTATAAGTTAATTAAAGAACTTTAATATTAAAAATATTATTAAATATTATTCTAAATTGTATTGGTAGCCAATGCAATCTATGTAAATATAGGGAAATATGTATTTGGGATAAGCGATCAATTTTAAAAATTGATCGTACTAACGCATTATGTAGTATTTGTAATTTTTTAATTTGATAGCCAGGTAAGGAGAAAAGGAGAATATTGCAGTAATCGAAAAGCGGTAATATGAAAGATGAGGTGAGAGTTATAGAAACACTTAGAGAGATGGAGTTACGGATTAGACGGAAAGAGTGAAGATGAAAGTTTATAGAGCGAAGAAGATTTGAGATGTGGCGATGAAAAGATAAAGAACTGTCGAAATAAACACCAAGATATTTTACATTATCAGAATATAAGATATTATGATTGTTAGCCATGACAAATGGTGGGACTGTTAATGGGCGTCTGGGAGAAGGGAGGTGAAGAAATATAGTTTATGTTTTATTGGGATTCAGTGATAGAGAGTTATTTGAAAGCCAAGTATGAATAGATTTAATACAGTCAGACATAAGATTCGGAGCAAAATTGATATAAGAAGTGAATTTTACGTTAAGTTGTATATCATCAGAGTATGAGAGGACTGATATAAGGGGAAAATTAGAAATTATATCAAAAATAGGAAGTAGATAAATATTAAAAAGAATCGGTCCTAATACAGAGCCTTGGGGGACTCCAGAAATATTTCTAAGACATGATATGTGCCCATTGATAAGAATAGAAGAAGTACGATCAGAAATGTATGACGTAAACCATTTAAGTGCATTACCGGCGATACCAATATTAGCCAATCGTGATATGAGAAGACTATGGTCAATTATATCAAATGCTACGCTAAGATCTAGTAGAACAAGAATTGTTCCATATGTATTATTAAGGTCACATAAGATATTTGTTGATACCCTGGTTATTGCTGTTTCAGTAGATTTGTTCGGTACATAAGCACTTTCGAAAGTACAAAGTATATTATTAGTAGTCAGGAAAGAAGATAGTTGTTTTGAAACGACTCTTTCTAAGGTTTTAGAAAGTATTAAAAGATTGGAAATAGGTCTCTAATTATTAAAGGATGAGGTCATGAGGTCAAGAGAAGGTTTTTAATGATAGGAGTGATAAGAGAATGTTTGAAAATGAGAGGGACAGTACATAAATAAGTGATTCATGGATGATATGAGCTATATTTGATATTATATAAGGAGCTATATCATTTAGTAATTTTAAAGGAATTGGATCAAAAGAAGAAGAATTGCGAGAATTTTTAAGTAAACAAATTAGTTGATCATTAGAAGGTAGAAAAAATGAAGTTAGTATATTAGGTGTAGAGAACGATATAGCTATAGATATAGGTTTGGGTAATTACGAAATAATATTGGTGATTTTATCATTGAAAAATAAATTAGGTAATTCATCATTAGTAAAGTCAGGATATGGCGATTTTTGTCTTCTACCAAGTATGCTATTTGCTAACTTAAAAAGTGACTTGCTATAATGTTGCATAGAAATAAACGTGTCATGCGTAAACATAGCTTTAGCGTTAATGAGATCGATGTTTATTTTTCAAATGTTTATATGTGGTTAGTGATGATGAAGATTTTTCTTTTTTCCATTTAGATTCAAGCATGCGTAGACATCTTTGTTGACGATAAAGGTCAATAGTATACAATGATGTAGTAGGGCGTAATATAGTAGTTTTATTAAATACAGGAGCATGGATGTCAAGTATGAGGATTAGTGAATTATGAAGAGATTGAGAATCATGTGTAGGCAACATATTTAAGTGAGTTAAGAACTGAGATATTGATATATGATTTAGATGGCGAGTAGAGTGAGAAATTGTAGGACGTTTAGGCTTATAAACTGATATTTGAAATAGTAGGGCGAAATGATCAAAGAAAAGAGGTTCATCTCTAAAATACTCTATTAACTAAATATGAATCAATAGGATGCATAATGAGATCAAGTGTGTTTCCTAATTCACGGGTGGGAAAGTTGACAAGCTGCGAGTAATTTGAAGAGTTGAGTATATTTGTAAGTCTAGTAGAATATTGAGAGAATAAGTTAGTAGGGATATTAAAGTCTCTTAAAATAATGTTTGAATTATAGGGATGAGTGATGAAATTATTAAATTCATCGAGAAATGGGGGGATTGGATAGCTAGGTGAACGATAAAAGACAGAAATATTAAAGATGTGCGAGCGGGGTGAGCTTACTGTGCAAGAAAAAGTTTCACAATAAACGTGTCTGTGGTCAATTAGTGGTGAAATATGTAGAGATGACTTGTATAAAATGCCAAGTCCACCTCCCCGCGTTCCTAATGATCGCGGTAAATAAGAGAAAGAGTATGGATCTTATTTAGGGAAGACAGTAATGGGTAATCTTTATGGGATAGCCAAGTCTCTGTGATTATTAATATATCAATGTTAAAGTCATTAAGAAATTCTATAATCATAGGAATCTTGTTACGTATAGATCGTGAGTTGACAAGTGCAGCACGGATGTGAGGAATAAGTAAGTCTGTATGGTTAGTAAAGTCTGTTTCTAGTCAGTTTTTTTGTTTTTCCTCGTTATAGGAATCCAGTGATTTGCTCCATATTGAATGTTCTACATCATTTTGTATATACGGGTCAAATTTCCAATCAATATACATACTAGATGAATTTTCACGGTGTTTAAGTGGACGAAGTTCGTAAATATTTATTGATTTATTAAAGACACATTTCAACTCGGTTAGAGAGGAATTGTGTGCATGAAAATAAATTCTACCGGTTTTTAATGTGGCGAGTTCTAAATAAGGGCGGACATACATATTTTTGAAGGAAGAGTTAATAAGAGTGGAATGAGAATTAAGAATACTATCAGATATACACGGTGAAGATAGGCTAAGATTTACATAATGCGACCTGAAAGAATAAATTGTAATGCAATTTGAGTCTAGACTTAGAGCTAGAAATAGAGATTTTATATACCAGATATTTCGATCAGTGGTTGCAATGTGTTTGATAATTATAGATGGATTTATATTTGATGTGTTGGATGACTGAGATGATGATGGAGTAGGATTTAATGGTGAAGATGTCACAGATTTGACAATATCTGCAAAAGATTTAGAGGTAGTAGAGTTGATGGTATCAGGTAAGTTAGTAATAGCATTAGATATAGAGTTAAGAAGTAAGGAATCACCGGGTTGCTTATCCCTGATCAAATTTGTACATTGGTTTGAGAGCGTAGTTAATTGATCTTTCAAAGAGTCTGTATGACTTTTAATCAATGAGTATATATTATCAATTGACTTAGATTCGATACTAGTGAGTTTAGTATTAATACAATTATCACATGTGAACGATATGTTCGGGAGTGAGAGACTAGCTTTAAAATATGTAGGCATATTTTGTGCTCTTGCACTCAGTCGATAACATATTTAATAAACATTTGTCATGGATATACTTATTACATAACATTGCATCGAATCATCAATGAATAATGTGATAGGGCATTTAATACAATCCATAGTAACTACTAGTTGATATTAAATCAATTGATGTACGATATTTAAACTAGTGTGATGTATTACAGTGTAGTAATGCAGACAATAAGACGGTGATCAGTGCATTGATTATACATGCGGCGAACACATTACATTGAATTCAAATCGATGTTTTCAATTCCGTGGACTTTTGTGTTGACAACGATATGGTCCAGCGGTTGCAGTAATCTAATAATATTAATAATACTGGGCAGTACTAAATATATATTTATGATATAAATTATATAGATAGATTCTATATTTATATATACACAATAGATGTATAATATAAATGATACTGTGTTATTTATTTACTGAGTTATTTTATAATTGTAGTTATGAAGTATTGATTATGCAATATGTATAGTCAAGTATACGATATTACTAAACTTAATGCCACGACGGTTTAGGGACGGGTAACCGACAACCAGAGCAAGCCAGGCACGGGATATTCCTCCTGGACAGTGGCCGAGAATAGTATACGAGATATAATTGATCGAAGTAGATATACACGCTAGATATTTAACGAATTGCCGATTGTAAAACAATAGAATGTGTTGTTTCAAAACACGTATGTTCAGTATGAGAGATAGAAACAGAAAGTATATGTGTTATACATATATATATATATATTAAGGGTGGAATATAAATATAATCCGGAATTGATACATATAATATATATATATATATATATATATATATAAATATAATATTAATCATTTTATTTAAAAGTTAGATATAAATTCCATCAGTAGCACCAGTTTGTAATTTTTTAGCATCTAATATGTTATCATCATATAATTTAGTATTAAAGATATATAATTGCTTTCCACTTTCCAGAATTAATATCAACATTATTGTAATGACGATCATTCTGTGTAAATAATATTGAATCTTTATGTGTATAGTTTCCTTATCCGTATCTGTTTATTAAAATGGTTATTCGTAATTATTGACTACATTTAACATTATATTTATTATAATAAGCTAGTTTTGTAACATAATATAATTTGTCATAGTCTATTTACCATTAAAATTATTAGGATAATAATAATTAAATAATATATTTTAGTTATAATTAAAAACAAAAAGTTATATAAGGTTTATAGGTAGATGGTCTTCATAAATAATAACAAAATAGTTAATTATATATATTAGTGTTGCAACCGGACCCTCATTTGATTGTATCAGTATCGTTCAATTCAAAAAATAAAAGTATCAGTATTGTATCAATTCAAAAAATCTAAGTATCATGTATCGTATCAGTTCATAAAATCAAAGTAGCAGTATCGTATCAGTGTCATAAAATCAAAGTAATTTATTCAATGTCAACAAATGTAAAAATAAAATAAAAGATAATACAATCTTAAAATCATATATAGTAATTTTTAAAAGTCAGTTTTTTATAATGTAAAAATTTAATATAATGTCAGTATTTGTATAGTGTCAAATAAATAAAATAAAAATTTAAATAAATTATAAAAAAATATTATCATACGTCAAATATATTAAATAAAAATTTAAACTAAAAATAAACGCATTAAAATAGACTAAGTATAATATAAAATTATTTTAAGATTTTTACAGAATAATGATAAAGAATTTGACTTTCTTATATCTATACTTAAATCATTCCAAAGTCTTGGTCAGAATGTAATTAAGGTATTATTCATATAAATATATTTAAAATAAGGTGAATAAAATCACAGTTACTCCTGGTATTAAATCTTTTTTTAGAAGTCAATGTAAAATGATTTAAAATAATAGTATGTAAATAATACATGTAAATGCAAGTATTATACTTCAAATATCATATAAAGATAATATTTTATTTTCCTTAAATAAAGAAACAGTTGAAAAATCATTTGGTTTATACATAATATATAAGTTTGATACATAACCATGACCCCATATTTCTATACAGTAAATTAAATGTGGATAAAATAAGGCATAGTATAGTTTGATATTGGCAGATGTATTTACAAAGTATGAAACATTTTTTATGATCAACAACATTTTTAATAATTTAATTTATATATAATTTCATTTAATATATATATATATATTAAATGCAATTTATATTGTAAATCATATGAAAACAACACATGCACAGCATTTTAGCATTATCATACAATTCATAATTATTAATACCGTAAATGACACTAAATTTTATTATATACTAAATATTAAATATATATATATATATAGCATAATAGAATTTAAATGGCAACATAACAGCAGCATAATATCATGACAAATTAATAGCAGCATAATAGACATTCAATGGCAACATAATAGCGGCATAAAAAACAAATGTAAAAATTTGAGGCTATTATGTTGTTATTGCGAGGCTATTACTGTTAGCTGGAATGATCCAATCGATATATGGAATAAGAGTAGTATAATACCAAGACCTCATATAACCTCGAGGTTATAGGAGGTATTGATAATAACTATACCAAAGAAGTGATATCTGAGCCATACAAACAACTACGTAGCATTACTTTAACAGCTACTATCCTTTTCATCGATTTCTCCAAATCTTTCGATTCATTACATCGAGGAAAGATGGTAGAGATACCTAATGCGTATACGCATCATATATGGTATACCAGATGAGATTATAATAGCATACAAAATAACTAAATCTATTGTGAGAACTGATGATGGAGATACTGAATTTATAAAAATATCTGGTGGAGTTTTCAATATGATACACTAGCCCCTTTTCTGTTCATAAATTGTATTGACTATGTGTTGAATACATTTTAGAAATTTACCGAAATAATGATATTTATTTACCCTCATTGAGAGAAGGAGCAAAGGATAACCAGCAATAAGAATCTAAGAATCTAACAAAAGAGATTGAAAAATACTTAAAAGCAATTACACTCGAATGCTACGTGCTATCCTATATATATATATCTAGGAAAGATCATCGAAAAAGACAGCAACGATTGCGTTTTTCTGGACACTGTTAGAAAAAAGGACGATACCGCAGGACCAACTGATGGATGGTACACTATGTGATGTACACGATATAAAAAAAATCGATGAAATATGGAGATGGTTGGAGGAAGATAGTGGACAACTGCCGGACAAGCTCGATATGTAGGGTAAGGTATATCACTAATAATCTCAAGTATTATATATATATACTCTTTTATAGTGTATTTTAATAATATATGTAATTATTTATATTATATTAATTTGATTAAAAAGTAATTTTCATAAATTTTAAATTATCATATAATGTATGTATATATATACATATATATATATATATATATATATATATATATTAATTTAATATTTCATATACATTTACGATATTTTACTTGTAATATATTATACAACATAATACATCATCATTTATCATTATAAATCATCACATACATAATCAATTAAGTATTCATTATAATGAATGTTACGTATTTTTCTGAAATGAAAAGAGTTCTAAAATAGTATAATTTTACAAGCTATTGTATATTGTTATCAAAGATTATTATATTATTATTTACCTTTATAACAATTATCAGAAAAAATAAGAGGTAAATAGTCTACAATTTAAATAACCGTATATTAAATATCAGATTTGTACATTTATCATTTTATATAGTTTATATTTATATATTAATTAACATGAATAAAATAGTTAATATTACATGTTTAGTGATACAATAATACTCTATTTACATATTATTCGTCAATGGGCGATATTAATGGGCGATAATTATTTAATAATTATTATAACGTTTATATTAATTTAATTTATCATTATTCTGAGCTTTGATTATAGATTGTATTTTACATGATTCCCCAGGTACGAAAATACTACTTGCCATTTCTTCGGTTTCGATTTATAATATGTCGCAACTTGTATCTTTCGAAGGGTATCTTTCGAAAGCTTCCTTTTCTATGGTTGCGTATCTTTTCCCAGTATCACTTAGGGATCTACTGGCTGCTCCAATCATTTTTTGGTTTCTGTTTTCGTCTTCTTGTATTAATATCACACCTATACCGTGATCCGATGCGTCTGTTGTCAATATTGTTTTCTTGTTAACATCTAAATACGATAATGTATTTGTATTCTGTAACTCTTCATTCAATATTCTGAAACTTTCTTCTTGCTTCGTATCCCAAATCCAAGAACAATATTTCCTGAGCAATTCTCTTAATGGAGCACTGTTTTCGGATATTTTTGGGTTAAATCGAGAAAATTGGTTTATCATCCCAAGAAAACTCCTGATATTTTTTACGCTGGTTGGTGTTGAAATATCTATGATTCCAAAAATGTTTCTTTTGATTTTACTTAGACTACCCTCGACCGTTGCCATAGTATGTATCTATCGTTTCACTGCTGCATTTAACTTCGTTAAATCTATGCAAATTCTTATTTTACCGTTTCCTTTGTTGATGTACTGGAACTGGTCTTGGTACATTAATTGAATATGGTTTTATTCCCTCTTTTAATTCAATTTTGTATTTCCTATTAATACATCATAATCCATACAATAATGTAATCCATATAAATACTATTGATAAATCAATTATGATTTATTTAAGTGTTTAATTACATTTTTTAATTAAATTAAATAGGAGCATAAGTAACGTATTATATGATGATGATGATGATGATGATATTAGGTTTATTTATACTAAAATAGGGTCATGTTTAATATTAATTATAATATTAATTATTATAAATATTTAATTTTTAACAATATATTAATACATAATTTAAATATAATGAATTATATTTTATATTATTATATTTTATATTTTAATATTTAACATATTATTGTTTATAACAAGTGAACACAAACGTGTCACCTATAATAGGTATGATTGAAGGGTAAATTAAATTCAGAAATTTTGAAATTATCTAAATAACATTTACCATAATATTCAAATACTCAATATTGAAATAGTCTTAGTACCGATACCTAACATAAACTCATTAAAACGCACATTAATAGAGTCTTAGTAATATACTACCAATACTTTATAGAGTGAATGAAACCCAACAAACCATGAACAATTATCTATATTCATCTCTGCTATAGTAGATGAATGCATCGACCACTAAAGATAAATAACTATATATATATATATATATATATATAGGATAAGTTAATGTTGCAAACCTAATATTGCAGTAGTCTCTACTCGTTCAGGTTCAGGGTTAATAGCAATTGTAGTGGACAACTCTGTTATGTGATACATATTAATATATTATTTTAATATTGGATTTAAAAAAGCTTTAGATAGAATATGATAGATAGCCCTATGTGATGCATTGTTCAAATTCAACTCTAAACTTATACAATTTATACAAGACATTTACGAGAAAGCAATAAGCGATATATACTCCGAAGGTAAAGTTGGTGAATGGTATTCTACGAAAACCGGTGTACACCAATGATGTTTAATACAACATTGTTCAATATCATGCTAGAGAAATTATGCATGAAGTTCTTTTAGACCGAGGGTGCCATATCAATATGAGGAAGAGTCATTACAATCTTAAAGTTTGATTATTACATAGAGAGTAATCTGATCAATAAAATAGATTATACTCTAATAACGTATAGTATGGAGATTAATACAGGTAAAACACAAGTTATGAAAAATTATGAAGGCACACGAATGGTATTGTAGTTATAATGGCGAAAAATAGAAGTCAATACTTTTAAATACCTAGGTTCTATTAAATATGACATGTTCAAAGAACGGAAATGTTTCAAGATTAGAACAAACCACATTAGTATTAACACATTTCAGTGTGATTTGGAATGACAGGAATATAATACTAAAATCCAAAATCCGGTTGCTACATTTACTCGTGAGTTCGATATTCTTATATGAATATGATACATGGAATATCTATAGATACAGTTGAATATTTCTAAAGATCGTATATAAAGTGGGAAACAGAATAATCCGCACTATTTTCCTATTAACGAACATTATTGAGATGATGGTGGTATGAACATGTATGTCGCAATAACAATTCGATATCGAAAATAATATGTCAAGGTACTGTAAATAGTATAAGAAGAAAAGGACATCCTAGTATGAAATGTTTTATAACATATAATACTGGACTGACCTCAATCATTGTGAATCCATGCAAGCGATAAACGACCGATTAAAGTGGAGAAATATTGTGAGAAAATCATCAGCGCCCCTACGGTAAGAGTTATTTTAGAAATTATGTTGATCATGGATTCGGCTGCTTCATAAGATTCCTTTAAATTGTAGTATTGAGAACACCCAACATTTTTTAATGTATGTCAATATTGTTTATGCGAAGATCTGGTCACTTAACAACATTTAACATGGGAATAGATAGAAAATTAAAAAAAAAACAATATATATATATTTTTCACATTTATAATTAAGCTACAATAACTAAATTTCCAGAATATTTTGTGACCTATCATAATTTTTACAGAATAGATATATATGATAAATTTATATTATATATAATAAAAAAAGCAATTCATTAATCTTATATATAACAATTTGGCTGAAAAAATAATAACTACCATGGAATTTCTTTAATTTTGTTAAAAATCATCAATAAATGACCATTTTTTCTGTACCTTTACAAATTTTAATATATTTTGTCTACATCATCTTAATATGTTATATTTTAACTTACAAGTAGTGTACATTTTTTAAATAGCTCTTTATAATTGTAATGAATAGTAAAATTGGCCTAATTTTTAGATAATTTATATATATATATAAATTTAGTTTATTGTTTAAATTAATTATCTAATAACTAATATTGTAATTAGGGATACTATAGATAATATTTACCATATATTAATGTTATATATTAGAAGAATATAGAATTTAAGAAAATGCTCATTATATATATACCCATTACAATAAAATACAAATAAAATGTACCAAATTCAAATAAATGTCCTTAAGATCAATTGTTTATAATCATATACAATACAATTACGTAGGATTAACGAAATTTCGAGATTTTTTTAATTATTTTTTTGTTTTTAAATTCCATCGCATCACCAATATTGAACCAAAATGTATATGGTTAAATAAAATAGTATCATAATATTCATATCTATATAATCTAGTATGAAGCAGTATGATCTGTAAAATAAAATCACTCTTACCCTACGGCTCAATGCTACAGGATAGGTAATCAGATTATAAAATCGGATATACTTTATATAGTATATTATTATTAATCTAAAATAATCAATGTAATACTTTATATATATATACATATAATAATTAATATAATGCTACAAACCTAATGGTAAAGTCTTTACTAGTTTAGTTTTAGTTTTAATATACATTGTAGTGGGCAACACTGTTATTAAGTGACAACAATTAATATATTATAAAATCTATAATTTATATAGTATTAATATTTAATATATTCACATCAAGTTATTGTATATTCATATTCTTTTGTAAACGTTTATTAAGAGTATTACTATCTATAGTATAGTAGCTTAAATTAATGTATATAGAATATTATCCAATTACTAAGTTTCCTTTATTTTCTCATCCCTAACTAATTTTTTTAATTATTTTATTTAGATACTTCCTTTAGTCAGTTATTTTAACATGCGATATGGATTAAACAATATTAAACAATATTTATAATAATTTTAAATTAATATAAGTTAATTATGGATTAATCTATATTTATTAAATAATACAAATTAATTAAATTTATATTGATAATTTTTATGTTAAAAATAGATGAGATTTATATCTTAATAATATCTTAAAAAATATTTAGATTGAAAAATGTATGTATCATTTACATTTTTTATTTATTTTTATTATATATTATATTATCATACACTTTTATTAAAATAAATTCTATTCTTGATATTTTTAATTAGTATTATTTAATTATATAAATTAATAAATTAATTAAATTGCATAGAAAGAATAAATATAGTAAACAATTATTAAAGTTAGATAGGGAAATTAAATATTATGTAGGGGAGAGTGGGGTTGTATGAACATGTGTCTTGCATGAGCCACTGGATATAACAATTATTTGCTACAGCAGAAATTTGATTTAACTGAACCAGTATCGTCATCTATAATTAATATAGTTGCGGAAATATCTTTTTAATAAAAAAATAAAAATAGTAACATTTTAATTACATTTTTAACTAAAGTACGCTCACAAGTAAAAATTCCAGACAAGGTAATATATGTTATAACTTCTATAATAATTATTTGATTATTAACATATTATATATATGATTTTAATATATAATTAACTTAATATTAATATAAAAATATATTTAAAATTTTAAATAAAATATTTCAATTTTATCAATTAATAATAAAATGTGATATGGGGTTGAGTGAACCACTAAAAATGGGGTTATATGAACATTGTTCAATCAACCAAATATTATATGTTAATATTTATAATATAATATTATAATATTATAATATTAATATTATTATAATATTATAATATATATATTCAATGATCCGAATATAAATAAGTAATGATTAAATAGAAATAATATAATTAATTATATATCAATATAATTAATTAAATTAATTTTAATGAGGGTCAATTACTAATTCATAATAATTATTAAAATATTATTTCTAGGAATCAAAAATGAGAAACTATACTCAACAAACTGATAGAATACGTGATAAAATAATCATGACAAGAGCAATTAAAGAAGTAAAATAACACCAATAATTATAGAAAAATATAAACACTATTAATTTGATACATTTTAATACATTTTATTAAATAATTTAAATAATTAAAAAAATATCGATAGAGTTTCAGTCCGATTTGACTCGACTCGAGCCGTACTCTGCCTCGATCGAGTTTCAGTCCGGCTTGACTCGACTCGAAAAACTCGACGCGTTTGAATCACTAATATATATATATATATATATATATATATATATATATATATCAGTGTTCATTCTAGAGCTACCCAGCTACCCAAATTGGGAAGTGCCCTAATGTTGTGGGTAGCTGCCCTAAATATATAATTATATGGATTAAGTTTAATTATTAAGTTATTATTAATATACTTGTAATATCATTAATTAAATGTGTTATATCTGTAATTAAAGGAATATATTATTTATTAAATGTCAGTTTTCCAATGAATATTTATAAAATGACGATTAAATATGTTATTATTATATTATAATATATTATTATTATTAATTATTATTAAGTATTAAAATAATGAAGAATTTATTATTTAATAAATGGCAGATTTTTAATAAATATTTGTAAAATGGCGATTAAATGTATTATTATTTAAGTATTAAAATAATGAAGAATTTTTATTTAATAAATGGCAGATTTTCAATAAATATTTATAAAATGGTGATTAAATGTATTATTATTATTATTCTATTATTATTTAAGTATTAAAATAATGGAGAATATGAATAACTTCTGTCATAACATTAGGATAAATTCATTATTTTTCAAATAATGGCGAATATATACTATTTGCCCTTTGTTATATCCGTTTGATATTTTATATAAACAAACAATTTAGATTCAAATTCAAATTAAATATGAAATATGATAATAAACTACTTGAACTATATTTAGAATAATCTATTTTTAGATTGGGTAGCAAATTCACTACCCAAAATGAAAATTGTGTAGCAAACTTTAAATATTGGTTAGTGAATTTGCTACCAATTTATATTTATAATAATATATGAAAATTAATTCAATAATTATTTTTATTCCAATTCTTTTCTCCATATATATATATCACGTGATTGTTTTATTTAAAATTTGTAATTTTTATATATTTATTCAAAATCCTATTTTAAAACGTAATATTAAAGTGATATATGACATATTAAAAACCATGAAAATATAAAAATAATGAAACATTTAATCACCAATATTATTAATAAGTTCACTGTTTTTTATATTCATAATAATTAAACTGTATACTTTTTAAATGTATTATAATCTAATTATTAAATTTAAAATTATTATTTTTATTATTACATTAATATTTAATAATATCATATTATATATTAATTATCATACTTATCATAATTATTATTCTTATATATAATATATAATGTTTAAAATATATCATGTATTATACTACTTATTAGTTATTATATATATTGAATTTAAAATCAACCATTGTACGGATTACGTACTGCATGTTGATACATGAGCATGACATATTTTATATTGATTTTATTATGATAAAATTGGTATCACTGGAAAGCTTATTAAATTATATAATATAATTCATATTATGTTTTTTTTAATTTGTATTTAAACAAAATATATTAACAAAAATGTGCAAACAAATTATTACATTTTAATAATCAATATAATAATAATATACATTCTAATTAATTTTGTATATTTAATATATTGTATATAATTATAATTATATAATTATATATAATATAATATTATGAAATTAAAATATCTCATATAAATTATATATAATAATGTGTACCAGTATGATATAATAATATTAATATAGATATAGGTATTTTTGTATATTTTTATCTACCTATAAGTATTTTTAAGTATTTATAAGTATGATATATTATATATCGTTAATTGTATATATATAATATATAATTATTGAAAATAATTACTATATATATTATATATTTAGTATCTTATAATTTGTATTATATAGAAACTTATTTATTTATATATTCCTATAAATACATTAACAAGCAAATAACTAATCATGTATACTTAACATAATAGTATACAGGTGTTTCTCGCGAAATATATCATTATGCTTATAATAATAATTATAATAATATGAAAGTTTAAATTATAAATATACTATTCGGTTGATTAGTAATATTACCAATGCATTTATATAAAAAAATAAGTGTATATATATAAGTTTGATAGAGTACTATTACATTATTATAATAAATATATAATTATATATATGATATTACAATAATCATAATATTATAACTTATCGAGAACCAAATTACTTAGATATCAAACTACTCGAACATCTAATTTTAAAAATATAACTTCTCGACTACCTAATTTTCAATATAACATATCAACCATCTAATTTCCAATATTATAAGATCTCAACTACATAATTTTCAATATTAAGACATATCGACAACATAATTTTCAATATTATAAGATCTCGACTACCTAATTTTCAATATTATAACATATCGACAACATAATTTTCAATATTATAATATCTCAACAACATAATTTTCAATATTATAAGATCTCGACTACCTAATTTTCAATATTATAACATATCGACAACATAATTTACAATATTATAAGATCTCGACAACATAATTTTCAATATTATAAGATCTCGACAACATAATTTTCAATATTATAAATGCTAGAATTTCAAATTTTTAATATCTGAATATCTCATGAATCAAATGTTGAGAGATTGAATATAAAAAGAATTATTTGATATCAATGTATTAGAATTACAATATGTAAATCATTTAATTGTAAACGAATAATAAGTAATCGAATCGAATAATTATTTGCTATTTATTTACATCTCTAATTCAAAAAGTCTCCTAAGTAGCTTTTGTAAGTAACAATTGTTACAGGTTTAAATTGCCTCAAGGTATAAGTGTCCATCTAATATATTATTTATCATAAATTAATTTATAAATAGATGGCGAAATTACCCATATATGTCATCCTACATTTTACTTAGTAAAATATATTTAAATGCCCTATAATAATTTTTTTTTGGTAGTTGCCCTGAAACCTAGAATGAACACTGATATATATGTATATATATATATATATATATATATATATATATATATATATATATATATATATATATATATATATATATCAGTATCAGATTGTATCAGTATCGTTCAATTCAAAAAATAAAAGTATCAGTATTGTATCAATTCAAAAAATCTAAGTATCATGTATCGTATCAGTTCATAAAATCAAAGTAGCAGTATCGTATCAGTGTCATAAAATCAAAGTAATTTATTCAATGTCAACAAATGTAAAAATAAAATAAAAGATAATACAATCTTAAAATCATATATAGTAATTTTTAAAAGTCAGTTTTTTATAATGTAAAAATTTAATATAATGTCAGTATTTGTATAGTGTCAAATAAATAAAATAAAAATTTAAATAAATTATAAAAAATATTATCATACGTCAAATATATTAAATAAAAATTTAAACTAAAAATAAACGCATTAAAATAGACTAAGTATAATATAAAATTATTTTAAGATTTTTACAGAATAATGATAAAGAATTTGACTTTCTTATATCTATACTTAAATCATTCCAAAGTCTTGGTCAGAATGTAATTAAGGTATTATTCATATAAATATATTTAAAATAAGGTGAATAAAATCACAGTTACTCCTGGTATTAAATCTTTTTTTAGAAGTCAATGTAAAATGATTTAAAATAATAGTATGTAAATAATACATGTAAATGCAAGTATTATACTTCAAATATCATATAAAGATAATATTTTATTTTCCTTAAATAAAGAAACAGTTGAAAAATCATTTGGTTTATACATAATATATAAGTTTGATACATAACCATGACCCCATATTTCTATACAGTAAATTAAATGTGGATAAAATAAGGCATAGTATAGTTTGATATTGGCAGATGTATTTACAAAGTATGAAACATTTTTTATGATCAACAACATTTTTAATAATTTAATTTATATATAATTTCATTTAATATATATATATATATTAAATGCAATTTATATTGTAAATCATATGAAAACAACACATGCACAGCATTTTAGCATTATCATACAATTCATAATTATTAATACCGTAAATGACACTAAATTTTATTATATACTAAATATTAAATATATATATATATAGCATAATAGAATTTAAATGGCAACATAACAGCAGCATAATATCATGACAAATTAATAGCAGCATAATAGACATTCAATGGCAACATAATAGCGGCATAAAAAACAAATGTAAAAATTTGAGGCTATTATGTTGTTATTGCGAGGCTATTACTGTTAGCTGGAATGATCCAATCGATATATGGAATAAGAGTAGTATAATACCAAGACCTCATATAACCTCGAGGTTATAGGAGGTATTGATAATAACTATACCAAAGAAGTGATATCTGAGCCATACAAACAACTACGTAGCATTACTTTAACAGCTACTATCCTTTTCATCGATTTCTCCAAATCTTTCGATTCATTACATCGAGGAAAGATGGTAGAGATACCTAATGCGTATACGCATCATATATGGTATACCAGATGAGATTATAATAGCATACAAAATAACTAAATCTATTGTGAGAACTGATGATGGAGATACTGAATTTATAAAAATATCTGGTGGAGTTTTCAATATGATACACTAGCCCCTTTTCTGTTCATAAATTGTATTGACTATGTGTTGAATACATTTTAGAAATTTACCGAAATAATGATATTTATTTACCCTCATTGAGAGAAGGAGCAAAGGATAACCAGCAATAAGAATCTAAGAATCTAACAAAAGAGATTGAAAAATACTTAAAAGCAATTACACTCGAATGCTACGTGCTATCCTATATATATATATATATATATATCTTGGAAAGATCATCCAAAAAGACAGCAACGATTGCGTTTTTCTGGACACTGTTAGAAAAAAGGACGATACCGCAGGACCAACTGATGGATGGTACACTATGTGATGTACACGATATAAAAAAAATCGATGAAATATGGAGATGGTTGGAGGAAGATAGTGGACAACTGCCGGACAAGCTCGATATGTAGGGTAAGGTATATCACTAATAATCTCAAGTATTATATATATATACTCTTTTATAGTGTATTTTAATAATATATGTAATTATTTATATTATATTAATTTGATTAAAAAGTAATTTTCATAAATTTTAAATTATCATATAATGTATGTATATATATACATATATATATATATATATATATATATATATATATTAATTTAATATTTCATATACATTTACGATATTTTACTTGTAATATATTATACAACATAATACATCATCATTTATCATTATAAATCATCACATACATAATCAATTAAGTATTCATTATAATGAATGTTACGTATTTTTCTGAAATGAAAAGAGTTCTAAAATAGTATAATTTTACAAGCTATTGTATATTGTTATCAAAGATTATTATATTATTATTTACCTTTATAACAATTATCAGAAAAAATAAGAGGTAAATAGTCTACAATTTAAATAACCGTATATTAAATATCAGATTTGTACATTTATCATTTTATATAGTTTATATTTATATATTAATTAACATGAATAAAATAGTTAATATTACATGTTTAGTGATACAATAATACTCTATTTACATATTATTCGTCAATGGGCGATATTAATGGGCGATAATTATTTAATAATTATTATAACGTTTATATTAATTTAATTTATCATTATTCTGAGCTTTGATTATAGATTGTATTTTACATGATTCCCCAGGTACGAAAATACTACTTGCTATTTCTTCGGTTTCGATTTATAATATGTCGCAACTTGTATCTTTCGAAGGGTATCTTTCGAAAGCTTCCTTTTCTATGGTTGCGTATCTTTTCCCAGTATCACTTAGGGATCTACTGGCTGCTCCAATCATTTTTTGGTTTCTGTTTTCGTCTTCTTGTATTAATATCACACCTATACCGTGATCCGATGCGTCTGTTGTCAATATTGTTTTCTTGTTAACATCTAAATACGATAATGTATTTGTATTCTGTAACTCTTCATTCAATATTCTGAAACTTTCTTCTTGCTTCGTATCCCAAATCCAAGAACAATATTTCCTGAGCAATTCTCTTAATGGAGCACTGTTTTCGGATATTTTTGGGTTAAATCGAGAAAATTGGTTTATCATCCCAAGAAAACTCCTGATATTTTTTACGCTGGTTGGTGTTGAAATATCTATGATTCCAAAAATGTTTCTTTTGATTTTACTTAGACTACCCTCGACCGTTGCCATAGTATGTATCTATCGTTTCACTGCTGCATTTAACTTCGTTAAATCTATGCAAATTCTTATTTTACCGTTTCCTTTGTTGATGTACTGGAACTGGTCTTGGTACATTAATTGAATATGGTTTTATTCCCTCTTTTAATTCAATTTTGTATTTCCTATTAATACATCATAATCCATACAATAATGTAATCCATATAAATACTATTGATAAATCAATTATGATTTATTTAAGTGTTTAATTACATTTTTTAATTAAATTAAATAGGAGCATAAGTAACGTATTATATGATGATGATGATGATGATGATATTAGGTTTATTTATACTAAAATAAGTCATGTTTAATATTAATTATAATATTAATTATTATAAATATTTAATTTTTAACAATATATTAATACATAATTTAAATATAATGAATTATATTTTATATTATTATATTTTATATTTTAATATTTAACATATTATTGTTTATAACAAGTGAACACAAACGTGTCACCTATAATAGGTATGATTGAAGGGTAAATTAAATTCAGAAATTTTGAAATTATCTAAATAACATTTACCATAATATTCAAATACTCAATATTGAAATAGTCTTAGTACCGATACCTAACATAAACTCATTAAAACGCACATTAATAGAGTCTTAGTAATATACTACCAATACTTTATAGAGTGAATGAAACCCAACAAACCATGAACAATTATCTATATTCATCTCTGCTATAGTAGATGAATGCATCGACCACTAAAGATAAATAACTATATATATATATATATATATAGGATAAGTTAATGTTGCAAACCTAATATTGCAGTAGTCTCTACTCGTTCAGGTTCAGGGTTAATAGCAATTGTAGTGGACAACTCTGTTATGTGATACATATTAATATATTATTTTAATATTGGATTTAAAAAAGCTTTAGATAGAATATGATAGATAGCCCTATGTGATGCATTGTTCAAATTCAACTCTAAACTTATACAATTTATACAAGACATTTACGAGAAAGCAATAAGCGATATATACTCCGAAGGTAAAGTTGGTGAATGGTATTCTACGAAAACCGGTGTACACCAATGATGTTTAATACAACATTGTTCAATATCATGCTAGAGAAATTATGCATGAAGTTCTTTTAGACCGAGGGTGCCATATCAATATGAGGAAGAGTCATTACAATCTTAAAGTTTGATTATTACATAGAGAGTAATCTGATCAATAAAATAGATTATACTCTAATAACGTATGGTATGGAGATTAATACAGGTAAAACACAAGTTATGAAAAATTATGAAGGCACACGAATGGTATTGTAGTTATAATGGCGAAAAATAGAAGTCAATACTTTTAAATACCTAGGTTCTATTAAATATGACATGTTCAAAGAACGGAAATGTTTCAAGATTAGAACAAACCACATTAGTATTAACACATTTCAGTGTGATTTGGAATGACAGGAATATAATACTAAAATCCAAAATCCGGTTGCTACATTTACTCGTGAGTTCGATATTCTTATATGAATATGATACATGGAATATCTATAGATACAGTTGAATATTTCTAAAGATCGTATATAAAGTGGGAAACAGAATAATCCGCACTATTTTCCTATTAACGAACATTATTGAGATGATGGTGGTATGAACATGTATGTCGCAATAACAATTCGATATCGAAAATAATATGTCAAGGTACTGTAAATAGTATAAGAAGAAAAGGACATCCTAGTATGAAATGTTTGATAACATATAATACTGGACTGACCTCAATCATTGTGAATCCATGCAAGCGATAAACGACCGATTAAAGTGGAGAAATATTGTGAGAAAATCATCAGCGCCCCTACGGTAAGAGTTATTTTAGAAATTATGTTGATCATGGATTCGGCTGCTTCATAAGATTCCTTTAAATTGTAGTATTGAGAACACCCAACATTTTTTAATGTATGTCAATATTGTTTATGCGAAGATTTGGTCACTTAACAACATTTAACATGGGAATAGATAGAAAATTAAAAAAAAAACAATATATATATATTTTTCACATTTATAATTAAGCTACAATAACTAAATTTCCAGAATATTTTGTGACCTATCATAATTTTTACAGAATAGATATATATGATAAATTTATATTATATATAATAAAAAAAGCAATTCATTAATCTTATATATAACAATTTGGCTGAAAAAATAATAAATACCATGGAATTTCTTTAATTTTGTTAAAAATCATCAATAAATGACCATTTTTTCTGTACCTTTACAAATTTTAATATATTTTGTCTACATCATCTTAATATGTTATATTTTAACTTACAAGTATTATACATTTTTTAAATAGCTCTTTATAATTGTAATGAATAGTAAAATTGGCCTAATTTTTAGATAATTTATATATATATATAAATTTAGTTTATTGTTTAAATTAATTATCTAATAACTAATATTGTAATTAGGGATACTATAGATAATATTTACCATATATTAATGTTATATATTAGAAGAATATAGAATTTAAGAAAATGCTCATTATATATATACCCATTACAATAAAATACAAATAAAATGTACCAAATTCAAATAAATGTCCTTAAGATCAATTGTTTATAATCATATACAATACAATTACGTAGGATTAACGAAATTTCGAGATTTTTTTAATTATTTTTTTGTTTTTAAATTCCATCGCATCACCAATATTGAACCAAAATGTATATGGTTAAATAAAATAGTATCATAATATTCATATCTATATAATCTAGTATGAAGCAGTATGATCTGTAAAATAAAATCACTCTTACCCTACGGCTCAATGCTACAGGATAGGTAATCAGATTATAAAATCGGATATACTTTATATAGTATATTATTATTAATCTAAAATAATCAATGTAATACTTTATATATATATATACATATAATAATTAATATAATGCTACAAACCTAATGGTAAAGTCTTTACTAGTTTAGTTTTAGTTTTAATATACATTGTAGTGGGCAACACTGTTATTAAGTGACAACAATTAATATATTATAAAATCTATAATTTATATAGTATTAATATTTAATATATTCACATCAAGTTATTGTATATTCATATTCTTTTGTAAACGTTTATTAAGAGTATTACTATCTATAGTATAGTAGCTTAAATTAATGTATATAGAATATTATCCAATTACTAAGTTTCCTTTATTTTCTCATCCCTAACTAATTTTTTTAATTATTTTATTTAGATACTTCCTTTAGTCAGTTATTTTAACATGCGATATGGATTAAACAATATTAAACAATATTTATAATAATTTTAAATGAATATAAGTTAATTATGGATTAATCTATATTTATTAAATAATACAAATTAATTAAATTTATATTGATAATTTTTATGTTAAAAATAGATGAGATTTATATCTTAATAATATATTAAAAAATATTTAGATTGAAAAATGTATGTATCATTTACATTTTTTATTTATTTTTATTATATATTATATTATCATACACTTTTATTAAAATAAATTCTATTCTTGATATTTTTAATTAGTATTATTTAATTATATAAATTAATAAATTAATTAAATTGCATAGAAAGAATAAATATAGTAAACAATTATTAAAGTTAGATAGGGAAATTAAATATTATGTAGGGGAGAGTGGGGTTGTATGAACATGTGTCTTGCATGAGCCACTGGATATAACAATTATTTGCTACAGCAGAAATTTGATTTAACTGAACCAGTATCGTCATCTATAATTAATATAGTTGCGGAAATATCTTTTTAATAAAAAAATAAAAATAGTAACATTTTAATTACATTTTTAACTAAAGTACGCTCACAAGTAAAAATTCCAGACAAGGTAATATATGTTATAACTTCTATAATAATTATGTGATTATTAACATATTATATATATGATTTTAATATATAATTAACTTAATATTAATATAAAAATATATTTAAAATTTTAAATAAAATATTTCAATTTTATCAATTAATAATAAAATGTGATATGGGGTTGAGTGAACCACTAAAAATGGGGTTATATGAACATTGTTCAATCAACCAAATATTATATGTTAATATTTATAATATAATATTATAATATTATAATATTAATATTATTATAATATTATAATATATATATTCAATGATCCGAATATAAATAAGTAATGATTAAATAGAAATAATATAATTAATTATATATCAATATAATTAATTAAATTAATTTTAATGAGGGTCAATTACTAATTCATAATAATTATTAAAATATTATTTCTAGGAATCAAAAATGAGAAACTATACTCAACAAACTGATAGAATACGTGATAAAATAATCATGACAAGAGCAATTAAAGAAGTAAAATAACACCAATAATTATAGAAAAATATAAACACTATTAATTTGATACATTTTAATACATTTTATTAAATAATTTAAATAATTAAAAAAATATCGATAGAGTTTCAGTCCGATTTGACTCGACTCGAGCCGTACTCTGCCTCGATCGAGTTTCAGTCCGGCTTGACTCGACTCGAAAAACTCGACGCGTTTGAATCACTAATATATATATATATATATATATATATATATATATATATATATATATCAGTGTTCATTCTAGAGCTACCCAGCTACCCAAATTGGGAAGTGCCCTAATGTTGTGGGTAGCTGCCCTAAATATATAATTATATGGATTAAGTTTAATTATTAAGTTATTATTAATATACTTGTAATATCATTAATTAAATGTGTTATATCTGTAATTAAAGGAATATATTATTTATTAAATGTCAGTTTTCCAATGAATATTTATAAAATGACGATTAAATATGTTATTATTATATTATAATATATTATTATTATTAATTATTATTAAGTATTAAAATAATGAAGAATTTATTATTTAATAAATGGCAGATTTTTAATAAATATTTGTAAAATGGCGATTAAATGTATTATTATTTAAGTATTAAAATAATGAAGAATTTTTATTTAATAAATGGCAGATTTTCAATAAATATTTATAAAATGGTGATTAAATGTATTATTATTATTATTCTATTATTATTTAAGTATTAAAATAATGGAGAATATGAATAACTTCTGTCATAACATTAGGATAAATTCATTATTTTTCAAATAATGGCGAATATATACTATTTGCCCTTTGTTATATCCGTTTGATATTTTATATAAACAAACAATTTAGATTCAAATTCAAATTAAATATGAAATATGATAATAAACTGCTTGAACTATATTTAGAATAATCTATTTTTAGATTGGGTAGCAAATTCACTACCCAAAATGAAAATTGTGTAGCAAACTTTAAATATTGGTTAGTGAATTTGCTACCAATTTATATTTATAATAATATATGAAAATTAATTCAATAATTATTTTTATTCCAATTCTTTTCTCCCAATATATATAAATCACGTGATTGTTTTATTTAAAATTTGTAATTTTTATATATTTATTCAAAATCCTATTTTAAAACGTAATATTAAAGTGATATATGACATATTAAAAACCATGAAAATATAAAAATAATGAAACATTTAATCACCAATATTATTAATAAGTTCACTGTTTTTTATATTCATAATAATTAAACTGTATACTTTTTAAATGTATTATAATCTAATTATTAAATTTAAAATTATTATTTTTATTATTACATTAATATTTAATAATATCATATTATATATTAATTATCATACTTATCATAATTATTATTCTTATATATAATATATAATGTTTAAAATATATCATGTATTATACTACTTATTAGTTATTATATATATTGAATTTAAAATCAACCATTGTACGGATTACGTACTGCATGTTGATACATGAGCATGACATATTTTATATTGATTTTATTATGATAAAATTGGTATCACTGGAAAGCTTATTAAATTATATAATATAATTCATATTATGTTTTTTTTAATTTGTATTTAAACAAAATATATTAACAAAAATGTGCAAACAAATTATTACATTTTAATAATCAATATAATAATAATATACATTCTAATTAATTTTGTATATTTAATATATTGTATATAATTATAATTATATAATTATATATAATATAATATTATGAAATTAAAATATCTCATATAAATTATATATAATAATGTGTACCAGTATGATATAATAATATTAATATAGATATAGGTATTTTTGTATATTTTTATCTACCTATAAGTATTTTTAAGTATTTATAAGTATGATATATTATATATCGTTAATTGTATATATATAATATATAATTATTGAAAATAATTACTATATATATTATATATTTAGTATCTTATAATTTGTATTATATAGAAACTTATTTATTTATATATTCCTATAAATACATTAACAAGCAAATAACTAATCATGTATACTTAACATAATAGTATACAGGTGTTTCTCGCGAAATATATCATTATGCTTATAATAATAATTATAATAATATGAAAGTTTAAATTATAAATATACTATTCGGTTGATTAGTAATATTACCAATGCATTTATATAAAAAAATAAGTGTATATATATAAGTTTGATAGAGTACTATTACATTATTATAATAAATATATAATTATATATATGATATTACAATAATCATAATATTATAACTTATCGAGAACCAAATTACTTAGATATCAAACTACTCGAACATCTAATTTTAAAAATATAACTTATCGACTACCTAATTTTCAATATAACATATCAACCATCTAATTTCCAATATTATAAGATCTCAACTACATAATTTTCAATATTAAGACATATCGACAACATAATTTTCAATATTATAAGATCTCGACTACCTAATTTTCAATATTATAACATATCGACAACATAATTTTCAATATTATAATATCTCAACAACATAATTTTCAATATTATAAGATCTCGACTACCTAATTTTCAATATTATAACATATCGACAACATAATTTACAATATTATAAGATCTCGACAACATAATTTTCAATATTATAAGATCTCGACAACATAATTTTCAATATTATAAATTCTAGAATTTCAAATTTTTAATATCTGAATATCTTATGAATCAAATGTTGAGAGATTGAATATAAAAAGAATTATATGATATCAATGTATTAGAATTACAATATGTAAATCATTTAATTGTAAACGAATAATAAGTAATCGAATCGAATAATTATTTGCTATTTATTTACATCTCTAATTCAAAAAGTCTCCTAAGTAGCTTTTGTAAGTAACAATTGTTACAGGTTTAAATTGCCTCAAGGTATAAGTGTCCATCTAATATATTATTTATCATAAATTAATTTATAAATAGATGGCGAAATTACCCATATATGTCATCCTACATTTTACTTAGTAAAATATATTTAAATGCCCTATAATAATTTTTTTTTGGTAGTTGCCCTGAAACCTAGAATGAACACTGATATATATGTATATATATATATATATATATATATATATATATATATATATATCAGTATCAGATTGTATCAGTATCGTTCAATTCAAAAAATAAAAGTATCAGTATTGTATCAATTCAAAAAATCTAAGTATCATGTATCGTATCAGTTCATAAAATCAAAGTAGCAGTATCGTATCAGTGTCATAAAATCAAAGTAATTTATTCAATGTCAACAAATGTAAAAATAAAATAAAAGATAATACAATCTTAAAATCATATATAGTAATTTTTAAAAGTCAGTTTTTTATAATGTAAAAATTTAATATAATGTCAGTATTTGTATAGTGTCAAATAAATAAAATAAAAATTTAAATAAATTATAAAAAATATTATCATACGTCAAATATATTAAATAAAAATTTAAACTAAAAATAAACGCATTAAAATAGACTAAGTATAATATAAAATTATTTTAAGATTTTTACAGAATAATGATAAAGAATTTGACTTTCTTATATCTATACTTAAATCATTCCAAAGTCTTGGTCAGAATGTAATTAAGGTATTATTCATATAAATATATTTAAAATAAGGTGAATAAAATCACAGTTACTCCTGGTATTAAATCTTTTTTTAGAAGTCAATGTAAAATGATTTAAAATAATAGTATGTAAATAATACATGTAAATGCAAGTATTATACTTCAAATATCATATAAAGATAATATTTTATTTTCCTTAAATAAAGAAACAGTTGAAAAATCATTTGGTTTATACATAATATATAAGTTTGATACATAACCATGACCCCATATTTCTATACAGTAAATTAAATGTGGATAAAATAAGGCATAGTATAGTTTGATATTGGCAGATGTATTTACAAAGTATGAAACATTTTTTATGATCAACAACATTTTTAATAATTTAATTTATATATAATTTCATTTAATATATATATATATATTAAATGCAATTTATATTGTAAATCATATGAAAACAACACATGCACAGCATTTTAGCATTATCATACAATTCATAATTATTAATACCGTAAATGACACTAAATTTTATTATATACTAAATATTAAATATATATATATATAGCATAATAGAATTTAAATGGCAACATAACAGCAGCATAATATCATGACAAATTAATAGCAGCATAATAGACATTCAATGGCAACATAATAGCGGCATAAAAAACAAATGTAAAAATTTGAGGCTATTATGTTGTTATTGCGAGGCTATTACTGTTAGCTGGAATGATCCAATCGATATATGGAATAAGAGTAGTATAATACCAAGACCTCATATAACCTCGAGGTTATAGGAGGTATTGATAATAACTATACCAAAGAAGTGATATCTGAGCCATACAAACAACTACGTAGCATTACTTTAACAGCTACTATCCTTTTCATCGATTTCTCCAAATCTTTCGATTCATTACATCGAGGAAAGATGGTAGAGATACCTAATGCGTATACGCATCATATATGGTATACCAGATGAGATTATAATAGCATACAAAATAACTAAATCTATTGTGAGAACTGATGATGGAGATACTGAATTTATAAAAATATCTGGTGGAGTTTTCAATATGATACACTAGCCCCTTTTCTGTTCATAAATTGTATTGACTATGTGTTGAATACATTTTAGAAATTTACCGAAATAATGATATTTATTTACCCTCATTGAGAGAAGGAGCAAAGGATAACCAGCACTAAGAATCTAAGAATCTAACAAAAGAGATTGAAAAATACTTAAAAGCAATTACACTCGAATGCTACGTGCTATCCTATATATATATATATATATATATATCTTGGAAAGATCATCCAAAAAGACAGCAACGATTGCGTTTTTCTGGACACTGTTAGAAAAAAGGACGATACCGCAGGACCAACTGATGGATGGTACACTATGTGATGTACACGATATACAAAAAATCGATGAAATATGGAGATGGTTGGAGGAAGATAGTGGACAACTGCCGGACAAGCTCGATATGTAGGGTAAGGTATATCACTAATAATCTCAAGTATTATATATATATACTCTTTTATAGTGTATTTTAATAATATATGTAATTATTTATATTATATTAATTTGATTAAAAAGTAATTTTCATAAATTTTAAATTATCATATAATGTATATATATATATATATATATATATATTAATTTAATATTTCATATACATTTACGATATTTTACTTGTAATATATTATACAACATAATACATCATCATTTATCATTATAAATCATCACATACATAATCAATTAAGTATTCATTATAATGAATGTTACGTATTTTTATGAAATGAAAAGAGTTCTAAAATAGTATAATTTTACAAGCTATTGTATATTGTTATCAAAGATTATTATATTATTATTTACCTTTATAACAATTATCAGAAAAAATAAGAGGTAAATAGTCTACAATTTAAATAACTGTATATTAAATATCAGATTTGTACATTTATCATTTTATATAGTTTATATTTATATATTAATTAACATGAATAAAATAGTTAATATTACATGTTTAGTGATACAATAATACTCTATTTACATATTATTCGTCAATGGGCGATATTAATGGGCGATAATTATTTAATAATTATTATAACGTTTATATTAATTTAATTTATCATTATTCTGAGCTTTGATTATAGATTGTATTTTACATGATTCCCCAGGTACGAAAATACTACTTGCCATTTCTTCGGTTTCGATTTATAATATGTCGCAACTTGTATCTTTCGAAGGGTATCTTTCGAAAGCTTCCTTTTCTATGGTTGCGTATCTTTTCCCAGTATCACTTAGGGATCTACTGGCTGCTCCAATCATTTTTTGGTTTCTGTTTTCGTCTTCTTGTATTAATATCACACCTATACCGTGATCCGATGCGTCTGTTGTCAATATTGTTTTCTTGTTAACATCTAAATACGATAATGTATTTGTATTCTGTAACTCTTCATTCAATATTCTGAAACTTTCTTCTTGCTTCGTATCCCAAATCCAAGAACAATATTTCCTGGGCAATTCTCTTAATGGAGCACTGTTTTCGGATATTTTTGGGTTAAATCGAGAAAATTGGTTTATCATCCCAAGAAAACTCCTGATATTTTTTACGCTGGTTGGTGTTGAAATATCTATGATTCCAAAAATGTTTCTTTTGATTTTACTTAGACTACCCTCGACCGTTGCCATAGTATGTATCTATCGTTTCACTGCTGCATTTAACTTCGTTAAATCTATGCAAATTCTTATTTTACCGTTTCCTTTGTTGATGTACTGGAACTGGTCTTGGTACATTAATTGAATATGGTTTTATTCCCTCTTTTAATTCAATTTTGTATTTCCTATTAATACATCATAATCCATACAATAATGTAATCCATATAAATACTATTGATAAATCAATTATGATTTATTTAAGTGTTTAATTACATTTTTTAATTAAATTAAATAGGAGCATAAGTAACGTATTATATGATGATGATGATGATGATGATATTAGGTTTATTTATACTAAAATAGGGTCATGTTTAATATTAATTATAATATTAATTATTATAAATATTTAATTTTTAACAATATATTAATACATAATTTAAATATAATGAATTATATTTTATATTATTATATTTTATATTTTAATATTTAACATATTATTGTTTATAACAAGTGAACACAAACGTGTCACCTATAATAGGTATGATTGAAGGGTAAATTAAATTCAGAAATTTTGAAATTATCTAAATAACATTTACCATAATATTCAAATACTCAATATTGAAATAGTCTTAGTACCGATACCTAACATAAACTCATTAAAACGCACATTAATAGAGTCTTAGTAATATACTACCAATACTTTATAGAGTGAATGAAACCCACCAAACCATGAACAATTATCTATATTCATCTCTGCTATAGTAGATGAATGCATCGACCACTAAAGATAAATAACTATATATATATATATATATATATATATAGGATAAGTTAATGTTGCAAACCTAATATTGCAGTAGTCTCTACTCGTTCAGGTTCAGGGTTAATAGCAATTATAGTGGACAACTCTGTTATGTGATACATATTAATATATTATTTTAATATTGGATTTAAAAAAGCTTTAGATAGAATATGATAGATAGCCCTATGTGATGCATTGTTCAAATTCAACTCTAAACTTATACACTTTATACAAGACATTTACGAGAAAGCAATAAGCGATATATACTCCGAAGGTAAAGTTGGTGAATGGTATTCTACGAAAACCGGTGTACACCAATGATGTTTAATACAACATTGTTCAATATCATGCTAGAGAAATTATGCATGAAGTTCTTTTAGACCGAGGGTGCCATATCAATATGAGGAAGAGTCATTACAATCTTAAAGTTTGATTATTACATAGAGAGTAATCTGATCAATAAAATAGATTATACTATAATAACGTATGGTATGGATATTAATACAGGTAAAACACAAGTTATGAAAAATTATGAAGGCACACGAATGGTATTGTAGTTATAATGGCGAAAAATAGAAGTCAATACTTTTAAATACCTAGGTTCTATTAAATATGACATGTTCAAAGAACGGAAATGTTTCAAGATTAGAACAAACCACATTAGTATTAACACATTTCAGTGTGATTTGGAATGACAGGAATATAATACTAAAATCCAAAATCCGGTTGCTACATTTACTCGTGAGTTCGATATTCTTATATGAATATGATACATGGAATATCTATAGATACAGTTGAATATTTCTAAAGATCGTATATAAAGTGGGAAACAGAATAATCCGCACTATTTTCCTATTAACGAACATTATTGAGATGATGGTGGTATGAACATGTATGTTGCAATAACAATTCGATATCGAAAATAATATGTCAAGGTACTGTAAATAGTATAAGAAGAAAAGGACATCCTAGTATGAAATGTTTGATAACATATAATACTGGACTGACCTCAATCATTGTGAATCCATGCAAGCGATAAACGACAGATTAAAGTGGAGAAATATTGTGAGAAAATCATCAGCGCCCCTACGGTAAGAGTTATTTTAGAAATTATGTTGATCATGGATTCGGCTGCTTCATAAGATTCCTTTAAATTGTAGTATTGAGAACACCCAACATTTTTTAATGTATTTCAATATTGTTTATGCGAAGATCTGGTCACTTAACAACATTTAACATGGGAATAGATAGAAAATTTAAAAAAAAACAATATATATATATTTTTCACATTTATAATTAAGCTACAATAACTAAATTTCCAGAATATTTTGTGACCTATCATAATTGTTTACAGAATAGATATATATGATAAATTTATAGTATATATAATAAAAAAAGCAATTCATTAATCTTATATATAACAATTTGGCTGAAAAAATAATAACTACCATGGAATTTCTTTAATTTTGTTAAAAATCATCAATAAATGACCATTTTTTCTGTACCTTTACAAAATCTAATATATTTTGTCTACATCATCTTAATATGTTATATTTTAACTTACAAGTATTATACATTTTTTAAATAGCTCTTTATAATTGTAATGAATAGTAAAATTGGCCTAATTTTTAGATAATTTATATATATATATAAATTTAGTTTATTGTTTAAATTAATTATCTAATAACTAATATTGTAATTAGGGATACTATAGATAATATTTACCATATATTAATGTTATATATTAGAAGAATATAGAATTTAAGAAAATGCTCATTATATATATACCCATTACAATAAAATACAAATAAAATGTACCAAATTCAAATAAATGTCCTTAAGAACAATTGTTTATAATCATATACAATACAATTACGTAGGATTAACGAAATTTCGAGATTTTTTTAATTATTTTTTTGTTTTTAAATTCCATCGCATCACCAATATTGAACCAAAATGTATATGGTTAAATAAAATAGTATCATAATATTCATATCTATATAATCTAGTATGAAGCAGTATGATCTGTAAAATAAAATCACTCTTACCCTACGGCTCAATGCTACAGGATAGGTAATCAGATTATAAAATCGGATATACTTTATATAGTATATTATTATTAATCTAAAATAATCAATGTAATACTTTATATATATATATACATATAATAATTAATATAATGCTACAAACCTAATGGTAAAGTCTTTACTAGTTTAGTTTTAGTTTTAATATACATTGTAGTGGGCAACACTGTTATTAAGTGACAACAATTAATATATTATAAAATCTATAATTTATATAGTATTAATATTTAATATATTCACATCAAGTTATTGTATATTCATATTCTTTTGTAAACGTTTATTAAGAGTATTACTATATATAGTATAGTAGCTTAAATTAATGTATATAGAATATTATCCAATTACTAAGTTTCCTTTATTTTCTCATCCCTAACTAATTTTTTTAATTATTTTATTTAGATACTTCCTTTAGTCAGTTATTTTAACATGCGATATGGATTAAACAATATTAAACAATATTTATAATAATTTTAAATGAATATAAGTTAATTATGGATTAATCTATATTTATTAAATAATCCAAATTAATTAAATTTATATTGATAATTTTTATGTTAAAAATAGATGAGATTTATATCTTAATAATATCTTAAAAAATATTTAGATTGAAAAATGTATGTATCATTTACATTTTTTATTTATTTTTATTATATATTATATTATCATACACTTTTATTAAAATAAATTCTATTCTTGATATTTTTAATTAGTATTATTTTATTATATAAATTAATAAATTAATTAAATTGCATAGAAAGAATAACAATAGTAAATAATTATTAAAGTTAGATAGGGAAATTAAATATTATGTAGGGGAGAGTTGGGTTGTATGAACATGTGTCTTGCATGAGCCACTGGATATAACAATTATTTGCTACAGCAGAAATTTGATTTAACTGAACCAGTATCGTCATCTATAATTAATATAGTTGCGGAAATATCTTTTTAATAAAAAAATAAAAATAGTAACATTTTAATCACATTTTTAACTAAAGTACGCTCACAAGTAAAAATTCCAGACAAGGTAATATATGTTATAACTTCTATAATAATTATTTGATTATTAACATATTATATATATGATTTTAATATATAATTAACTTAATATTAATATAAAAATATATTTAAAATTTTAAATAAAATATTTCAATTTTATCAATTAATAATAAAATGTGATATGGGGTTGAGTGAACCACTAAAAATGGGGTTATATGAACATTGTTCAATCAATCAAATATTATATGTTAATATTTATAATATAATATTATAATATTATAATATTAATATTATTATAATATTATAATATATATATTCAATGATCCGAATATAAATAAGTAATGATTAAATAGAAATAATATAATTAATTATATATCAATATAATTAATTAAATTAATTTTAATGAGGGTCAATTACTAATTCATAATAATTATTAAAATATTATTTCTAGGAATCAAAAATGAGAAACTATACTCAACAAACTGATAGAATACGTGATAAAACAATCATGACAAGAGCAATTAAAGAAGTAAAATAACACCAATAATTATAGAAAAATATAAACACTAATAATTTGATACATTTTAATACATTTTATTAAATAATTTAAATAATTAAAAAAATCTCGATAGAGTTTCAGTCCGATTTGACTCGACTCGAGCCGTACTCTGCCTCGATCGAGTTTCAGTCCGGCTTGACTCGACTCGAAAAACTCGACGCGTTTGAATCACTAATATATATATATATATATATATATATATCAGTGTTCATTCTAGAGCTACCCAGCTACCCAAATTGGGAAGTGCCCTAATGTTGTGGGTAGCTGCCCTAAATATATAATTATATGGATTAAGTTTAATTATTAAGTTATAATTAATATACTTGTAATATCATTAATTAAATGTGTTATATCTGTAATTAAAGGAATATATTATTTATTAAATGTCAGTTTTCCAATGAATATTTATAAAATGACGATTAAATATGTTATTATTATATTATAATATATTATTATTATTAATTATTATTAAGTATTAAAATAATGAAGAATTTATTATTTAATAAATGGCAGATTTTTAATAAATATTTGTAAAATGGCGATTAAATGTATTATTATTTAAGTATTAAAATAATGAAGAATTTTTATTTAATAAATGGCAGATTTTCAATAAATATTTATAAAATGGTGATTAAATGTATTATTATTATTATTCTATTATTATTTAAGTATTAAAATAATGGAGAATATGAATAACTTCTGTCATAACATTAGGATAAATTCATTATTTTTCAAATAATGGCGAATATATACTATTTGCCCTTTGTTATATCCGTTTGATATTTTATATAAACAAACAATTTAGATTCAAATTCAAATTAAATATGAAATATGATAATAAACTGCTTGAACTATATTTAGAATAATCCATTTTTAGATTGGGTAGCAAATTCACTACCCAAAATGAAAATTGTGTAGCAAACTTTAAATATTGGGTAGTGAATTTGCTACCAATTTATATTTATAATAATATATGAAAATTAATTCAATAATTATTTGTATTCCAATTCTTTTCTCCCAATATATATAAATCACGTGATTGTTTTATTTAAAATTTGTAATTTTTATATATTTATTCAAAATCCTATTTTAAAACGTAATATTAAAGTGATATATGACATATTAAAAACCATGAAAATATAAAAATAATGAAACATTTAATCACCAATATTATTAATAAGTTCACTGTTTTTTATATTCATAATAATTAAACTGTATACTTTTTAAATGTATTATAATCTAATTATTAAATTTAAAATTATTATTTTTATTATTACATTAATATTTAATAATATCATATTATATATTAATTATCATACTTATCATAATTATTATTCTTATATATAATATATAATGTTTAAAATATATCATGTATTATACTACTTATTAGTTATTATATATATTGAATTTAAAATCAACCATTGTACGGATTACGTACTGCATGTTGATACATGAGCATGACATATTTTATATTGATTTTATTATGATAAAATTGGTATCACTGGAAAGCTTATTAAATTATATAATACAATTCATATTATGTTTTTTTTAATTTGTATTTAAACAAAATATATTAACAAAAATGTGCAAACAAATTATTACATTTTATATAAATGCCCTTTGCATCCGAGCCTGTTTTAATTACATGTCTCCCAATTCCGAGCGTTTGTGTTTTTTTTTTTTAAATGTATGCACATTTTTAATAAATGAAAATATACATATAAATATCATAAATGTTCTATTACAAGTTATAATTTTTTGGTTAAGTATATAACATAGTTTATTAATCTGGAAAAAAAATAGTAATTAATTAATTATTCAAAATATTATAATCAATTAAAAAGTACTAATTAAAATTAATTCTTTAAAATAAAATAATTATATTTCAAATCTAAATTAATACACATAATACTAATATTTTGTATATGCATATAGTCTTATAAAATGGTAACCATATAGAAACCATCAATAAAGTGAAGAAATTATATAAATTGAGTCATTATTGAATAAGTTACAAGTACTAGTACATAAATAATATAACATATTTTTTTCTATTATTAGATTTTTTAAATAAATATTTCATATATTTTATAAATTGAATTTTCAACATGAAATATATATTTTCTATAATTACAAGTAAATTTTATTGGGTTTATTATATAACATAGTTAATTAATCTGGAAAAAAATTAGTAATTAATTAATTATTCAAAATATTATAATCAATTTAAAATAATAATTATAATTAATTATTTACAAAAAAAATAATTATATTTCAAAGTTAAATTAATTTATATAATATTAATATTTTGTATATGAATATAGTCTTATAAAATGGTAACCATATAGAAACCATCAATAAAGTGAAGACATTATATAAATTGAGTCATTATTGAATAAGTTACAAGTAATAGTACATAAATAATATAACATATTTTTTTCTATTATTAGATTTTTTAAATAAATATATCATATATTTTATAAATTGAATTTTCAACATGAAATATATATTTTCTATAATTACAAGTAAATTTTATTGGGTTTAGTATATAACATAGTTAATTAATCTGGAAAAAAATTAGTAATTAATTAATTATTCAAAATATTATAATCAATTTAAAATAATAATTATAATTAATTATTTACAAAAAAATAATTATATTTCAAAGTTAAATTAATTTATATAATATTAATATTTTGTATATGCATTTAATTTTAAAAAGTGGTAACCTTATATAAAGCAACAATAAACAGAAGAAATTATTTAAATTTATTAATTATTGAATAAGTTATAAATAATAATTCTCAAATGATATAAAATATTTTCTATTATTAGATTTTGTACATATATTTTTTATATACTTTATAAATTACATTTTCACTATGATATATTTTATGTAATTACAAGTAAATTTTATTTGAATCTAAATATTATTTAATCAAAGTACAAAATAAAACAAATTAGTTGTGTAATAACAATTTTATGAACTGTAATTCTGAAATAAGAATTATTCTTTTATAAATATAATATATACATACAGAACACAGTGAATATATATACAACATATATAAAAAATATGGTTTACACAATTTTATGAACTGATATTCTGAAAATTCGCTTTCATTTCAAATTATAAATACAATATATACAACATATACAAAATATTGTATTGAATAAATATATAATACTAGCAAAGGAAGAACATATACAAAATATACAGAAAATATATATAACATATGGTTTATACAATTTTATGAACTGATATTCTGAAAATTCGCTTTCATTTCAAATTATAAATATAATATATACAACATATACAAAATATTGTATTGAATAAATATATAATACTAGCAAAGGAAGAACATATACAAAATATACAGAAAATATATATAACATATGGTTTACACAATTTTATGAACTGATATTCTGAAAATTCGCTTTCATTTCAAATTATAAATATAATATATACAACATATACAAAATATTGTATTGAATAAATATATAATAGTAAAGAAGAAAATATAAAAAATATATATATAAAATACAGTAAATATATACAAAATAGAGTACAAATAGAGTACATATATAAAAAATATGGTATAGAATAAATATATAATAATAAAGTAAAGTAAATACATATACAAAATATACAATTATTTAAAAAAATTATTTAAATTTATAAATTGAAATTATGATAAATAGGATGACAATTTTTGCAAAGTGGAACATCACACAAGTTACAGAAAAAACTTGTACGAATAGTATTCCCGGTTAAGGTTTTCATACCTAAACGTTTGCAATGCACGCATACTCGAGATGTACCGTGCAATAATTTGTGATTATCCGTGGAAGGAATAGGCTCATTAGAAGGCCTACTCCTTGATGAATATAAATCCATCATTTCTGCACGTAAATCATTTTTATAAGCTAATAAATTATACTTTTTAGTTAAGTGTAGATTATTTTTTTTATAAACGATAAAAGAATTAATTAGGGCTATATTAAAAATATTATACAATATACACTTCCAGTATTTTAATGCTTTACGCCCTATACCATAGTACGCTCTAGACTGATCCATCTTGTCAACACCGCCCATGTGCTTGTTATAGTCGAGGATCATGGACGGCTTGTTCCTTCTTTCTATAGTATTGAATCTGTATATCAAAAATTATGATTTATATAAATATTTCTAATACAATATAATTTTGTTATAAAAAATATACTAATATAATAATATATTATAATCTAAAGGAAGGTAATTTAAAAAAAATGAAATATATAATATTTTACAAGAAAATGTTTTATCATTAATTAATCTAGATAGTAAATAAATAATTTGGATATTGAAATAAATGTATTTTATATAGTATTGTACTTTGTATATGGTTTATATAAACCAATAACCTCGTCATTGGTACATCTACATCGCTGCCATCGGTCACCGTCGACAGAGTATAGACATCGCGCTTGTCAACGAATCGACATACCACTACTCCAGCCTCGTTCACCAGTTTGATGTTGTCGCCTACACCCAGAGACACAGTATCGAGTTTTGGGAATGATTTGGATGTTTTTCGAATAGTTCCGACAAGATGAGTATCCTTTGAGCGTAAGGCAATGGCTAGCTTAATGGATGTATAATAATTATCTGTATATAGGATGTGTGATCTATACAGATAATTATTTAATAATTCCATGACCATGTTGTATGTAAAGCCCTCGCCGGATACAAATCTTGGCTCACTACCCGAATAAATCCTCAGCGTCATGCAGTACCCAGACTCGGAATCACATAGCGGAAAGAATTTAAATCCACGTTTTATCGGTTTCATAGGTATGTACTGCATGAAGCTGATTCGTCCATTGAACTTAATCATTCCCTCATCTATAGATAAATGTGTCCCCGGGATAAACATCTCCTGGAAGGAAGCTTCCAGTGGATTCAGAACATGGCGTACCTATTTGTATATATTATATTTATATCTCTATAGTTGAATATTTGTATTGATGACATACTAAACGAAAATATTGTAAATATCTATATAGTTGACTATACTTTTTGTATGAACATAACTTTAAATAAATACTGCTAAATAATATAGTAATTATTATAATAACTTTACGAAGACGATCTTTAGGATCTGTCTCGGGAGCCTCGATACAGTGTAGATATCGTTGTAACTTCTCATATCTGTCTCTGGTGATTCGTCGAGACACGTATGAACCGCAATAAACGTTTATAGAGGTCTCATCCCAAAACATGCGATAATTGGGGAGTATACATATTCCCATTAGAATTAGAAATCCGAAGAAGAATACCATTTCCTCTTCATAGGTACGGAAGTCGGAGCCTACAATAAAAAAATGTAATTGATAGTTTAAATAATAAGTTAATAATCTCTAACCTAACTTCTCTGCATACGCATTTGTACCCCTGACTAGATCTGAGAAGAAATTCCCACCCAACATCGCAAACAAGTACTGCAATGGGGTTACAGTGGCGCTGCCAACGACCACTCTACTTGCAGTACAGCTGGGGTATTCCCTCTGAGGCATTTCTTTCTTCCACCCCTCTTCTTCAAATACCTAAATGATTTTAGGATAGTCATTATTAAGGTAGTCTTATACTAACACGATTATTTATCAAATATATATATTTGTGGAACTTTTACTAAATTATAAAATAATTAAATTCAGTGCAATTAAATAAACAGTTGTACGATACATTATATATATATATAATACTAACATTCCAATTGACGAATCCCTCAATCCTACGCCCTCGACGACCTGCCCTTACACTTCCTCGACCAACACCACCTGCTCTTCCTCGACCAACACCGCCCGCTCTTCCTCGACCAACACCACTCGCTCTTCCTCGACCAACACCACCCGCTCTTCCAACACCACTACCACCCGCTCTTCCAACACCACTACCACCCGCTCTTCCAACACCACTACCACCTGCCACCATCTCGTCATCACTTTCATATCTCCGCTTTCTCAGCGTGCTCAAGGTAATTTCATCTGAAGAATAACTCGAAAGATCCTGTAATTAATAATTTTAGAAATTTATAATTTATTTATTATTTATTATTTATTATGAAATTTATATATTACAAGCAATAAATAATTTAATAAAATTAATAATAAATAAAACTATAAATAATGTTATATTAAAAAATACTATAAATAATTTATCGAAAACTATATGACTTTATCTTCTATAACTTTATTTTATATAAACTAATAGATATAACGTTAAATAAAAATATATTTAATCTGTAAATTACATATCATACTTGTTTATAACTTTATTTTAATTAAACTAATAGATATAACCAGGGTTGATGGTATTTTCGGTTTTTACGTAAAAACCAAAAAACCCGGTTTTTATTTGGTTTTCTCGGTTTTTACAACATAAACAAGTACAAATTATAATTTGTTCATAACAAAAAATTAACTAAATTGTATTATTTTCATTATAATTTTAAATATATAGACATCACATAATGGAAGAGTTGAAATCGTAGAATATATTATTTTTGATTGTTACGAGTATATTATATAATATATAATATGATTACGTTTGATATTATATTTTTGATTCATATTTATAACATTTATATAATATTATAATAATATATTTGTTATTAAAAAAAATAATTTTAAATCATAAAATATTATAATAATTTCACAAGGGGTGGAATTATGGGCGTGGTTATAGACAACATTCTGTAAACGCTAATTCGATTATATATTATATAATATTGTAGATAGTTTAGAGTTAATTTATTTTATGTGCCCTATCTAATTTGATTATATAATAGTTAAAAATATTATAGTTATTTTATTTGCGTTTAGAGTATTTCGGCTATAGCCACGCACATATTCCCACCCCTTTTGAAATCGCCGGATACAGTGTCTGGTAACCGTTACAATATACTAAAAATGTTAGTCTAAAATAGTACTTTACTTTATATTATTTAGTAAAATAATCAAGTTTGATAATATTTTGCTATTACATATAAATAACTATTATTAATAATAATGTATTATCATAAAAACTATAATTTAAAAGTTAAATTAATTTGTTAAAAACCATGGTTTATACAACTTGAAAAAACCGACGTAAAAACCCAATTTAAAAAAATCAACCCTGCATGTAAGTGTAATTAGATGAGAGTCCTACCCACTCACTGATAACATATAATGTAGGCAATTATAACTTCTAATTTAAAAGTTAAATTAATTTGTTAAAACTGTAAAAACCATGGTTTTTACAACTTGAAAAAACCGTAAAAACCGACGTAAAAACACTTTTTTAAAACAGAATCAACCCTGGATATAACGTTACATACAAATATATTTTATTCTGTAAATTACATATCATACTTGTTTATAACTTTATTTTATATAAACTAATAGATATAAAGTTAAATAAAAATATATTTTATTCTGTAAATTACATATACTCATTCTCTATTACTATTTATAATATTTATCAAGTTTTTATAGAATTTGTAACATGTTAGATCTCATTGAATCTTTGATTTTGGCATATATCATCTTACAACATCATATACTATTTCTTATAAAAGCATATTACTTCATAAATTTATATTTATAGAATTAAATATACAACATATTAGTTTATATTATATCAACATATATAACAATATATAATAGTCTATTTAAAATTATAGACACACATAAAACAAATTTACAAAATGTAATCATATGTGCTGCCAATAAAAGTATACTACTTTATAAATATATATATTATATATAATATATAAGTAAATACATAAGTTTATGCTTATATATATTGTATATTATATTTGTATTACATATATTATATTCATTATTATTATACAATTAAAAACAAATAATTATAATTATAAATTAGTATTTCATATTGTAAATGAATATCATATATATATATATATATATATATATATATAGTAAATATCAAAATATATAACAACAGATGATATATATATATATATATATATATATATATATATATATAGTAAAATTATCTGTAGAATAACATAAACTATATTATATTCATTATTTAATTTTATATTTAAAAATCATAAACACATTTTCTATATAAATGATCATTTTATTTATTTACGTTGCTATCGTGATTTGAAATTATAGATTATATTTATTATATATTACTAAGTTAGTAATTTACTAACTAAAATATTGTATAGTATAAATAAATTAATACGATCATATGAACAATTTGTATTATACAATTACTACAACATATATTATATATTTATAATATAAGTATATACTAAATATATACATATATACTGCATAGTTATCATATAATTATAATTGTAGAAATAGACAGTTTTGTGAAAATGAAATTTATAAATGTTTTTTATTTTGACATTATTGTTACTATATATATATGCATTATTTCTAATAAGTTAAATTTAATGTATATAATACTAACACAATCATCACTTGAGTAGTTGACTTCTGAATCGGAATCATCACTTGAAGACATAAATAACATGCCAATTGCAGTTTCCGAATTAAATTTTTGTGACGCCATATTGTTAAAATAAAAACAAACGCTATAAAACTGAACTACCGGTGTAAATAATATTGTAATGTATTCATCCGCCAATTTTAATAATACATCACAGTATTTATTTATATAAATACGAAAAAATTAGCCATAAATTATTTTTCATTACAAAGTTACAACATAAATAATTATAGTAATATTTATCTAATTTTTTTTGTCAAATTTGAAATTTTATATTGATATAAAATGCTTTTTATTGAAAGAACTATTTTTTACAAAGATATTTATTTTAGTTACTATAAACAATACAATATTCAAACTATTTTATATATTAAAATGAATTTATTATATAGCGCACATGATTTTAATATTTCAATTTTAATTAATATACTTTATTATAATCATTATTTAATATTATTTAATTTTATTTCTAAAAAAAACCTCATATAATGTTATATTATAACAATTAACTTGAAAACTAAGATATGAAACCTATTTTTTTAAAATCTTACCAGAAATAAAACTTTTTACTATATAATTTTGATATATTCATATAATAAAATGGATTACTATATGATATGTAATAGTATCATAAAAGTTGCTCAACAGAAATAAACAGCTCAGCATTTCGTAACACAACAGAAATCAACAGGTGATATAAAATGCTTTTTTATTAAAATAACTATTTATTATTAGATATTTATTTTAGTTACTATAAACAACACAATATTCAAACTATTTTATATATTAAAATGACTTTATTATATAGCGCACATGATTTTAATATTTCAATTTTAATTAATATACTTTATTATAATAATTATTTAATTTTATTCTAAAAAAACCTCATATAAGGTTATATTATAACAATTTACTTGAAAACTAAAATATGAAACCTATTTTTTTTAAATCTTAACAGAAAGAAAACATTTTACTATATAATTTTGATATATTCAAATAATAAAATGGATAACTATAAGATATGTAATAGTATCATAAAAGTTGCTCAACAGAAATCAACAGCTCAGCAATTCGTAAGTCAACAGAAATCAACAGCTCGGAAATAAAATTGCAAATGGAAATAAAAAAAAAATAATCAATATAATAATAATATACATTCTAATTAATTTTGTATATTTAATATATTGTATATAATTATAATTATATAATTATATATAATATAATATTATGAAATTAAAATATCTTATATAAATTATATATAATAATGTGTACCAGTATGATATAATAATATTAATATAGATATAGGTATTTTTGTATATTTTTATCTACCTATAAGTATTTTTAAGTATTTATAAGTATGATATATTATATATCGTTAATTGTATATATATAATATATAATTATTGAAAATAATTACTATATATATTATATATTTAGTATCTTATAATTTGTATTATATAGAAACTTATTTATTTATATATTCCTATAAATACATTAACAAGCAAATAACTAATCATGTATACTTAACATAATAGTATACAGGTGTTTCTCGCGAAATATATCATTATGCTTATAATAATAATTATAATAATATGAAAGTTTAAATTATAAATATACTATTCGGTTGATTAGTAATATTACCAATGCATTTATATAAAAAAATAAGTGTATATATATAAGTTTGATAGAGTACTATTACATTATTATAATAAATATATAATTATATATATGATATTACAATAATCATAATATTATAACTTATCGAGAACTAAATTACTTAGATATCAAACTACTCGAACATCTAATTTTAAAAATATAACTTCTCGACTACCTAATTTTCAATATAACATATCAACCATCTAATTTCCAATATTATAAGATCTCAACTACATAATTTTCAATATTAAGACATATCGACAACATAATTTTCAATATTATAAGATCTCGACTACCTAATTTTCAATATTATAACATATCGACAACATAATTTTCAATATTATAATATCTCAACAACATAATTTTCAATATTATAAGATCTCGACTACCTAATTTTCAATATTATAACATATCGACAACATAATTTACAATATTATAAGATCTCGACAACATAATTTTCAATATTATAAGATCTCGACAACATAATTTTCAATATTATAAATGCTAGAATTTCAAATTTTTAATATCTGAATATCTCGTGAATCAAATGTTGAGAGTTGAATATAAAAAGAATTATTTGATATCAATGTATTAGAATTACAATATGTAAATCATTTAATTGTAAACGAATAATAAGTAATCGAATCGAATAATTATTTGCTATTTATTTACATCTCTAATTCAAAAAGTCTCCTAAGTAGCTTTTGTAAGTAACAATTGTTACAGGTTTAAATTGCCTCAAGGTATAAGTGTCCATCTAATATATTATTTATCATAAATTAATTTATAAATAGATGGCGAAATTACCCATATATGACATCCTACATTTTACTTAGTAAAATATATTTAAATGCCCTATAATAATTTTTTTTTGGTAGTTGCCCTGAAACCTAGAATGAACACTGATATATATGTATATATATATATATATATATATATATATATATATATATATATATATTAATTTAGAAGGAATATATATATATATTAGATATGATAGATATATATTTTCTCAAGTTTTTACTTTTTGCATTTAGTAGGAGTGCATTTTACATAAATAACTTAAAAAGCCTACTACTTTTATTATCCGAAATTTTTCTGTATATAAATAATATGTAATAATATATATAAATCAAAAGGTATAGCGAATTACTATGTAGAAAAAAAGCAAAGCTTATCTAGGTCTACCCGGTAAATTATTCGAGAATGGAAAATAATAATACAAATATATAAAAAAAAAATATGCAATTTTATAACATTATACAAAACTAAAAAAGAATTAAAAACATGTAACCACATTTGAAATATATAATTTAAATAAAAGAATGAGTGATTCAATAAAATAACTATAATTTCATACCAATATATTATTTTCATATATATATATATATATAAACATACACATACACATACTCATACACATCCACATACATATACATACATATACACATATACACACGTACACATACACAGTGTGAATATATATATATCTATATATATATATTTCTCTAAACATACTTTAATGTAGTAGTGCGCGGCGGGCTCGTACGCCGAGGCCGCAGGCCGAGACGTCCCCACCTAGACGTTAACGGATAGGAAATTTTTTTTTTAAATTGAGGTGTGATTTTTTTTCAAAATCTCTTTCCCATAAAAGTCTTTTTACGTCAAAAATCTCAACAAAGTGTATACTTAAATTCAAATAATGCTCGATTTGAAAAATTTTTTTGCCAATATATATATATGAGGTTAGCTACCCGAAATATATGTAGGAATACATAGTATGCGCACACTCATTTTCATCTACGGGCAATATTTCTGGTAGTATTTTGGGTTTTTATCGTTAAAATTTAATATTTTATATTTTATATAAATTCAAATTGGGGAAGGTCCCCGATTACCGACCCCTAAATGATTATTTGTAATAACTTATTCAATATTAAATATATTTATTTGAAATTTTGTAAATAAGGTAATATTATGGTAATGAATAATGTGGCTATTTTAAATTTTTGATATAATTATATTTACAAGAATAAACAGGGGGGTCGGTAATCGGATACCTGTTCCTAATACCGACCCCCTCCCCTATTACCGTCCCCTAAAATAATCGTGGTATACATACTTTTAGTATTATAATATTCAATCAACATAGTAGATATTAATAAATATAATTAATTATAACATGCAAGCAATTATTTGTTATTGAATTTATGTTTTAATTAATCAGTATGTATATAATATAATGGAATCATGTATCCTTAATCTATAGCAATGATAAACAAACAACTTATGACATATTTTAAAGTAAAATACTGATCTATTTTGATTGGATATTATAAATCACATGGGGGTCGGTATTAGGGTAATTTAGGGAGTCGGTATTATGAAAAGCATATGGGTTGCTATAATTAAGATATGTTGGTTAATAGTTATTCAAATTGAATTATTTTTATAATAATTATAAAAATTGTATTGATCTACAATATTATGTGAAGTATTAAGTTTTCTTTTAATTAATAAAGTATTTACAATGATTTAAAAAATGTTATTATTCAAATAGTTAAAAAGTAAAAACAGAATATTACATTTTATCAAATAACAATAGTAGGATTAAATATTTGTTAAAACAAAATACTTATTCTTATGTGTCATTAAATTACTAACAGTTCGTGTATATATTATTTTTTGATATCTATTATAGTTACTGAGATACGAGAGGGGGTCCGTATTAGGAGGGGGCTGTAATCGGGGACTTTCCCCTAATTAAAATTCACGAACGCGAGATTTTGTCTTTCGCGAACGCGAGATCCGTTTTCCGTAAGGAAAACGTCAGGTGATAAAGTGGGGGAGCGGGGATAACATGAATGATTTACTTTTTTGAATATGTATTCGCGCGATACCAATAATCGTTAAATAGTGTCATTTTTTAATCGATTTACGTAATCGAAAAATTTAAATTCGACGCAAATTATTAATAACACACTTTATCATGGAGAATTTTATCGTAAATAATTTCGTAAAAATGAGTTTATTTAATTTCGAATACATTACGTAGATTTACGAAATCGTACTTCCGGTTTGAATATCGAAATACAAATTGGTACATCGGAATTTATTTCCCGTATTATTGAGAAAAAGTTCACGAACGAGTAAAATCGAGTTAATATTTTTTACGTTACGTGTTTATATTAATTATTTCCTATCTACGCCATGTAAAAATAAGTTATTAAACATAAGTGATACGGTGATGTGAAAAATTAAAATCTACAAAAATTATTCGATTTAAATAATTTTAACTTTATTAAATAGATAATTTTATAAATTGGGACTTCTTATGTTTAATATTATTCGAGCTACGGCCGAAATAGTGAAAAATACATGATTTTAGAGTAGTCTATTTGACCGACTTCCGGTAATATTTTCATATAAATTATGGATTCATCAGATTAGAAGTACGAAAATACATGTAATAAAATCAGAAAAATCATGAAAATATGAATTTTCTTAGCTACATTACTTCCCGAATGAGCCTGAGTAAAAGCATATTTATTTATATTGTTATTTTCACAGTTGTGGTTAAGTTGGGTTAAGTTTTAATTTGTGTAGGTTTTTTTTAGCTGCATTACTTCCTGAGTGAGCCTATAAAAGCATATTTATTTATAGTGTTATTTTCATGGAATGCCTACAACGTGTTAACGCATATGTTCACGTTTATTCGAACGCACTCGACCAAGAAGTGCCGGAATAAAATCTACGAATCGTCGATAAGGCAGTACCAGCTGGAGAGCATCGTGGTCGATTCAATGCACCAGTTGACACGGATGTAATTGCTGTTATATTCGACACGGACAAAATTAAGTTTCGTGACTTAATACTCAACTTAAAATTCGATGTGTTGTTTTAATAAATACATTCTGAAATTATCATTGTTTTTTTTCATTACAATAAAAAATAGATAAATAACGGCCCACTGACTGCTAGAAAACATTATATAAAAATCTAAAAAAAACCCAATGGTCTCAACTAACCCATTACGCCCACACCTAAAATAGTCACATTCACGGGCAACGCCGGCCACCCACCCTAGTATATATATATATATATATATATATATATATATATATATACACATGCATACATATACAAATACATATACACACAGACATGCACAATGTGCATTTCACATAGATATATACACGCATACATACATGCATAAATACATAAATATACATACACATGTATAGGAAATTAAATATATCACTATTATCACTATATATGTTATATGTAATTCATATAAATAAATAGATATTGATGAATAAATATTAACAACAATAATTAAAAGTAATTAAAAGTCAAATATAATATATTCTGAAGAGAGTAAATGCCAAATGGAATATTTCTATATAAATAGTAAAAGCTCAAGCATTTTAAAAGTGTACATTATAAAGAAAGTAATAAAATAAATAAAAAATAAAAAATGTCCATTCCCGAGTAATTACTTCATCATGTTTAAAATAAATTAAAGCAAATAAAATATAATAAATATAATTGAGTATAAAGTAACTTAAAAATATATATAGTTTGAAAATATATTAAAAATATATGTAAGATATAATATATAAAAAAATATATATAGTTGGAAAATATATAAAAAAATATATGTAAGATATAATATTAAATAAGGAAAAAATAAGTTATATTCAGTATTTAATACATCGTATTTTAATATATAATTGTATTTTAATTTTCTTGTAAACGTATTTATATTATTGAATAATTTAAATTTATTTTCTAGAAGATTCCATAAAAAGGACCATTGTTAGTTATGCAGAATTTGTGTAGACGGAAAGAAGAAATAACAAATTTAAAAATATTCATTTGACTATATATACATTGTTTAATAGAGAACATATTTTTAATAATTATAGGTGTATAATAATTATATATATATATGTATATATATATATATATATATATATATATATATATATATATATATTATGGAAGATATTATTTTGTACTTTTCATAATTAAAATAAATTAAAATAAATTTCACATTTATAATAAAAAAACAAAAAAATATTTAAACTATTTTAAATTATAAAGTTTTAAACTTATAAAATATTAATAATTATATTATTATATATCAATAATAATATCTACAGAGTTAAAAAAAGTACTTCATTATCTTCATTAGTTTAGTATCCATAACATTTTAGCTATAGCTAAAATTAACATGGTAATCCCTAATGCCAGCATACACCCTTAAAAAACAAACATTGTACTATTTGATAATGAAATAACTAAACGTTACAATTATTATAGTTAATTTATTACGCCTTTGATAATATACATTTTCTGCAGTACTACATATACTCTCTACTGGAGCAGATTATGGTAATATTATGTTGTATACATATTGGATAATTATGTATACAACATTATATTAATTATTTTACATTGTACACACTATATATATATAGCCAATTTCATTTATTATTAATAATATTGCAACATTAGATAACTATTATACATAACTAGTTGGTGACACGAAATTATCTATCAAATAATTACGTCTACCAAATGGTTAATGTTATGCTAGAAATATCTACTAAATCTGATATAGTTATATATATATATATATATATATATATATATATATATATATATGTATATAAATGTAACTACTTTTGTATATCAGTTGATAGTGTTGTCATATATACATATGGAGTAGGATGACGTGCCCACATCAGGGAATCAAACTTTATCATATCAATTCAATATATTCAATTAGTGAGATAGGTAATACAATTAAATATAGACAATTAAATCAGATCCGAATCAAAAGAACTAAGAAATTATGTATATATCTTTAGATCATCGGCATAAAGATGATAGTAAATATTGGGATATTTGTGAAAAATTGAATTAATAGGAAGAATATAAATAATGAACAATATAGGGTCATGAACAGAACCTCGTTGAATACTATGTATGTTAACATAAGGAGGAGACATCGATGAGTTAATCCTCACCGAAGATGTTGTAAACGAAACAAAAGACATAAACCAACTGTGGACTTAACCGTATATACCAATTTCATTAAGTCTAATGGAAAGAAAATTGTGTATGCCGAGTTGATGTTTGGATATACATTGATAATATTGGATATTTTTTGTTGGAAGAAATTTGAAAACAAGGAACACAAAAATTAATTAGGTTGGTCAGGAAAATGCTTGGTCTGGATTTTACCAAATAAGATGAAAGACGATTTGTAAACTTTCTTAGAAGATATTCCATAACTTCCATAACTACCATATCAGTGAAGTATAACGATTTTATAGAGATACATTTATTCTTGTAGAGCTATCGACAAACTTTGAATGCAATATTATCAGAGTTGAGTTTAAAGAATGCATATGTAAGTTATATTCTACGAAGTACACTGTTAAAAAATAACCTTTAGTGACTAATTGAGAAAACCTTACAAAATTCGACCTATGTGTTAAGGTTGTGTATACCGTTCGTATTAGTTTAGCAATCACTATAGGTTTTCATAACCTTTAGTGATGTGTAAAAGTACTAAAGGTTTTATGCAAATAGAGTATTAAAGGTATTCATAACTTTTCTTGATGTTTCAAAAGTACTAAAGGTAATATGCAAATAGAGTATTACATATATTCATAACATCTATTACTTTAGAATCCACATCACTGAAAAAGATCAAGAGGTAGGCCTGCAAATATCTATATCGATCAGCTATCAAGTGATACAGGATGTAAAAAGAAGAACTGTAAATTGCAATGTAAGATCAATATGGTTGGAGAGAATATGCCTTGAAATGCCGAGAAAGCTCGACCTAGTAAGGGAAGTTAGTAATAACCTGTACTGAGATATAAAGAGTAGTAAATGTTTTCAAAATATAATGATTAAATTAAAAAAATATACAATTTATGTTCAAATCATATATGTTAATAAATAATTAATAAGTATCAATAAATTGTATTAAAGTATTACAATTATTATGAAATTTACATAATTCAAATAAATAAATTATTTAGATTTTAGAGAAACAAACTTTAAAAAGATTATCCCATTTAGATTGTGGTTTCAAAAGCTATATATTGCGTTAACAGATACAATTGACTAGTAAAATATCATTAAAGTTTCAAACTAATAAATACGAAATGAAGTTTCTTGTAAATTACTTTGTGATATAAATATTACTAGTAACTTAGTTGTTCATAAGTTACTCTAAAGTTACTTGTAAGTTACTGTGTGGTATGAATATTACTATTTGTTTACTTTTTGTTTTCTGGGAATATGGATTGAAAAAGTATTTGTTTCCTGGGGAGTTAGAGAGATGGAGGTAGAAATGTAGATATATAGAGTGATTGAGAGAGAGAGTGAGAAAGATAGAGAGATAGAGATAGATAAATAGAGATAGAGTGAGAAAGAATGAGAATGATATATATGGGGAGATATAGAGATAGATATAAAGGGGAAGATATTGTTTAATTTATTGTTTATTAACATGTTATTGTTAAAATATCCGTAGTATGTTACTTTCCCTCACATAATAGTTTCAAATAGGTTTGGGATTAACTACGAATTTATGAGATCAGTAAAGGTAAACATAACTTTAATCGAATTTATGAGAAAAGTAAAGGTATAGATAATCTTTAATTGAAGTTATGAGATCAGTAAAGGCACAAATAACCTTTAATCGAATTTATGATATCAATAAAGGTTTTCAATGAAGGTTCCCAAAACCTTTAGTGCATAGATGAATAAAACAACTCGTAATGCTTGTCATAAACAATATAACTTTAACAATTATTCCGAATTCATTAAAGGTTTTAAAAGATAACTATTTTTAACAGTGTATTTGACTTAGTTTAATAAGCTCAATATTAAACCAAGGATACTTAAAATAAGTTCGGTTGATAAGAGTAATGGAGGGTGCAAAAATACCAAGCGAATGAGATAATGCCAAATTAAAAGAATCAAAAAGTATAGATTTATATATATATATATATATATATATATTTATAAATATTTATATAATTCATATTTTTAATTTTAGATAGATAGATAGATAATAGTTTATTGATTAGAATCAAAACGATGGATAACAATAAATAATAATGACAGAAATATATAAATAATAGTTAGCAAATATAAATAAGTTGTGATTTACACACACCGAAAGTAAATAAAATAATAATAAAGCAATATTTGGGATGTTGATCAAACGTGCTGAACACATCATCAAATAACTAGGGAAGAGGTCTCGGGTTGGTCAGGCCCATATAGGATTATATGCCCATAAATCCTGAGGGATGGACGGTCCCTGCATTTTGATTTTTTGACATCTCTCCACACCTAGAATATCAAATGAGTTTACAGCTTGTAAGATCAAATACCCAAATAAAGTACAAAACGAAAACGAAAACTAAAAAAACAATAAAATAATAAAAATAACGACATTACATTTAAGCATGTTGAGAATAAAAATTTCCATTAATATTAATAGTATCTATATTTGTAATAAATATGCTTAAAGATTTAGACGAAGCCACAGAACGAGGAAGTGAATTCCAAGCGGTACTCACTCTGTTACTGAATGAATTTATAGTTGATTTATTAATACATTTGTCTTTGCGTATTTTAATTAGAGGTCCACGATTACTTATTGAATAAGTTGTGAATACCGATGATTTATCAATATCCACGAGATTGTTCAATATCTTGAAAGCCAGAATCAGGTCAGCTCTTAATCTGCGGTGGGATAAATTCATTAAATTGAGAAAACACAATCTAGTATCATAAGTTGATTTAATAAAGTTACATCTGAAGTAAATTCGCTTAGTAAATTTATGTTGAACTTTTTCAATAAGTTTGTTTAGGCCGATAAAGTCATTGCCTGGATTCCAAATGGAAGAACCATATTCGAGTAATGGCCTTATATAGGTTGTATAGGCTTTGACTAGATAATATGAATTATTTGTAGTAAAACATCTAAAAATGATATTAGAGATCACATAGGCTTTGCTACATATGTTATTAATGTGAATATTGAATTTAATATTATCATCAAAAACAATACCAAGGTCTCGAAAATTAGAGTATTTAGGAATCACGGTATTATTTAGCGAATAGAATGATATATCAGATTTTCCGATTGACATAAATGCGCATTTTTCAAAATCTATTTGAAGGTTCCATTTTACTGTCCAATCATATAGATCATTAAGTCCTGATTGAAGGATATTACGTTCAGTAATATTTCTATACGATAGAGATATGTTGGCATCATCGGCAAAAAGAGAGCATGTTAGCTGTGATGTAAATATCGAGGGGAGGTCATTGATATATATTAAGAATAAAAGAGGTCCAATAACGGAACCTTGAGGAACACCTGAACTTGCATGAATATAATCAGAAAATTCATCATTTACCATAGTTCTTTGAAATCGATTAGTAAGGTATGAGCTAAACCACTTAAGGACATTACCACCGATCTCCAATTTAGACATCTTCTTTAGAAGTTTAGAATGGCAAACTTTATCAAAAGCTTTAGCCATATCGATATATATAATATCAGTATTAAAAGAATTGTTAGTGGCTCTACTTATATTTCTATAAAATTCAATAAGTTGTAGTTCCGTGGATCTACCGGCTAAAAATCCATATTGTTCAGTACATAATAGTTTATTAGATCTTAAATAATATAATAGATAGTAAGATAATATTTTTTCAAAAATAATGAGAGTGGATGGCAATAAACTGATTGGACGATAATTTGATGGTAATGAATGATCACCTTTTTTAAATATTGGAATAATATTAGCTAACTTCCATATAGTAGGGCATTGACCTTCATCTAGAATACGTTGAAAAACAATAGATAATGGATAAGAAATTTCATAAGATAATATCTTAAGCATACCTTTGGGTAAACCATCAGGAGATGAATTAAATTTAGGTGGTAATTTACAAAGACATTTCCTTACTATTTCCTGAGATATAGGAAAATCATTAAACCTAGAATCTTTCATTATAGAGGGATCATAAGAAATATGTGACTTGAGAAAAACAGATGAAAATTGGTCAGAAAGACAATCTGCTTTATCAAAGTCATTAGTATAAATGATATTATGATCAACTCGATTTCTGAGTGGAGGTATGAGATTTTTGTTATTTAATTTGGTGTTTATATAATTATAAAAAGAAGATTTTTTATTTGATGAGAGCATTTTGTGTTCAACTTCAAGATTATATTGCTTTATTTTATCTGATAGTAAAGATTGGTTATACCTCCAAACATTATGAGTATCTGTATCATTTATATTTCTATGTAAGACTCTACACTTATTTAGTAGTTTCTTAATAGATAAGGGATATTTATAAATTTTAGTTGAAAAAGTAGGGGTGTATAACTCGATGATATTCTTAGTAATATTAATAAAAGTGTTGATTAGCTCATTACAATCATTGCACGAGGATAGAATATTAGTCCAGTCTAGTGACAAGATATGAGTTTTAATGCTAGTAATATCACTTTTATTATAGTTAAGTCGCTGGATTGAACATTTATTGTGATTAAGATTGCCAGAATTTAAATAATTATCTGGGATTACTAAATCAGAGTAAATAGCAAAATGGTCACTAATATGTGCATCATATTCAAAAGCACTTGTAGGTGAAATATTAGATATAATTAATGTATTATTTGTAAGAATTAAATCGAGAATATTTGAATTTCTAGTATTAAAATTAATTAGTTGAGTTAAACCGTATGATAGAAACTTATTGTATACATATCTTTCCGCAATGGTCGACGTAGTACCAGCAATCCAGTCAATTCCGGCTAGGTTGAAGTCTCCATAGATTAGACAAGAGTCCGTAGATGAACATATGTTATTTAGAGTATCACATAATAAAACAGTTTGTGACAATGGCATATCTGGTGGCCTATAAATGGTGACAAGTCTGTAATTAAAAAATGTAATACATAATAATTCAATACCATTTGTAATAAATTCGGTCATGCATAACGAATTATAATTAATATTAACATATACAATAATACCACCACCGCGAGCATTATCAGGACGATCAAGTCTATAAACGGTATACAAATTTAATGGATTGAGCATTGCATTAGTAACACTATTATTTAGCCAGGTTTCAGTAAATATAATAATGTCATAATGCATATCATTAAGCATAGCTATGAGTGAAGGTAACTTATTGCATAGTGATATTGCATTAGCATAGTACACCTTCGAAAAAGGAGAAAAATTAGCATTTTGTCAATTCGAATGTGAAATGTCATTATTTCTAATATCCGAGTACCTATTTTTATTAATGTTTTTAGCTTGTTTAGACCATCTCAAGTAATCTGCATCTGAATAAGATACAGATGTTTTCCAATCAATGTATGATGTATCATCATCATTTGTGACTATATATCTTAGTTCATATTGAGAGGTGCGATTATTAAATATACATCTAGTGTGTTTAGTCATATTTTCAGCTCCAATGGTTAGTATAGGACGTTTAACCCGTTCATCAAAAGATAGATCAGGTCTCAAGAATACCTTAGGGTATTTATCGACACGATTAGGAAGATTATAGAATTCACTATATAGGTAGGGAGTAATAACATCATCCATTGTAACTTTGTAAGCTTCAACATTTTTAGTGTTTAGCTTAATTTTCCCTATAAAATGAGAAGACATGTTAAGATCATCTAGTATTTCATTTAGAATATTTTCAGAACTAATGTTATAAAAAATAATATTTCTGTTTTTATCAGAGTAGATTTTAATTTCCTTGCTAATAAATGTTGCTAATAAAGTAGAATGTTGTTTGATTGATGTAGATTCAAAAAGGTCAGCATATGTACGTTTACAAGAGGCTACATTAATACTTTTCTGCTCTTTGCTTAGTATTATAAGATCATTCATAGAAGTATTTAACGATGCATATAGTGTATTTAAATCGTATAAGTTATCAGATATGGATTTTATACCAGTATCTTGAGGACTTACATAATCATTATTTAATACATGTGGTAAACATTGTGTACAAAAAAAAGGAAAATTAGCTAATGTAAAAATCTGCTGTATATAATTAGGAGTTGTATTTTTTGAAAAAGTGGATGGTAATATATTAGCTTTTGATAAACAGTTATAATGGTAATTAAGTTTACATCTTTTACAAGAAACATAGGATATATCATTATCACATAAATTATTACAATGATTGCACAGTGACATTATATATCTGATATTATATTGAATATATATATATGTATAAATATATAAATATAGGATAAATCTAAGTAATATATATATATATATATATATATATATATATATATATATATAAATATGATATATTGGTTACAAGAATTAAATCAAATAAATATATTATGCAATAATGCAATTAAATCAAATTAGATATATATTCAAGTATAAATAGAATGAAATAAACAAATAATTGACTTTAATTAAAAATCAATATTTGAATTCAAATTGAAAATGGGTCAAATAGTATATCAAACTAATATAATACACATGCAATATATAATTATATTATTATAATATATATAATATACTATTATAATAGTTGGTAATTTATTTAACTAAGTATTAATTACTAACTATTACTACTATATATTAATAAATAAATAATACATATGTAAATTTATAAATAACATATAGAATTTATAGATAATTAACATTTATAAATATGCATATAATATATTTGAATACCTATATATATTATAAAATAGGCCTGCAAGTAAATTATAATGAGAATTGAATTAAAGATATAATATGCAATTAATACCAAATACCAAATAAACTAAATACCAAATAAAATAAATACCAAATAAACTAAATACCAAATAAATAAATAAACTAAATATAATATACTATATTATGTCATTATATATATATAAACACACATAAACAAATAAATACAACTATGTATGTATTAACAATCTATGCAATTAATATGAATAACTAATGATTATAGCAAAAATTAAATGTTATGCATCAATGATTTCAATAATAATAAAATCAATATTACTAAATTGTACATTTATATGTTAATAATATTGTTAAATATATAAATAATAAGTGTATTGTATGTAGTATATGTTTATAAACAATATAGTACAATAATAGTATATAATAAACTTATCTTAAAGTTGATAATTGCAGATTTAAATTAATAAATATAAATGAATGTCAGTATAATTGAACCAGGAAGTGAAAAATATTTTATATATAAAATTAAAAATTTGAATTATATAAATATTAATAAATTTCCTATATAGTATTATTATTTTATTTATTATAATATTTATTAATATAATGTTCAATTATAATTAGTTTTAATTGGTTGATATATTATTGTACATATATATATATATATATATATATATATATATATATATATATATATATATATATATTGATGTATTAACTAACCTTGTAGACAATTGTCACCTGTATTGTTACATTCATTATTATGATACCTAAATATACAACGTAAACTACACTTACTATTATTATAGCAATCGGTATCATAAGTAACCCACGTATTTATTTCTTTACTAATACCTAATATCCATTGCATTTCACTCAGGCATGTAAGCTTATTACGAGATATCCACAAATGATTATTTCTACTTTTGTTGCCTATTATAAATGATTTAAATGCATATTCCGTTAAATATGCTAATTGATTATATGCTAAATTTACGAGAGTTAATAAAGGCAAGCTACCTAAATTAAAGTTAAAGTGTGTTAGTTTATTATTAGATATATCTATTTTCTCTAATTCCGAATTATATTTGAATACATCTATACTTACATGTGTTAATGAATTATTAGATAAATATAAGTATCTTAACATTTTTAGATTTTTAAAATTAAGACTATTTATTGTTTTTATTAAATTGTTATTTAAAAATAATGCTGTTATACTATTATCAATATTATTATTATTATTATTATTATTATTACTCTCTAAATTAAATGTATCGTTATCTATCTTTTTTATCGATTTACGTGAACACTGATATAGCGTCGTTTCCTTTTCTCGTATATCACCTTTCAGTATACCATTAAGAATTTCATTGTCATCACAGTTCTGTTGTAAAGATTTACATATTTACTTATATATATATATATATATATATATATATATATATATATATATGTGTGTGTGTGTGTGTTTTATGTAGTTTAGTTTAAGGTATTACGGGTACAAATTAGATTATATTATTATGTATAGGTCAGCGCGCGTGTAATTAATAAGAATTATAATGTTGGATATGAATAGTGTATAGACAATTATTATATTGAGTGTGGCGCGGAGTATATGTCGAGTTATAGATGTATGTTATATAACGTAGATGGATACAACAATGGCTGATACAAACGAGCTCTATACCAATCAACGTAACCACTGAATCGTAATTGTATCAACAAATAGTATATTATAAACACATCCTACACATTGTGGACGTATCGATCATATATGTATATAGGATTTTTCCAATTAGTCGTTGTTCCAACGTGTCGACCGTATATATCATTGTAATACATATACATGTAACTTATAATATATTGTCTAACATAATTAACATATCATAGAATATGCTTTATTATATTGAATGATGATATATAAATATAAACCTGGATGTAAATCGCCTATGCATATGTTATTAATAATACATAATAAAAGTATAAACATATGTACATAATGTATTATTTATTTTGATTTTTAGACACTTGTATATTACTTTTTACATATAATTATTGATTTATTTAAAAATTATTTCAATATTTACAAAAAAAAACAATTAAAATATTTAATTATAATATTATATTTATAGATAAAAACGAATTAAATAAAAGTCACTATACGACCAAATACGCTATACTTTCAGAAGGAACCATAACACTCTTACGCATGTTATTGTAATTTTGTATGTATTTCTACTTTATTTATTACTACCCTCTGCAAACACACAATAAATCTACCCAAGTTATTTGCATAGAACGCGCTGCTGTTTTTAAAAATCATAATTTGATATACTACTCACCGAATCACTATTTGAAATTTGCATATACGGTAAAACCTTGGCATGTATCTCCAAATACATCCAAGAACGTGAACATGAACTGTGTACATTTAAAAATACCAATAAATTAGAAATATTCTCCACAAATAAAAAATTCTCACTTCGTCAATATTTATTATAACAAGGAAGGATGGTGATTAAGGCCAATACACCATGATCATAACCAATTAAAAAATCTGTATTTCGCCAAATAACACTTACATAAATTAAATCCCCAATACAAAATTACTAAAACCAACGGACAAATATAATGTTATACAATAATATACATATAAATATAGTGTAATATAATTAATAATACGTATAATTATGTATATATTAATATTAATATAATTATAATATTGATTTATAATAGTATTATATATATATATATATATATATATATATATATATATATATATATATATATATATATATATATATATATATGTGTGTGTGTGTGTGTTATAGAGTGGCTATTGTAAAGGTAGTATATTCTTACATACACTTAGTTTAATACATATACTTATATATATATATATATATATATATATGTATATAAATATATATATATATATATATATATATATATATATATATATATATATAGCACGAAACGTTACATCATTCCAAGATCCAGGAATGGCACGTTCCCATAGTAGAACCAATCAGCAACTCGCGTGTTGTCTTTGATTAACTAATTAGCGATATGAACTTGATAATGGGTATATGCTAATCGGCAGTCGTACCAAATACTAACTAGGGTATAGATCGCCATTTATGTTATCATAACTATCATAACACCCGCGTACACACGTCAACATATACGTAACCCACACAGTTCAATGTGGTGAATAATTAACCTGCTAATTACTTACTGGTCCACGCGATTACAAATGGTGATAGCGGCTATCAAGTACTGAATAGTGTGTAAGAGAACCACGCCATCGAGATCGAATGGAGCTTCACTACGATTTAACTGCCATTATGAGGTTAGTGTTAATCGAGGTTAGTGCTTGCGAGAGTAGATGAATAAGGTATTGATACACATACTAGAAAGAGAGGATAGTAAACCGGTAGATAAACCAGCTAAGCGCTATTACACATATGTAAAACTTGACGCTTTAGATGATAATACGATAGCCGTAGCGAAGGAATGCGTAGTAATAAGGGTTCACGAGTTACTACATGTACCACGTTAGAGGTGAGGCTAAGATATAATTATCGGTAGAGATGTCGGAGGGAGAGGCGAGTTTAGAGAGTATTTGGGGTATTTTAAAAAAGCATGTAGGATAAAGTGATACCGAGGGTGAGAGGATAAGGTAGTTGATGGATAGAAAACAACGGGAAGGAGAGTCTATAGTGGAGTTTTCTGATGCATTGTATAGACTAGCACGGGTATTCAATGATGTGAATAGCTGGAAGGACCTCCTATATGATGTATTAAGAACTACTTTTATGGATGGGGGATATAGAAGCCACTTACAAATAAGCTGTTTGCCAAAAGATATCTTTTATCTGTTAGGGAACTAGCGACAGAGTGGAAAGAGTCAAACGTGGATGATTGCTATAGGATAAATGTGAGAGAGGATGCGAGTGTGCATTTGAGGGAACAGTTGAGGGTATGTAATAAGGAAAAAATTAAATTTGAGAGACATGATTTTAAACGGATATGAGAGTAGGAGGAAAGTGATTAGATGTTTCAATTGTGGTAGGCCTGGCAACGTGACGAAATGGTATAGAAACCGTAATTACTCCTGAAATGCTTCGCATAGATATTCAAACAACCATTTAAATGGGTTGCCCCCAAAATAAGTGATTATTATGGGGAAATATCAGTAAATAGAGAAGTGAGTATGATGAGTACGTGCCCCAAGACTAAGGTAAATAATTTTATAATTGACACAGGTAGTCAGATATCCATAATGCCAGAAATTGCCAGAAAACAATTAGGTTTAAAACTAGTCGATAATCGTAATAGTATAAGATTGAGAGCAGCGAATGGAATAGATGTACTGTATGTGGGTATTGTAAGAATATATATTGTCGTGTGGGGAAGGACATTAGGTAATTTATGTATGTTAACGACGAATTATGTTAAATTATGGTTGATTGGGATGAATGTGCTAGATAAGTTTGGAAGTATAAATCTTAATCAACACATACAGATGACTGCAATGAACGGATGAATATAATTAGTGTGTATATAGTATAATCGAATGTAAAAGTATGCCTGCGGTAAATGTGATGAATGTGTAGTAGTATGACTTGTAGTAGTCAATAAGAAATATGGTTATATACGGCTATGCGTTGATTATCACGATCTACATAAGAATACAGTTAAGGATGCTTACACGATATCCTGAATAGATGACTCACTTGAAGCTCTAGGGGGGTCTATATGTTGTTCTTTTTACTATTTGAAGTCCGCATACCTTCAAGTACCAATACTAAAGATGGTGAGAATATATTGGTGATACTGACATCATTAGTCCCAAGATATTTAACATTATCAGAATATAAGATATTCTGATTGTTAACTATGATAAATGGTGTGACTGTTAATGGGCGTCTGGGAGAAGGGAGGTGAAGAAATATATTTTCTGTTTATTGGGATTCAGTGACAGAGAATTATTTGAAAGTCAAGTATGTATAGATTTAATACAGTTAGACATAATATTTGGAGCAAAATTGATATCAGAAGTGCATTTTATGTTAAGTTGTATATCATCAGCGTATGAGTGAACTGGTATAAGGGGAAATTTAGAAATTATATCAAAAATAGGAAGTCGATAAATATTAAACATAATCGGTCCTAATACAGAGCCTTATTATTAGATCTTTATCTTTACTAAATTATTTCTATAATATTAAATTAACTTGATTACAATCAGATTTAAACCATTTCGTCTAAACATAATTCCTATATTGAAATCTATGTAAAAATAAACTGTTATTTATAACTAATTATTGTGGTTCTATTAGAATCATCAATATTTGTAATAACATCAAATACATTGTAGTCACAATTTCAATGTTAATAAAGTAGATTTTCCGATTATTTATGTGATTTTATGTAAAAATCGTTTAGGTTTTGAGTTTATAATGATATATGATATATATGATATATATATATATATATATATATATATATATATATATATATATAATATTGTATATACCTACTAGATTTGTAATACTAGTTTTGTAAGTTATTTTCTATTTATAATATTAGGAAACAACAATTACAACAAAAGAACTAGGATAACATTTGAATTTCAGACCTAAATAAAAACTTATCAACTGAACAAACATATAGGGTAAAGTAACTGAATACGGACACTCTATAGACTACCTATAGGTATCTCAGAAACCATATATACTAAATTAAAATGTTTAATGAATACATATATACTTCATTGCATGTTCTTCTAATGAAATACAAAAACTCACAGATTCGCTAGCAAAAAGCGCAAAAAACAATACAAATGTTTATTGTAAAATTATTACTATAACATTGTAACCTTGTAACCAATTTGTTTAGACACTGCGATCAACATCAGTAATGCGGTAAGGGATGGGTAACTAGTGAATGGATTTCATATAAGGTGTGATATGTTGTCTTGAGTATTTTTTTATCCTGAAAATGGTTCTGATGGCTCTATATTGTAATTTAGTGAGCATTTTGATAGTATGTGCTGGGAGTGAATTTAAAGTAGAGTTACAGTAGTCAAGTCGGGGCAGTATTAAGGAAGTAACTAGTAGTTTGGAAAGTTCAGTAGTTATAGAAGGTCTAATAAGTCGGATCGTATGTAAGGTGTATTAGTTATATGTGGTAGATAAGACAGCTTTTGGTCAAGTGTGAGGCCGAGGTTTTTAGCTTGGTTAGAGTATTCTATAATGTGATTATTAATAATAATAGGTGGTATGGAATGATGTCCTGGGGATGTATTTATTAATAAAGCTTTTGTTTTAAGGTTATTCAATAGTAGGGAGTTATTTGAAAGCCATTTACTAATGTCATTAATGCATTTATTTATAGTATTTATGTTATTGATTGGGTCAGGTAAATTACAGTATAGCTGTAAGTCATCCGCATATGAGTGAAAGTGTATATCGGGGTATTCGTCAAGTAAGTAATTTAAAGGGGAAATATATATATTAAAGAGAATTGGACCTAAAACAGAACCTTGGGCTACACCATGATTGTGTGGCGGGGTTCTGTTATGGCGTTATCTATACATATAGAAAAGGATCTGTTAATTAGGTAGGATGTAAACCAACTAAGGGCAGAATATTTAATACCAATGTTCTCTAATCTTCGAATAAGAATATTATAGTCTAACGTATCGAAAGCCGACGACAAGTCAAGTAGAATCAGTATGGTGGGAGTATTTTTTGGAAATAGTAGTATATTGTTTAAAGTATGGAGTAGTGAAGTTTCAGTGCTCTTGTCCGTTGTATAAGCACTTTGTAATTTATGCAGTATATTATTATTATTGATGTATGTTCTAAGTTGTTTAGCAATTATTCTTTCTATTGTCTTAGATATGAAAGAAAGGTTGGATATGGGACGATAATTAGAAAGAGTTGACCTATCAATGGACTGGTTTTTAGGGATGGGAATTACATGGGTATATTTCATGTGGGATGGGAAGATACCTGCAGTTAGTGAGCGTCGATAATTTTTGTATAGAATGGAGAAAGAAGGGATGAAAGAGAATGTAATAAACATAATATAATTGGGTCTAGTTTACATGTAGATTTAACTGTTAATAAAAGATTATTGATATTGATAATGGTTGGTAATGAAAAAGTGGAAAATGAGTATATTGGGCTTGATATTGGTGAGATGCAGGGTCGAGGGAGAGTATCTATAATTGATGATGTTTTTATGTAAAAGTAAGAGTCAAGGTTAGTCGCATTAGTTAAAGGGGAGTTATCAGGCAGTATTCGTTTTGTCAGTTTTCCTAGTAGTGTTGACGATATTCTAAATAATTTTTTAGTATCTTTTCCAGCTGATTTAATTTGATCTATGTAATATTTATTTTTAGCAGTTTATTAATTTTCTATAATTAGAAAGTGAATGTTTAAAAATATTTAAATCATTTGAGCTTTTGGATTTTCGCCAATTCCTTTCATTAATTCTAAGTGAGCGTTTTGCTGTGTGTAACGAATTATTGAACCATAACGTATTATGTCGAGCTGTATAATTTTTAGTGATAATAGGGGCATGTTTATCTAGGACAAGACTAAGGTTACTATCAAAGCTGTCTATATGAGATGAATATGTTATATTGTTGTACAAAATGTTGAAGTCATTTATAAAATTAGCAATATTTATATTATCTAATTTTCTGTAGTGAACTTTCTTGGATGGTCTGATTGGTTTAGGGATATGTAGGGAGCAGCTAACAAGGTGGTGGTCAGTGATTAAACTATGAACATTAGTATTAGAAATTATATTCGAAGATATGTTAGATATAATTAGGTCTAATATGTTTCCAGATGAATGTGTGGAAGACTTGACATGTTGTAAGAAATTATGACAATTTATGATATTAATAAATGTATTTGAATTATGTGAGTTTGGTCAAATTGGTATATTTAAATCATCAAGTAGTATACTGTTGGTGGAGATCATAGACAATAGGTTGTCAATTTCATCGATGAAGTAAGGAATTGAATTATTAGGAGGTCTATAAATTGTTATAATTGTAAGTGGTTGTAATTTAGGAGGGTGAAAGGTACATAAGAAGGCTTCTGAATTATCAAGTGATAATCACTTGACTATATTAGTTTCAAGGCATTTGAATATTACCGACACCGCCACCATAGTGTGGGCCGGGGCGTGGTAGGTGAATAAAGTTAGTAGTTGGGGTATTAAGGGATGCAATTATGGGTAGATCCTTGATAGAAAGCCAAGTTTCTGTTATACATAAAATATCTATCTTAGTATCATGAAATATATTTAACATAATATCTACTTTATTTCTAATGGAACAAGCGTTAAGTGTTTCTACCTTTAGTAATGGAGAAGAAGATAAACGTTTAGTTGAGGGTAATAATTTTGGTGATGAAGATATATATGACGGTATATGTGATGAGGATATTAGGTTTGATGGTGATAGTTGTGATTCACTAGATGTTATAGGTTGTGCAGATAGAGGTGAAAGTGGAGATTGATGATTGGTTTGAGATAATGGTGGAATAGGAGTGTATAATATATAATAAATGTTATGTTTAATCGTTTATATTTTCAATATTTTTTAGTTATTTTTAATAATACAACGTTATTAAATGTTATAAATATGATTTATATAGGCATATATTACATTAACATATTTATTTAATAACTCTTATTAACTTTATTTAATTTATCAAATACATATAATAAGTATTTATTCATAAATATATAATGTAAGCATTGATTATAAATGTATTGAAATAATAAAATATTAAATAAATTATTGACAAAATAATATACAAACAGTTGACGTCTTCTTATAATAATAGAAGTTTATATGCAAGATAATTACTAAAATTAATGATTTGTATTAAGAATATAAATTAAATTAATGTTATTATTTGTTATGCACTTTATCAAAACACAATATGAATAATATATTATATATGTGATGTTTTTCATTTATATTTTCAATCAAATTTAATTATTTTAAATATTACAATATTGTTAAATGTTATAATATCATTTATATTGGCATATATCACATTAACATATGTATTAAATTACTCTTATTAAATTTATTTAATTTATCAAATATATATAATAAGTATTTATTTATAACTATATAATGTAAGCATTAATTATATATATATTAAATAAAATGATTTAAATTATTTAAAAGAATTTTATTAATTATAGTGATAATAGTGATAATAGTGATAATTATAGTGATAATAGTGATAATCATCCAAAAAATTAAAATAATTAATATAATAATTATATTTAAAATTTATATATTAAAGAAAAATCATTGTATATATTTATAAATATATAATATTATAATATGTATAATGATATAGATAATTATATTTACAATTATATATAAATATATATATATATATATATATATATATATATATATATATGTAATGTAGTGTACTTTGTGTGAGTGTGTGTTCAAATGAGTTTAGAGTATTATATTAGATTGGCGGCGCGGTGTGATATTAAAGCAGTATGATTGTGAGCATGAATGTTACATAACATATATATTATATAATATAAGCGCGAGGATATTTGTCAGGGTTGATGAATGTTTATATAACGAGAATCATCATATATCCCTCATATCTATCCCTCACCACGTATTCCCCCACCACGTATTCCCCCCCCCCCCACCACATAGTCCCCCACCACGTATTCCCCCACCACGTATCCCGATCTTCACCCTGCGACCAAGACGACGGCGGCCACTACGACTGATGAGCTGCTTCTGGAACTGTACCGACTCCAACCGTATTATTGTTATTATTTATCTGGCACGCCCCTTAAAATATTGTGGGCGTGACGTCTTGAATTGTTCGAAGGTGATCTTGACTTTTGAGTTAGCGGTCATAGCGAGATGACGTATGCGAAAACCTGATATCGACGGTTACCACGAGGGAATTCTAATAAAGGAATGAAACGCGTATTTCTTTATTAATTTATATCGAAGTAAATTGATTAGTAGTAGATAAGGAAATCGAGCCTACACTACATATATATATATATATATATATATATATATATATATATATATATTATAAATATAAATCTTAATTAATAATTTAAAAATTCTAATATTCTTACATTATAATTAACATATAATATATATATAAATAATACTATTTTTTATTATAATTTATAATAATAAATATTTAAATATTTATATCAATCTTTTAACTATAATCATTTTTATGAATATTAAAAATAATAATCATAATGATTAATACTATTTATTATAATAGTAATATTTATATTATTTATATGTGTGTTTGTAGTTATACTTATTATAAAATTACTAATTCGAATACAATATTTTGTGGGCGTTCTAGAGTATTGTATTAAAAAAAAGTTAAAGATGTTGACCAGGTACCATAGATAACGTTAATAATAATGTATTAATACCTTATATAATGCATGGCCATACTAAGAATATGTTGCACTAGTGATATTCAATAGATAAAATATAGATTGTTTGGATTATATACCATAACCGCCTACAAATTTTAAAAACACTAATTATAATTAAAGTATATAAAAAAATAAAATACTATTTTGTAGAAATTATTCAACAGATATAGCATAATATGGCATAAATAAGGGCAATTCAAATGATAGAAAAATACCTGTATTTAATATTTTTCTATACATTTAGGTATGAGACCCTATCAGGTATAGCCGGGGGAATGGTTACTATTGTATCTTGTATCTACATATCTGAGGTATTACCTGTGAAGTATCGTAGTACTCTCGGCTCAGCAAGATCAGCAGAACATCACTATGAATACTGGCAGTATATCTGTTTGGTTAGAGCTTAACATCAGGGCTTAACTCTCTAGTAGGAGTGTTATGTCTTAAGCGAACCTATCTATTTCATCATGAAATATATAGGTTTCATGTGTATATATATATATATATATATATATATATATGTATGAGTTATGTAGTGTATTTTGTGTGAGTGTGTGTTCAAATGAGTTTGTACTATTATATTAGATTGGCGTCGCTGCGTAGTATTAATAATAACAGGATAAATGTAAGTATGAATCGTATATAGAAAATCTGTGGTAGTTAGAAATTACGATATTAAGAGTATGGCGCAGCGTTAGTTGTCTGAGTTATCTGAGAATAGTTTATATAACTATAACCATGTATAACGATAACCATATAAAACTATAACCAATGTTAATGTATCGGCGAGGCGATAGGAGACCCATGCTTCTGGAACGAAACTATTCGAATACGTGTTTTAACATTAATTGTGTAGTCATGCCCCTAAAATATAGAGGGCGTGACGAGATCCCTGATGTGTAACAAGTAACAGGTCTGTTATTTTGCGGGCTCAGCGAAGCATAGACGTGTGTTAGCGAAATCGAATCGAAACCACGAGGATCCTCGAGTATGTAACCTCCTGCGTTTAATAAATGTGTTCCATACTTCGAAATTATCTCTTTCGGGACTAGTGAACGCGACGAAGACTTTTGCAAGACTAATTCAGTCATATTTAGGTGAGGTAAACCTGAAATCCTTAATTTTCTATATGATATTTTAGTTTTCTCGGATTCATTTCAGCAAATGAAAACAAGGTTGAGATTGACCTTCACCAAACTGCGACGGTAAGGGTTAAAGATTAAACCTAAGAAGTACGTTTTATTCCAACCCAGTGTAACATTTTTGGGACTCGTAGTGTCGGCCGAAATAGATCCCGATAAAATCCAGGCGGTAATGGACTGGAAATACCGACATCAGTTAAAGAGGTCAGGTCATATTTGGGTTTAGCGGGTTACTATATAAAGTTTGTGGCCAAGTATTCATCGATAGCTAGTCCGTTGACTAACTTGACAAAGGATGAAATTCGGTTTGATCGTACAGCGAAATGTCAAGAGGCATGCGAAAATCTCACTTACAACCGCACTTGTTTTAGGCTACCCAAACTACGATATTCCGTTTATCTTAGAAACAGATAAAGGGATTAGGGCGGTGTTATCTCAGAAACATAATGGCGCCATGTGATAATATTGGATCTTGGTTTTGTATTTTAATGTAAACAAAGGTAAACGGGTTCACTTCCTATTAAACTACAAAACAATATATAATTCTTAACTTAAAACGCGCGTACGACTTTCCCTATAAACCCCTACTGTTATATACCTTGAAGATATCATAGAAGAAAGCTCAAGGTAATACTACTATAGATAAATACGTTATTACACGCCAGATACGTAGTTACGTATGCGAGTCGCAATTTGTTTTTCTTGCTAAGCGGCGCGGGGTTTAAAGATTCCAACTAAAGCTCGATGAAATTAGAATTACTCGCTCTGAAATGGGCAGTAACTCGAGCTTTCAGATAGTAGACCTATAGGTACTATGGCTATAGCTGGATCGGAGTGTCATGCGTACACTGATAACAACAACCCCATCGTGCATTTCCAGTCGTCCACCGCTGCGGTGACGGAGATGAGATGGATTGCGTAATTAAGCTATTAATATTTAGTAATACATGTCCGGTCAGGTAAACTTAATGCCAATGATGATGCCTTGAGTAGACAGCATGTTCAGATACAAATTGAGATCATTACCCAAGAAACCAAATTGCAAATATCTAACGTTACGGTAACAGATATTTTTCGATAGAAATGAAACTGTGATTTTGTGGTGTTTCGGTAATAGTTATTCTGCGAAGTTACATATTGGTAATTTTGCGATAGGGTTACAAACCCTATTACAATGCGAAGTTTCAAATCTGTAATTTTGCGATATAGTTTGTAACCCTGTTATAATTGCGAGGTTACAAATCTGTAATTTTGCGATAGGGTTTGTAATCTTTATATAATTAAAGAATAATTGAAAATAATTTTACAAATTGAATAGTTATTAGAAAAATAATTTATATAATTTAATACAATACAATATTATTACAAATTATTACTGATTAGGATATTATATGTAGATGTTATGAGGCTGTAAATTGGCTGTTATATAAGGCAGTTATGAGGATATTATCTGATGATATATTGTTAAATTATTTAGAAATGTATACATTTAGGCTAAATGAGGAGGACAACTCTAAAAACGGTTTTACACTTTATTTAATACTTACTAAAACGGATTAAAAAAAACCCTTCTAATTATATGCTAAGAGGTAAATAATGTAATAATAATTATAATGATAATAATAATAATGGCCTCCAGCACAGCTGAGCAACGTTAAACACATCTGAACGCAATCAGCGTCGACTGACAATATAATGTCCCAATGTTAAAGTCAGCATGACTACATTTTCACATTATATTCCTTCTGAAGGTAAATATTTTTTCCACAATCTATTAAATACACAATATAATATAAGATTGCATATGGAATAATGATACTAGCATATATCTAAGAGGGCTTCACGGAGATTTATGATAATCACGAAGGTAGCAGAGACAGCTATTGTCATCTCTAAGGCTCCAAGTCATTGATTATCATTGACTGATGTAGTCATCTCGAAGGCAACACATTACTGGATATCATTGACTGCTGTGGATTGAGTGATTTTTATTTTAGTAAATATATATATATGGACATCGCAGATGATATTGCATTAGTAAGTGAAGGTATCAACGAAGCACGAGAGATGCTCACTCGAGTCGAAAAATCAGCAAAATGAGTAGCATGAATACAGGTAAAACGAAATACATGAGTTACAATACTAATCAACAGTTTGAAATCAAAGCTATAGATAGGTCAAATCTGAAAAGGGTTGAAGACTTCAAGTACAAAAGGGGCATGGATAGACAGCAGTGCAAAAAAGTTGAAAATCAGAAAAGCGCTTGCTTGGAGAATATGTTATCAAAGGAGGAATATCTGAAAATCAACTTTTAGTAGGAAACTAAAACTTAGACTCATACACACCACAGTTTAATCGGTTCTGCTTTACGGATGTGATACTTGGACCCTCACAAAAAAACTACTCAAACAACTTGATGGCACATATACTCGAATTCTACGAATGATACATTGGTCTCAGAAAGTTACTAACGAAGTACTGTATGGGCTATATAAAGAATATCTACAAAGATCAGACGTCGATTCTAAAAGTTTACTAGACATTGCCTACGTATAGATGATGAAGTTGTTTCGGATCTAGTTCTTTTGGAACCTACTCATGGAACTAGAAGACGGGGAAGGCCACCAGAAAGCTTCATCAGGAATCTGGAGTGCGAAACTGGTATATTGGCGAGCGATATGAGAGTAGCTATAATGAACCATGATGTTTGGAGAACTTTTACTGTCTGGGAAACAATAATCCCGAAATAAGCATATAATAATAAATATATAGTTGATATAGTATACATATTTGCTAACGTAGTTGTTATCTCGAAGGTGAAAGTATATGGACTGCTGTGGTTCATCTTTAAGACGTCATGTCAATGATAATCACGGGCTGCCGTTTTCATCTAAATGGATATATAATATATATAAATAAGGTTATAAGTAAACTTATATATTTAATATAAAGTCAAAGGTTTGTGTATAGTTTTTGATACATATATGTATTAGCTATCATTATAATCTAATTGCTTTAGCATAAGAGTGGCTAAGATAATAACATAACAACAATATATACAAATGAATCATAACTGATTAATATATGACCACTTCTTTAATTACTAAATGATACTGACATGCTAGATTATATGATGAAGATATATTTTATGTATTATAACAATATAACTTTGTATAGTAGTAGTTTATTTCAAAATACGGGTTCCGTTTCTAACAACCAATAACCACTTATATATTTACATATACATGTCTATAAAGAAACATACATCAAGCTTGCCAATAAAATATGATAACTAAATACAATATATTTACCTACAATATTAGTAATTTATAAGATTAAATTACAATATAATGTCCCAATATAAAAGTTGCCATGACTACATTTTCTCATTGCATACCTTCAGGCGGAATATTTATTCCATTATCTATTAAATACACACTATAATATAATATTGCATATGGAATAATGCTACTAGCATGCATGATGGAAATGCTGGAAGGTACGTTGATCAGTCGGCATCTAATGAGGCTTCACTTAGATTCTATGGTCATTACGAAGGCGTCACATACTGCTATTGTTATCTCTAAGGCACCATGTCATTGATTATTACGGAATGCTGCTGTCATCGTGAAGGCGACACAGCACTAAATACCATGGCCTGCTGTTGATGAATTAAGTTTATATTTAATCAAATATATAATTGAAAGTATAAATATTTGCTAACATTATATCATCTCAAGTGAAAGGTCATGAACTGATGTTGTCATCTCTAAGTTACCCTGTCATTGATTAGCACAGACTGCTGTTGGTGTATTGATTTTTTATTTAATAAAATATATAGTGAAAGTATAAATATTTGCTAACGTTATTTTCATCTCAAGTGAAAGGTCATAGGCTGATGTTGTCAACTCTAAGGCACCCGTCATTGATAATCACAGATTACTGTTGATGTTTTGATTTTTTATTTAATAAAATATATAGTGAAAGTATACATATTTTCTAACGTTATTATTATCTCGAAATAGAAATGTTACGGAAATATATTGTCATCTCTAAGCTGGTATCATGGAAGGCGGAGACATATTATGGGTTAATATCAAAGGTGTTACGTCACTGAATATCATGGACTGCTGTTGAATGATTTATTATTTTAAGCAAATATATCTATATACGACTATAGTCGAAATATATAGTAGAAATAATCATAAGTATAAAGTAGTAATATTTCTAACTATTTGTTATCTCGAAGGCGAAAGTATATGGACTGCTCTTGTTCATCTTGAAGGTGTCATGTCAATGATAATCAAGGATTGCTGTTGTAATATAGATGGATGTATAATATATAAATAAGATTATAAGTAAACTTATATATTTAATATAAATTAATAAGTAAATCTATAAATAGATAAAATAAAAACTTTAATTAGAGTTTAGAGATTTTGATATATATTTATATGTATAGCTAGTGGCGCAGCAATAGGGGGGGTTGGGGGGGTTCGGACCCCCCCAATAATTTTGATGGGGGGGTTGAACCCCCTCAATAATATTGACAACAAATTAAATAAAATTTTAATACAAAATTTAAATATTTATTATATGCATATATATAACATTTTTATTAGAAAATATGTATACACATACATCTAAGGGTGTAGTAACTTATAACAAAGGATTTACAATTAATATGGAGTATAATAAAGCTTTCAAGCCTTTATTGTCATATTCAAAAATGATGAAAAAAGATACAACATATGTTATGCTAAAAATTGGTTTTTCAATATACAACCTGCTTGATATATTAATAAAATGTTTTATGTGTTCGACATCTACTTTAGATAATGTTAATGTATCGATTGATATATGTAAAGATGAAATTAAAGATTATAGATTACATTTTGATAAAAGGAAAAATTAAATATATACGGAAATGATAGATTTGGGAATTGAAAAATCTATAAAAAAAGAAGATAATTTTCAATAAAAAAATACAATGGTACATCAGACGAATATAATCCACCCGATGTTGACACGTATTTAAGGTTAAATAAAAAAAACATTCTATATATACATAACATATATAAATTTATAAATAAATATATATATATTGTATTGTATTGTATTGTATTGTATACATTCGGTGGATTCCTTACATACCATACCAGAAACTTAGATGTAGTCATTTAATATTTATAAATATTAATAACCCTAAAGTCCCTTCAAAACAACTCTTAAGTTAATGTGTCCCTGGTTTTAACTAGAGCCGATGAATTTAATACAAATTTAATTCATCACTTCTATATATTATTTTAAGACTAATTTTTTAGTTCGGCCTGGGAACTGTACCCAGGCATACTGGTTCGAAGTCAAACACATTAGCCAATTGCGCTATCGAGCCAGTATAATATATATATATATATATAAATATATAATAATTCCTAATTATATATATAATTATGCTTGTTTACAGAAATAAATCCTATGAACTGTTTGACAAAACAATTGTCGAAATCGAATCACGTTTCTCTAAAGATGATGATAGTTGGGTATCATATTATAAACTCCAGGAAAGTCTTTTAAAGATCGATTATATAAATAAGGAAGAGGTTAGATAATATAATAATAATAATAATAAGATGTAAATTACTTTTAAATAATTGCATTAATAGATCAATAAATATCCTGAATTTAATATTCGGTATTTGAATTTGGAGCTTCCGATTTTAAAAAGAGGTAAACATGGTAGCATTGTCGACGTAGTTACATACTTGAAATCATCTGAATCTATAAGAACGATATTACCAAATTGTGAACAGTTAGTAAGAATACTGTTGATACGACCTACAAATTCAGTATCCTGTGAGAGAAGCTTCTCAGCCCTACGAAGAGTTAAAACATGGCTGAGATCAACAATGAAACAAGAAAGGATAAATAATTTATTAATTTGCCATATTCATCAAGGATATATTGATGATATTGATATAGATAAATTACTAGATAATTTTATCAGTAGAAATGATTGACGAAAATCAAAATTTTTTAAATAAATAACTACAACGATATATAATTGTTATTTATTTATTATATATAATTCTATATTCTCATCGATGATGATATTGAATACTTATATTCTATATGTATATACTTCTAATATAAATATATTATATTACTAAAAATATAATAGCGTTATAAATATTTTAAACACATGACCCCCCCCCAATGAAAAAATCGTTCCTGCGCCACTATGTATAGCTCTGGTTATAATCTGTTTGAATTAACGTAGAGTAGCTTTGAAAGTAATAAAATAAAAAATATATATATATATATATATATATATACATATGAATGATATAACTGATGAAAATATGACCACTTCTGTAATTTCTAAATGACACTGTAGCCGTTGATTTCAAAATGCGGGTTTTATTTCTAACAACCTATATGCACATATGTTTATAAACAGAACATAAGTCAAGCTATCAAAAAAAATAAGATAGATAAATAGAAAATGTTAACTACATTATTTTATTATTGAATAACTAATAATATAAATAACGTATAGGATAATATAATCACTACCAATATACTGGTTCTAGCCATAAACATAGTCCTACCCACATCTTCCATACTTTGAAATCATAGGCTACATTGCTAGAATAAATATACTATATTTAATATAAACAATGTCATAAGAATATGCATTGTGTAATATGAATTTACTGACTGTAAAACACAAATATATAGTTGGTAATATGAATGTAAATACTACGTAATATGAATATATCATAAAAGTAATTATACCTATATAATATCGGAGAATAAAAATAGGATTTTAGCACACATATGTATGATAAAATATATAATCATATTTAATATTAAATATTGTACTTCAAATTATCAATACATTATAAAATATATATATATATATATATATATATATATATATATATATATATATATATACCTATAGATAGTCTATTAGATACTTATATATTTACTATAGTAATATAATACTCTATTATATAATCACTATATAATTTAATAGTGTATTACATATGGATACCCATGATCTCGTACGAAGTGATCATGATTTCATCAATATTGGTAATCTTGCGTAATGTTAATTTATATAATTATTTATAAATAGTAGAATATTGGACACAAAATCATCAAACCAAATTAAAATACTCCAAAAGTGATCACTGATTACCTTACATATTATATAGTATATAATACAGGTTAATTAATATTTAAAAATAGAATCGGGTGAGTGCTCTAGATAACAAAAGTTACGGTTTTAAATAGATCGCGAAATTTGGTATACATTTTATATTTTCATAATTATTATACTTTCAAAGTAACTTTGATTGTGTAAATATATATATATATATATATTTATAAATATAGTAGGTATAATAATTATACTAATCATAGTATACTATAATGAATAAAATGTAATACAAATTAATAGAATATATATTTCTACTATTAAATATATTGAATATAATATAATATAATATTATTATAATAATTATATAATATAATATATGTAAAATAATAATATGTATGAACATATAAAATATATACGCAATTTAGTGATCTATTTAGAATCATCTCTTTCGTTATTTAAAGCTCTTACGCGATTCTAATTTTAAATATATACTTCTACAACTCTGACAACACAAGTTATACATGTATAACGTAATTAAGTTTATTATAATGATTGATTTCACACGCTAAAATATTCCATACGAGTAACATACGTACGGCGTATACGCTGATTATGTATATTATCATATTAACACAAATACACAAATATATATTATAATATGTATATATATATGTATATATATATATATTATAATATGTATAATAATGTAATTCATCGATATGTTATCCGTTATAGTAACTGTACACTATTTGTTAATAAATTTGAATTTGAATGTATACTATTAGAAAGTATTTGAATATAATTTGAGTTACGTACACATTAGATCGATATAGTTTTAGAATGTCCGTTTAATTTCAAGTATAACCAATATATTATATATGTATAATAATATAATCCATCGATATTTTATTCGTTATAGTAACTGTTATAGTACCGTATAATTTCTAATAGTATAAATTCAAATTTAATTCAAATTCAAATTTATTAACAAATATTTAATTGTACAGTTACTATAACGGATAACATATCGATGGATTATATTAGTATACATATATAATATATTGATTCTACTTGAAATTAAACGAGAATTCTAAAACTATATCGATATCATGTGTACGTAATATAATCGAATTATAATTGAATAATTTCTAATATAAATTAAAATTTAATTCAAATTCAAATTTATTAACAAATATTTAATTGTACAGTTACTATAACGGATAACATATCGATGGATTATATTAGTATACATATATAATATATTGATACTACTTGAAATTAAACGAGCATTCTAAAACTATATCGATATTATGTGTACGTAATATAATCGAATTATAATTGAATAATTTCTAATATAAATTAAAATTTAATTAAAATTCAAATTTATTAACAAATATTTAATTGTATAGTTACTATAATGGATAACATATCGATGGATTATATTATTATACATATAATTATAATATATATATATAATATGTATTTTTGTATTTGTGTTAATATGATAATACACATAAGCAGTGTACGCCGTACGTATGTTACTCGTATGGAATATTTTTAGCATGTGAAATCAAGCGTATAGTATATTAGTGGGAACGCCCAACTTGAACTCTTAAATATATCGGCGGCCTGTTTCTCCATTCATCGTTAAAAGTTTCAACCTTGGGTTTCAACATTAAACCGAACGTTTTAATAATAATTATTATAATAATTATGATAAAATAAAGTTAATAAATTATTTAGTAAATACAATTAAAATAATTATTATTTTATAAAGGATATTAAATATCGTATTATAATTTATAATATGATTGTTATAATGTAACATTATAACATTATTAAATGTTATAATTTATAATAAATTATTATTAAATAATTATTATTTTATGAAGGATATTAAATATCGTATTATTATAATACGATATTTAATATCCTTCATAAAATAATAATTATTTTAATTATATTTACTAAATAATTTAGTTATAAATATAATGTATATATTATATATATATATATATTCTATGAGTTATTTAATTATGATAATACACTTTATTTTATCATAATTATTATTAAAACGTTCGGTTTCATGTTGAAACTTTTAATAATTATAAATAAATTTATTTTTTAAATAACTAAAATACTAAACTAATATATAGTTACAACGGTATATATATACAATATATTAATATATAATATAATATTATGTCTACTTACTATTTTGTTGAGCCACTTTATTGTATTAGAAATTGAATTCAATGGTATAGGAAAACTTTAAATTACAATTTAAATTTTAAATTATATAATAATACATTGTTGATAATCTTTGTATATTACAGAATAGAGTATACAAACAGAATTATTTAAATGCATAGATCTGTATTTTACATTGTAAACTATAAATATATGGTTAAACACATCTTATGCTATCTATGTATATATATATATATCCATAGATTTATATTTTATAGTTTTAAAATATATGTATTTTAGCCGTACCCGACTGTTTGTATAAAATGTATGTAGTTTATTATGAGGATATTACCATAATGCTGTTATGAGACCTTTATGAGTCTGTTTTTATATAATTTATGAGGACATTATCATAATGTTGTTATGAGTTTGTTATGAGGCTGTTTTTTTTTCGTAAGATCCTATTATGAGGCAGGTATTAAGCTGTAATTTAAGAATATGCTTTTTAATGCTATTATGTTGTTATGAGGATGTTATAAGGCTGTTAATGTTTGCTGGGTATATATATATATATATATTGATGTGATTATCAATAATAACTCGTGTAACCTGATAACAATATAATTGTTACAACTAATTATATTTTATAATATTATATATATATAATATAGACTTATAATATGATCTGTAACCATATATAAATAAGGGTTACGAGTCTAATAGGGTTTGTAACCACATGTTTCATCGCCTATTATACTTCTAATAGGATTTGTAACCATATATAAATAAGAGTTACGAGTATAATAGTGATTGTAACCACATGGTACACCGCCTATTATACTTCTAATAGGATATGTAACCATATATAAATAAGGTTACGAGTCTAATAGTGATTGTAACAAATGGTACACCGCCAATTACTTCTAATAAAATCTGTGACCATATATAAACAAGGGTTACGAGTCTAATAGGACTCGTAACCATTAATGGTTATGCGAATTCCACTTTTGGTTTATTGGGTAGTGGCACAACCTAGGATACTGGATATCCGTGTAGATGTTATCTCACTAGCTGATAGTGAGATAGCAGCGTTACGAGGCTATAATCCCGATATCGCATGCGTGGCGATAGCAGTCAGAGATGGAACTAAGTTGCGAGTAATATTATGTGATCGGCGAAGACACACAAGCAGTAGGACACGGGTTCGACCCTCGTCCGGACCATTAATTAATTGTATAAAATGGGTCTTAAAATATTATTTAGAAGTGATCTTATATAATTGTGTATAAATAAATGATCGGCTCTCGTTAAAACCATGGATGCCTTAACATGAGAGCGGCTTCGAAGGGACATTAGAGCCATATATATGGTTATAAGTGAAAACTTCATCTAAGTTCCTGGATGGGATGAAAGGACTCCACCAAATAAAAATAACAATAACAATAACAATAACAATTATGGCGCCAGCGAGAGCGGTTGGCGGTAATAGCAGGAGTTTAAACCGTAGTAAAGAACGAGGAGGATGCAACGCGTCATTCAAGGCATGCGTATTGTACGACTTACATGAAGGACTATGGCGGCAAGGAATACAGAAGAACTTGACTATAGTTAGCGAGCGATTCTATCGGGTAGGAATGTGGGAGACCGTGTGCGCGAACTGCAAATCATGTAAGCGATGCGAGCTGAATTAAACGACGCGAGTCAACTGGGAACATTGCATGCACAGCGTCCACTCGACGTGATGGCGATAGATTCCCAGCAAACAGTAAGAGTAGCATAATAGCAGCATAACAGCAAATGCTAGAGCGTCAAATATTTACATTGTGATATTATGCTGCTATTAAATGTCTATTATGCTGCTATTATGCTGCTATTATTATAATAGCAGCATAATAGCAGCATAATAGACATTTAAAATTAATAGCAGCATAATATCAGCATAATAGCAGCATAACAGCAGCATAACAGCAGCATAATATCATTACAAATTAATAGCAGCATAATAGCAGCATAATATACATTTAATAGCAGCATAATAGCACAATGTAAACATTTGAGGCTCTAGCATTTGCTGTTATGCTGCTATTATGCTGCTCTTACTGTTTTAATTACTCACGTATTCACTAAATACGCGGTATACTACATGAGCCGGATGGCTATAGAGTGAAACAGAAACTCTAGCCGCAAACATACCAATTCATACGGCGAGGTGTGACTAGAGTAATAAACCGAGCGAATGTACGGCAAGGTGACAACATTAGGGAATATCCCACCCCGATTGCTCCCCGTAGTAGCATCCGTGCTAACAAAGAGGTACTCCATAGTCGTTATGGTTAGTAGTATGCGTACTTTTCATGTACCTCTATCCTGCGAATCGAGAACGTAGAAGATATTTACTCACGAAAAAAATAGATATTATTATATTATTATTATCCGGGAATCGGATATTATATATTGGAATTGTAGTCGTATATATATAGCGACATATATACCAGTGTATCGATTATACTTCGTAAACAGTTATTATTTTATATATTATATGTGTAGTTAGTGTTGGCACTAAAATGTTGCCCAGGAGGTATGTTATGTAGTGTACTTTATGTGTGTTCAAATGAGTTTGTAGTATTAAGCATATATATTTATATTGAGAAAACTATAATATTTATGTGGGTTTTAATTATACTTAAAAAAAACATAAATAAAATGTTATATTAAAATATTTATGTATTTTCTACTATTTAAAAAATATTATTGAAGTATAATTTAGTGGTAGATTTTTAATTATAAAAAAAATTGATCTATATATTTATAAATGATTACAAATATATATTACAATTAATAATAATGTAATTTTATATTTCACTTTTATTTATTCTTCTCATATAGTATAATTAATTAATTAATTATAATATAATAATTGTATATACTAATTTTATATATTTAATTTAACTAATATATTATTTTTTAAATATGTAATATAATTAATATGTATGTAATATAATATAATTAATATGTAATTTATAATTATATAAAAATGTATTTAGCTCAATATTAACATAGATTAACATTCTATATATACAATTAATAATAATGATTTCAATATATACAAAAGAATATAAATATATTGTTAATTAATTTTATTAAAATTAATTTATAAGAATAATATTATGAAATATAATATAAAACTTATATAATATCCACTTTATATACTATTTAAGGAGATAACTCAGTGTACAATTTCATGCATTTATATGTTAATAGATAGGAATTACTAAGTCTCATTAAAATATCATTTATGCTATATATACATTTCTACATATTCATATTCTACATTTAATGCTACATATACATATTATTAGTTTTTTAAATATAGTTTATTTCACATATATATATTCTATATTATGTCATTTTTATTAAAATATTACCACCAATATTTTCTCTTCATTATATAAATTATATTTATAAAAATATGATATCATATTGTATTCATATACTTTATGCGTATAGCAGCAGGATATTTATAATAGTTTTATCAAAATGTACATTTATTGACCAACTGTGCCTATATTATAATATAATAATATATTAAATTATATTATTAACACATGTTATTCTATTGTATTTATTATATATTAATTATAATGTTATATTAAATTTAATCAGGATAAGTCAGTAGGAGATCTGCAAATATAAGAAGATGAGGAAGCACACTTTTAAGATTTACGTAATAAAGATGAGAAACATAGGAGTAATGTTTCAACAGACAGATATGATGAATGAGTTATTTCAATACTATAAACACATTTTTAAATATTGTATATTATATTTTAGTTAATAAATAAATTCTTATTGTATATTTTTCATTATGATAATATCCATGTTCCTTTTCATCGCCATATTGCGATAAGTAGCTTGTAAACTCCATGTAATATTGATAGGTGTAGATAGGATTTTCTGAGCTATATTTCAGCTTTTATGTTCACAAATAGATAAAAATGACAACCCATACATAAGCTAACTTAAGCTATAGCTAGAAACTAGCTTTTCTATGCTATGTTGTCATTGGTAGCCTGTAAAATTCATGTTCCAGTGATAGTTGTATATTGGCTTGCCTAAGCCATGTATCGATAAGTAGCTTGTAAACTCCATGTAATATTGATAAGTGTAGATAGGATTTTCTGCATCGATCCATACAAAAGCTAACTTAAGCTATAGATGGATACTAGCTTTGTGGTAATATGGGTAGCTGTTACAATGAAAGATGCGAATAGATTACCACACCAAATCGAAGAAACAGCTGATATCGGACTCAATATCAATTCCGATAAGACTGAATATATGAGATTAAATCCGAATAGTGATGTCGGTAACATGAAGAGCAAAAACGGTAATATCATAAAACAAGTCGAAAACTTCAAATAACTTGATAACTTCATTGGATAAACAGAAAATGATATTGAAGTAAGAATAGCCAAAGCTTGCTCAGCACTGAACAGCATGCATACTACTTGGAATCAAAAATGTCCGACAATCTAAACAGAAGCTTCTTCAGAGCCACAGTAGAATCTGTACTTATTTATGGCGCTATAACATGGACTTTAACATCAACTTTAGAGAAAAAGTAGATGGAGCGTATACTCTAATTCTTCGTAATAAAACATGGAAACACCATCTAACGAATAAAGAATTATACGGTAAAATACAAAAAATTACAAACTCTATACGCGAATAACGTCTAAGATTCGCATTATATTTCTGGAGAAGTGAAAATGAAGTTAAAGGCGATTTACTTCTTTGACAACCGCTACATGATAAATATCTCGAGGACGATGACCGAAAACCCCAATCTTGTCTTTTTACACTAGTCTGTACTAATTATTACATTTATTTGTTTTTTTTTGTATTTTATTATCATACTTAATTTGCTTTATAATTTACAAACTTCATACATGAACATAACTATGATAACCTATTCATTCTATGAAATTTCAACTTCCACTATGGCTCTGTCAAGCTACACCACAAATACTTTATATGACTATGTAACCAACTGAATTTAACTCAATACGTTAATTTTCCAATTCATACGCATGGAAATATACTAGACCTGATACTTATATACAACCATTATAACATACTAATATATAAACTAATACGCTCTACATTACTCACTGACCATTACGCAATAAACTCTCAACGTAATATACTAAACTCATCACTTAAACATACCCTTATTACTTACAGGACAATACATATTATGACCATAATCTTATTGTATCTCTATTATAAATAAAACCCATATTACCGTACTCAACATAAACACACTATGTAAACAACTACTAAATCAATATGAACTACTGAAAACACAACTACTATCCTCAACATGACGAAACACCATGGTTTAGCTCCAAACTAAATAATTTAAAAGTTTTATTTAGAAAATCTTGTAGAATTTTTACGAAATCACCATCACACTTAAACTTTACTGAACTACGAAAAAATAAATATATATATATAGGATTAACTGATATCTACTAAAACAGACTCTTTTATTAACAACATTAAATCTTACGCATACGAATACAAGCAACTTTATTCAATAACTAAGACCCTCTTAGGAAAATAGAAAAATCTTATGTACCCCAATTTCCCGATGATCAACTATACAAACATTTTTCAAAATATTTTAAAGAAAAAATTAATATCATTTTTAATAAACTCACTTCAACATTCCCACATATTACCATGCACTACTACGATAACGAATTTTACATTACCGACGAATACTGTAATCTACACTTATATTATCACTACTAGATTATCTACACCATACCACGCAATTCCTCTATACTTAATAAATCATCTAGTAAAACTCTGACTTACAAAAATATAATTGATGACTCATTTATTACAGGAACTATTCCAAATTTACTCAAAAACTAAATAATTACGCTAATAATATAAAATCCTAATCTTAACTCATCAGAATTCTAAAATTACATACATACATCTCAACTACCTATAATAACTAACATCATTGAAAAAATTGTTTATAATTTAACTCTCACACTACTTATCTGAAAATATGTGGCTGGACATCATACAAAACACGTTCCGTAATTCAATAGTACTGAAACGGTTATAAAGTTGTGTATAGTGTATAACAAAGCGTCAAGGCTTAGGTATATTTATTAATAGATGCCAATTCTGTGTGCCACGGTCACGATATATACACGTGGCGTGTGCGTAGAATAGAGCGTGGCGTGCATAGCGCGCTCACCGTATATGGTGAAATTTCTATGGCACGTAGGCCGTCGTTCGTATGCCATATACTATTATAGGGTGTTCACACGATGCGTATTTTGATTGTCGTACGAACAAATGCTGGACCGACATTTTTCGGTCCAGCATTTAAAAACAAGAGTGTTCACACGACGCGGGTTTAAATTGTCGTAGTTATCAATAACTGACAGCGGAAATAAAAAATAAAGTAAATAAACAAAAATTTCAAATTCGAATAATATTTTAATTTATCTATTATAATTACATTTATTATAATTATGGATACTTATTTGAATACTTATTTAAATAATTTATTATGTTTAATAACTGACGAAATTGCACTGAATATTTCGTATGAAAATAGCAGAATGAGAACGTATGGGCGCATAATTATTTAAAACGATTCTCGATCTTTAAAGCATTTAATTAAACTACTTTTTATTATATCTTTACTTGAATTATTTAATTTTGTATATTCTATATAATTCATGTTTATATTGTATTTTATATTGTAGTAATACGATTAATTATATAAAAATTATTCAGTATAATATTTTTATAAAATATTGTAAACATTACCAAAGATAGTAAGATATTTCGGTCCAGCATTCATTTCGGTCCAGCAAAAAATAGGATATTTTCCATTTTTGCTGTACGACGAAAAAAATAGGAATTCGAGTAAAAGCTTGACCGAATCTATGATTTTGAAGCATTCGGTCCAGCATTTGTTCGTACGACAAGCAAAACACGTATCGTGTGAACACCCTATAAGGTAAGATATGCTAGACACGAAATGCGTACGTGCGACACACGCCGTACTTTGCCGAACGACGTGTAAACGAAAACAATATAACAGAAACCGCCGTGCTGAGTACTCTACCTACTTATATAATTCACTAGATAATGGACAATCAATACAGATAATTTGACTAATCCTCTATAATCGACAGCTTTATATATGTTTACTTCCTGTTTACAACTTGTCAATATTAATACATTTATCTTACAACATTATCCCATTAATCGAATAATAAGATAAGTCATCATACATTTACTATCACATATCTTGTCTATGAACTTATCTTCTTTGTTATCCTCTCTGTTATTTATAATTTGAATTCTTAATTTCTCCACTTATTCACACTTATATATTTTAACTTCATAAATTTATAAAATTACTGAACCGTTAACGCTTTTTCTATTATATTTTATTTACATTTCTCTATTCATATATTCAGCTATTCATAGTTAATATATGTATAATTTCATATATTAGTTTACATTAAACATCAATATGTTTAATACATGCATTCAATGCAACTCTATAATTACATGTATAAACTTTGTTACTTGTTCATGTAACTAGGCACATGATAGCTTACCTTATAAGTGGATAATAAGAGGTGCCGTACTTAAACATGTTGAAAGTGTATTATAATCTCCTTCATTTTAATTCTCTTGATAAATTTGCCTCAAAAAACCTTCCCTCCCTCCTTCACCTACTATCCCTCCGTTTTCCACTACCATGACTGACTTACTCAATTATCTTCCCTTCCTTATTAAATATATATATATATATATCCGCCTTGACCAATATGACCTAACTCTACTTAATATATCTTCACAATTAACAAATAACAAATCAAACTACAAGTACTCAACCATTCCACCTACTCATCCCACTTCCTCAATCCCCATCAATCCCCCCAACAATACATTAACATATCAGATTAATGCAGCCATATTTAATGTATTCTATATACCAATAAAGTTTAGCACACACTTGCCCTATTTAATGATCTTAATTATATTTTGAATGTTGTTATCATAATTATGTAAAACATTTATTTTTTTACAAATACTTCTAGTTCTACTATTATTCGATATGTTAACGATATCAGATATAATTATATTTGTATAATTATTTGAACTTATAAAAAGTAGGGCTAGATCTATTTTCAATCTCTTAAGTTCAAGTGATTATAATTTAAAATATTCCAATCTCTCTTTATATGACTTATTATTAATATTTGATGAATTTGTATTTCCCAGCAACTTGCAATTAATCTTCTAATAAATAATCTTTACACTAGTATATAATACAACGAAATTTACTAACCTTTGATAAAGTTGACAAAATTATGGAATCATATTCTAAAATTAGATTCTAGATATGTACTTTAATAAATCGTATTATTCCGATACAAAAATTAACCCTTCTGTTGATTTCAAAACTCCAGATTTCACAAGTAATCAGTTGTTCCCTCACAAAAAGTATATGATGATGATGATATTGAGTTTATTAGCACTAAAATAGGGTCATGTAGACCCCTTCACTCGTGCGGGAAGAAAATAATAATAAAATAATAGTAATACGATAATAATTTGATAATAATATACATTCAATATACAACGGAAAAACAATAATAAACAATATAAATGACTATTATATACTACAGTATGCATTGATATGGTGTAGTTGTATATACTACAGACTGCATTGATATAGTATAGTGTTATATAATAATAAGATAATAATAATACAATAACAATTTAATAATGATATAAATTTAATATAACACGGATACAAATAATAAGTTGGATGATTTAATGATTATGGGTAGAGAGAAAAGAAGAAGTAAGATTTATAAATCTTTTGTGGGATCTAATAGAACGAATGGTAGGAGGGAGGGAATTCCATAGAGTTGGACCGGAATTTTTAAAAGCTCTAGAATTTAGGGAAGTTTTACTAGAGTTCTGGGAGATAAGTAGAGGAGCATTTTGGTAACGAAGAGAAGATAATATAGTACGTTTTTTAATTAGATCAGAGATATAGCTAGGGGTAAAAGAATATATTGATTTATGGATTATAGATAGTATACGTAATTTACACCTGAGGGAGAAGGGTAGCCACATACGAGATGTTGTAGTAGAGTGATCCAGTCGAGTTAAACAGTAAGTAGTACGTATTGAGGAACGGATAATCCGATTAAGTGGAGCAGTAGCTTTAGCAGGAAGTAAATTCAGTAGGGAAGAACAGTAGTCAATACGTGAAAGTACAAGAGCATTAATTAGAGTTTTAGTAAGGTTTCTGGAAAGTGATGTCCGTATTTTTTAATTCTGAAGAGATGAAAGTTGGATGATTTTGTAATGGATGATATGTGATTCTTAAATGATAATTTGTCATCAAATACTAATCCTAGGTTTTTGGAGGAATGAGAAGGAGAAATAATCATGTTATTTAGAGTAAAGTTTGGAAAGGAAGTTTCAGAAGTAGATATGTTAAGTACAGTAGTCTTAGAGGAATTAATTAGTAGTTTATTGGAGAGGAGCCATAATCTTATGGAGTTAGCACACTCGATTAATTCAGAGTTAATGGTATTATGAGAATTTATAGGGAAAAAGGTAAACAGTTGGATATCATCAGCAAAAATATGATAGTGGATATTTGGAAATTTCTTAATTAGATCAGCAATAGGGCGGATATAAATAGAAAAGAGGGATGGACCTAGAACAGATCCTTGGGGAATACCGTGGTTAAGAGGAGAAAGAGGCGAGTAAGATTTGTCAATCATAATAGAGATATTCCTGTTAGTGAGATATGAAGTAAACCATTTTAATGCTAAGCCAGATATACCCATTAAAGTAAGTCGCGAGATTAATATGTTATGGTCCAGGGTATCAAAAGCAGATGATAGATCAAGTAGGATTAGCTGGCAACACGTGTTGCTATTTAAGGAAGATAATATAGTGTCAGTAATACGTAGGAGAGCTGTTTCGGTTGAATGACCCTTACGAAAAGCGCTTTGAAACGGGTCGAAAAGATTATTTTTATTTACATGGGCTATGAGTTGTTTGGAAACAATTCTTTCTAATATGTTACTTAATAAGGGTAGGTGGGAGATCGGGCGATAATTGCTAAATGAGTTTGGGTCTAAGTTTTGTTTTTTTAGAATATGGGATATTATGGCAGTCTTGAGACAGGGTGAAACTTGGCCATAGTTTAGTGAGTTCGCAATAATATCCAAGAAAATAGGAGAAAATAAGGGTGAAAGTTTGTGATATAATGATAAAGGTAGGGGATCAGTTGGGGAGGTACAGTGAGATTTCATGAGTAGGTCATTTACTTCATACAGTGAAGGAATAGTGAATGTACTTAATGAGTCAATATGATGGGTAATATATATGGTAGGATTGAGTATGGGTTGAGTAGATGCGCAAATAATATTATTAATGCTTGCAATTTTATGTTTAAAGAATTTTTCAAAAAGAGAACACAGTTGAAAATTTGACGTGTTAGGTAAAATGGGGAGGATTTTTTCATCTGGAGGAGAGAGAATTTTATTTGCTATTTTAAATAATTTGCGAGGATTGGAGGATATCAATGCTATCTTTTTGTTATAATAGATAGATTTTGAACGAGATATAGTAGATTTGTAATTTTGTCTAGCTAGTGATAGTGCTAATTTAGTTTCAGTAGAAGGATTTTTAAAAAATTTCTTCTCAAATTTTCGAACACTCTTCTTGAAGATGAAAAGTTCGTGGGAGAACCAGGGAGAAAAAGGGCGGTCGGTAATTAATGTAGTTTTTGTAGGTGCATGTATATTGATAATATTTAGGAGAGTGGAGTTTAGGAGTACCGGACAGAGGGAAGTTGAAGAAGAGATCTCAGTTTTGATATTGTTTACAAATCTTGGTAGGTCGATAGACTTAATATCTCTATATGTAATACATTTTCGTTTAATATTTGTGAATTTTAGATTTATAGAGAATTCAATAATAAAATGATCAGTTAGTAGTTCAATTTTTTGAAAGGAGTTAGGGTTTATACATCTAATAAGAGGACTGGATAGGGGAGTAAATATCATATCAAGTGTATTGCCACTAGAATGGGTAGGAAATGATATATGTTGGCACAAGGAAAGAGACTCAGTTAGGAGTTTAAAGTCACCATGGGGATAGATGGGAGAATTATAGTGATAGTTTAAGTCACCAAGAACTATTGGTAGATAGGATGAAGATGAAGGAAGTTTATGGATAAAATCATGAAATTCATCAAAGAATAAACTGGTTTCAGGTTTTGGGGGACGATAGATAACGGTAAGATGTAGAGTTAAGTTAGGAAGCTTGAGGGTCATCGAAATACAATCACTATATGAAAAGGGGGGGAATGAAATGGATGGAGATAGGTAAAAATCATTACGTATCATAAATCCTACCCCACCACCACGGCCCGTTTGTCGTGGAGCGAGATAGAGTGTATATCCAAAGTCCAAGATGGAGGCAAATATATCAGAGTCATTATTAGAAATCCAGGTCTCAGTCAATGCGATTATAATAAATTTTTGTAATTTAAGGTATGGGAACAGAAGGGATATATTTGATCTCAAGGAGCGAATATTGATCAAGGCTATATTAGAGGATAGTCAGGCTTGAGAGGAAGAATTATTTATAAATGATTTCTTATAGTGATCAAAAGAATCAAACCATTTTGTTAGATCAGATTCAGGGATGAGAAAAGGGGGATATGAAAGAGGATTTTTTTTATCCCTAAGTTCATATGTTTGGGAACGATTATTAAAAAATACTTTATACAAAATGGGCGTGAGTTTTTGTTTTAGGGCATGATATAGTACCTTACCAAGAAGTCTAGTAGAGTCAGGTAAATAATGACGAATAAATATATGCTTAAAATTACTATGTGGTGAGATTTTTAGAAGGGAGGAGAAACATATATCACGAGCAGAAATATTAGTGAAACGTAATATAGCAGTACTGGTAAGAAATGAGGCAGAAGTAATATAAGAATGTGGAAGTTTTATATAGTCAATTAATGATACTATGAAATTATAGTTAACTTCATAAGGAAGAAGGTGTTCAAGTACTAGTATGAGGGAATTATCTATGGAGCGTATGGATGAAGACTTTGAGGAAGTTGAACTAGATAATATAGGGGTTGGTGTGTGATTTGAGGAAAATGTTAAGTCCATTAGCTTTGGAATGTTTCTAGAAGTATTAGCATTGGGCTGATGCTTGGGCTGGATATTAATAGTCGTAGTAGAAGAATATATATCAGATGTTATATGTGGCGTTACCTTGGAACAAGTATTATGTATAGATTTGTCAGTTAAAGTAGAAGGTGAATATGGCATAGTAATGGGTGGAGTAGTTGTATGATTAGTCGAAGGAAACTTATTTAAGGCTAGGCATGAGGAACATGAGAAGATGAAGTTAGGTGAATTAAATATAGCAATAGCATAAGCGGGAGGGGGGTTTTTAGAATGAAACCAGGATTTAGAAATAATAGCTGCGGGGTATAAACAATTATAATGTAAAATAGATGGACATGTTTTACATTTGAGATAATATTCGCATGCGGGAAGGTTACAATGTGAACAATTTGAGGACATGGTATACTTGAGATTGTGGGATTAAATTGAATGAAATAGATAATAATAAATATAATAATAAATGTATAAAAACTGGTCGTAACAGGGATATTTTTGAAGAAGTTTGGTATTCAGTCCGTTTTGCTATATGACGAGTTGACTTGACAAGCACCGGTTGACTTTAGTAGACTCCTGGTATGCTTGGTGGCAGCCGGGCAATGATGGTCCGATTGTCTGAGATTTAAGGCAGTGTATCGTCCGAGGTAGAATTGATGGATCTGTATGTAAGTAAATACAGCAGTAGACTATCTAGGTGTAAGTTGGTAGCTAACCTCAAATGAAGGTTGGTAGAACCGACTACCAAAAGCAAATTCCTAAGGGAGATCCACGGGAGAATATCAGTTATAATATTATTTAAAACTACTAGTTAATTAATTTTATAAATAGTAAATAATGTAGCTAAGTATAAATATACATAAACAGTATGTAATATATATTTGAATTTAATTAATTTATCGAATTTATAATTCTATTATCTTTGTGATTATTATTTATTTTTTAGGATTTTTATTTTGTTATAATAAAATGTAAACAAATACTAAATATAATTATATCTAAATAAGATATGATTATAATTTAAAGACAACTATTATGTATTTCAAATAAGTTGGATATTAATATTTAATATATATTAATATAATAGATAATATAAAAAATAAATGAATACGTACTTATCTTTATAATAATAATACAATTAAAAGATATTTAAAAGCTAAGCAGTTATTAACACAACTATATATTGGTTGCTATGTAAACAAAGTGCATATATATATATATATATATATATATATATATATATATATATATATATAGGTACCTACTTATCAAAATCACATCCTACAACTGCATAGAATAAAATTACATTACCTAATAAATATGCTCTTTATTCTAGTATCTAACAATAGAATATATATATATATATATATATATATAATTAAATCGTATAGATTAATTAAGTATATGATTATATAAAGTTATTAAAATGTAACATTTATATTATGATATATTATATTGGATATTTCATATATTATAATATTAATAATATATATTTGGAAAAAGTCAGGTATAACGAATTTGTAAGCATGTTAAAACGTTCATCTATATAACATTACGAAGATAAACTTATAATAAACTAATTCATTGAAATACATATTTATAAATATAATAATAATAATAATAATAATAATAAGTTTAGTTTAGTTCCATCCTATTTATTAAACATATGGTATGAATTAATTTAATTCATAACATAATAGGTACCACCTTTGTTCTCCATATATTAATATTCTCAAGTATAACTTCTCTTTTAATCATAATGAACATTCCTACAAAAATTCCGACAATAAATACAATTATATAAACCACAATTATATATATCATAATTTTTCTTATATCTTTATCATTGTTTATCATTATCTTTTTCTTTTGTTTAACGTTTACAATTGTATTATCTGAAATAGATGAGAGATGATAATACATTATAATTAGATAAGTTATTTATACTTTATTTTATATTATTTTAAATTATGTGTATAATAAGATAATTAATAGTAATACTTAGAATACATATATATATATATATATATATATATATATATATATATATATATACCAATGCTTGTATAGTAACCTGTTAACTTAGTACCTATATTATTTAAATTACTAATATTTTCTAAATTTGTGTATAATATTAAGAAACTCGTCAAATTTATCAAACGATTATTTTCAAAATAAAACTGTTGTATTTCAATTTCATCCGTGATTCGTTGTATCCAATGCATATTGCAATCACATATGATTTTATTAATTAAACTTACTCCCATTATTTTGTTATTATTTTTATTTCGTATGAAAAAGTTTTTTAGAGTTCCCTCGTGAAAGGTTTCTATTGGATTTTCAATTAAATTTAAAATCCTTAAATGTGATATATGTGCAAGTTCAACGATAAATATCTTGATGATATTATAAGATAAGAATATTTCCTCTAATTTATTATTATTAATAAATAAATAATAAGATATTGATGTTATCCGATTATAACTAAGATTAATTTTCTTTATATTTGGCAAAGAAGTGAATAAATCTTCGTGTAATTCTGTTATATTATTATTATTTATATACATGAATTTAAAGTGTGGATACGTTATATTATAATAACTACAATTTATGTTTCTAAAAGAACACATATCTATTGTTTTCATATTATACTTCTCACAGTTATATTCTATTATAGTATCATTTATTTGATTTGGTGACAATATTCCATTGATAATGCTGTGTTCATCACAATAATACTGTTTAAATTAATATATAGTTAATATTATATTATTATTCATTATATATATATATATATATTAGTAATAATTTAATTAGATAATATATTAATATAATTCAATTTAATATATATAAAAAATATAAAATCAGTTATTTACCAACTAATGTAAACATAAATAATAAACAGTCAAAACAAAAGTCTGAGTATAGGACGATCATATATTTACTTGATCACATCATAATATATAATGATAGACCATTTACGTTGGCCATTGGTATGACTCCTACATAAGATGGGAATCAAATATGTAAATTGTTATCAACATTTATTTGTACTTAAATATATTAAATACAATTTATTATCTTAAAAATAATGTATAACATGTTGTTAAAAGTAATTATAAATGCAATATATATCGTTGATTTACTGTTTGATAAATTGTTATAAAATATTTCAGATATTATAGATAACAAATATTAATAATAATGTGAGTTTTATTTTATACAAATGTATATTTATAATGCATAAATAATTCAGTTATATTTAATTTTGAATTACAAATTATACAATATTTAAAAAAATACTTAATTATATGTTAATATATTATAGTAAATCATTTTTGATAACACATCATAACGAACGCTTCGCTACTTCTTAAAATGCGACTTCAATAATCTAATATATATATATATATATATAATAGGAAAACATCAATCCACAATGTATACTTATAAAATGTATTTTGCCTTGATTTTATATATATATATATATATATATATATATATATATAAATGTGTATACTATTTTTAGTTTAATTTTAGTAATTAAATAGAATTTCATTTTTATAAAATAAATTGCATGTGGTTACATCATGTGTATATACTAAATATGTATTAAATAACGTATTACAAATATCATTATGCATTCCTTATACATATTCATTTCATTTCAATTCAATTCAATTTATTTTAAATACTCTTTGTGACATAGCAATCAATCGTCTAAAGCACCAGAAGTAAGTGATTCATGGATGATATAAGCTATATTTGATATTATATGAGGAGCTATATCATTTAGTAATTTTAAAGGAATTGGATCAAGAGAAGAAGAGCTGCTAGAATTGTTAAGTAAACAAATTATTTGAGCATTAGAAGGTAGACAAAATGAAGTTAGTGTATTAGTTGTAGAGGACAATAAAGATATAGATATAGGTTTGGGTAATGACAAAATAATAGTGGTGATTTTGTCATTGAAAAATGAATCAAATAAATTAGGTAATTCATCATTAGTAAAGTCAGGGTATGACGATTGTTGTCTTCGACCAAGTTTGCTATTTGCTAACTTAAAAAGTGACTTGTTATTATGTTACATAGAAATAAACTTAAGCGTTAATGATATCTATACGATGTTTATTTTTCGAATTTGTATATGTGGTTAGTGAAGATGAATATTTTTCTTTTTTCCATTTAGATTCAAGCATGGGTAGATATCGTTTTCGACGTAAAAGATCAATAGTGTACCATGGTTTATTAGGGCGTAAAATAGTAGTTTTATTAAGTATAGGAGCATGGATATCAAGTATATAGAATAGTGAATTATGAAGAGATTGAGCAGCATGTGTAGGCAACATATTTAAGTCAGTTAATAACTGAGATATTGATATGTAATTTAGATGGCGAGTAGAGCGAGAAATTGTAGGTCGTTTAGGCTTATTAACTTATATTTGAAATAGTAGGTCGAAATGATCAGAAAAAAAGGTTCAGCTCTAATCTAGTGAACTAAACATGAATCAATATATAATTAGAATATATAATCAGTTATATAATTAGATCAAGTGTATTTCCTAATTCATGAGTGGGAAAGTTGAAAAGTTGCGAATAATTTGAAGAGTTGAGTATATTGGTAAACCAACGCACTTGCAAACTTCGCGCACTATACTTTAGTTTTAAACGCACGCATAATAAGCTCCGCCCATGGAATTAATCATAAAATACGTCACAATCGTGAAATTATTGCTATTTTTAGATATGCGCGCATTTATTTATCAAAAAGTAAATTGAAGTTATGTATATCTAGCGTGTATGCATATCATCGATATAAAGAAAGTGGATAAGCAATTGACGCACGCAATGAATGTAAAAGATAGACACGTGAATGACACTTTTATCGATAAATTAACAAAATGGTATCAGTGATTTTGATTGGATATTAGTCATATTATATATGTCAAATATTAAAACAGTAGACTTTTCGTCGAAATAGATTTAAGTGACTTCTGTCTATATCAATGGATTTAAATGATAAATATCAATAAAATCAATAAAATAGTATTATAACTTCAATTTAAATACACAAAATTACGAGGAATGATGATATTATGTATTTTAAATATATAATTTAGTTTTAGTATAAATAGTACATTACAATTGGTAGTAATTATCAATATATATATGTATAAATAAATATTATTATAAATAAAAAGTAGTGGGTCAGATAGTGGGTTTCGACTGCAGCGCCCGTAGCGGATAGTGCCATACACTACATTCAATTGCTTATCCACTTTCTTTATATCGATGATGCATATATGTGTGTATGTATTCGTGTATGTGTGTATGTATTCATGTATGTATATATATACATATATATATATATATATATGTATAGTATTATATTTACATATACAAGTATGTATTACATTATATTTACTAGTAGAAAGAATCTCTTTTTCCAATTGCTTTGGTACAAGTATGTATGTATATACATGTAATACATTTGATTTATATATATACATATATACATACATATATACATAATTGTGATTGAACCAGCGCACGTGTGGTTGATCAAAAACACTTGTAATTTGTTTCTACTAACTGCGCACCACCTGTGTTTGACCAAAAATACACCCACAGTTGCGCAATATTGTTACCATACCACGGCTAACACGTCGTTTACTTTCTATAACGTTATAATAGAATAACTTGATTAAAGTTACTTGAAACACTCAATATGTCTTGTCAACTTTAATTACGTAATGTAAGATAGAATAATATTATACATATATATATATATATATATATATATATATATATATATATATATATGTTATAAAGTGAAGTGTGCAAATATATCGATTAATGTAATATATATATATATATAATTTCTGATATCGCTGCCGCTGTGAGTTCGATTCCTCATTCAGGCATTATTAATTTTATTTAAATTTTATATTCCATTTTATTATTTATAAATATTTATAAAGAACCCTCGTGGTTCTTGAAACAAGTTCTTCATCAATAATTCAATGAGTGGTTCTTATAGGAACTCATATAAAAAGTTCTTCGTTAGGTGGCCCCAAAGAACTTGTTTTAATACGAAGAACCCTTCATTTCAAAATAATTTTACCTTGTATACATGTATGTCGAATTGAATTGAATTCAATTAGGTAATTACGTAATATCAATATGCATACATAAATTGTTGTATGCTTCACGCTCGGTTGATTTCATAGACATGTGTATATTTCTATTTTATAATTAAATGTGTTATCATTCGTATAAATTTTTATTAATTTTGTATTTTATATTTGTTATCGTTTGTCTATTTCGTGTCGTTATTTTCCTATAAAAGGAACGTCGCTCTGTGAGATCGATACACTTTTGGTTCTTCATCTCACCGGGTTGGTAATAAACTGTATATAATATATTTTCATTGTCGTTATTAGTATTATTATTATTATTATTATTATTACTATTCTTATTATGTTATATATGTTGTTATATTCACCAAATCGTTGTCAATACATTTATATACGAACAAACTTCACTTTGTTATATATATATATATATATATATATATATATATATTATTAAATATAAACATATATATAAATATATAATATGTAATATAACTAACATGTATCGCTTTAGTTTTTAGATTCGTTATAAACATCATACAAATAACAGTAATAATAATACAAAACATGTCTCTATATAATTTAATTATAATTATTATTAACTTGATATATAACTAAATAATTTGTTTTATTAATTTATATTGTGTGAAATATAAATAAATAAAATCATTGGTTAAAATTTTAATTTAAAAGTTTTAATTATTCAATTAATTATTTAATAGTAACAAATTCTTTTCAAATGTTTCATTAATAATGATATTTTATAACAATACTAATGTTTAAATGCTTACATTCTTTATATAACTACATAATTTCTCTACGATGTTGATTTAATTACCATACTGATAGATATGTATATAAATACTATTTATTAAATAGACATTAAGGGTATTGTAATAAAATAAAACAAAATATCATGAGGAAAAAGAGGATATATTAAAGCATAATAATAAATAAAATATTATTTATATAAATTCGCATATGCGAATAGATTCGCATTATATGATCGTTTAAATAAAGCATTATTACATATAATAAACGATAATAGTATGATATATAAAATGATAATATGTATGATACAAAGTCGATGAGTAATATATATATATATATATATATATATACATAACATAATATACATTAATATGTATACATATTAATTGTATACATATAGGATGTATCTGTTTTCTAAAATGCATATGTGATGGATTAGGTACAAAAGGACGTGGACTCTCTATGCATCCATTTGACACTCTCATATGTGCTTATTTATTCAACAATTTATATTTGGGGCAATTTGTTTACAATGAGCTATATGTAAATAATACATGGAAGAAAGCTGTTTATTGTTCATTCTCTCGTAGTATATAATAGTATATTAGGATGAAAATGAGTTTGATAAATTCGCAATCAACATTTTCCCATGTGATACAGTCGTGCCTATTTAGTGAATATCTCGAAACCTTCATCCTATATATGGATGATAGAGTAGTAGTAGTTAGGCCACCTTTCGAAATAATAAATTATAATTATTAGTCTACAAGTTACAACAATACTGTTTGAAATTAATACAATTGAAATGTTCATAATTATATTTATTCAAAAATATCTATCTATAATTGTCGGGAAATCTCTATTTTCGAATATATACAGTACGCTCCTTACATATTGACATAAGTCAGTAATTACTGATTCATAATGTTAGAATCCTTCGCCAGTCAATCTCCCAAAGATGTTCACCGGTCCCGCTATGAACCCTTAGATCCCAATATTATCACCATAGAGAATTACTATTAAATTTTCGAAGATTCCCCGAATACACGCCTATAACCTAATCAATACACTTACACCAACATATAAAACTTCCACCACAAACCCCCCGCTAATAATAATCAATCGAGATAATGTAGCGCCCCACCTACGTTGAAGTCTGAGAGTGATGATCAAAGTGATAACAACCATGATATTCGGCAGGCATAATTCTAGTAGAACTGAATGAACGAAGTGCCTCGAGTAGGTTCCCGTTTTCGGAGTTAGATATGATCACGATAGATAACTCTCTAATCTTCACTCATAGTATGTCCTTCATCCGGGATAATATATGTATTTTATTATAATACCCCCATTTTGTACGATGATTCTCGATATGTGTAATTCGATGCAATAGATGAAGATATATTCTTCCATTTATACAAGACATACCTTTCTTTCTAAATATATAAAAAGTAAAATAAATTGTTATATAGAGATCTCTAAAAATGCCTCGAGGCATTTTTCTAAAGCTATGCATATGAATAAATAAATATGCATGGGCCTTGAATATTAATACAATATATTGTAACCTTATAACTCGTAATATATATATATATATATATATATATATATATATATATATATATATATATATATATATATATCAGTGTTCATTCTAGAGCTACCCAGTTACCCACATTGGGAAGTGCCCGAATTGTGTCGGTAGCTTCCCTAAATATATGATTATATAGATTACATTTAATTATTAAGTTCTTATTAATATAATTGTAATATCATGAATCAAAAGTGTTATATCTCTAATTATAAAAATATATTATTTAATAAATGTCAGTTTTCCAATGAATATTTATAAAATTACGATTAAATGTGTTATTATTATTCTATTATTATTTAAGTATTAAAATAATTGAGAATATGAATAACTTCTAACAATAACTTCTAAGTCTTAACATTAGGATAAATTCATTATTTTTCAAATAATTGCGAATATATACTATGTACCCTTTGTTATATTCAGTTTGATATTTTATATAAACAAACAATTTAGATACAAATACTAATTAAATATGAAATATGATAATAAACTGCTTGAACTATATTTAGAATAATCTATTTTTAGATTGGGTAGCAAATTCACTACCCAAAATGAAAATTGGGTTGCAAACTTTAAATATTGGGTAGTGAATTTGCTACCAATTTATATTTATAATGATATATGAAAATTAATTCAATAATTATTTTTATTCCAATTCTTTTTCCACCAATATATATAAATCACGTGATTGTTTTATTTAAAATTCGTAATTTTAATATATTAATATATTTAAATTTATTCAAAATCATATTTTAAATCGTAATATTACAGTGATATTAGAGTTATTAAAAACCATGAAAATATATAAAGAATGAAACATTTAATCACCTATATTATTAATAAGTTCACTGTTTTTATATTCATAATAATTAAACGGTATACTTTTTAAATGTATTATAATCTAATTATTAAATTTAAAATTTGTATTACATTAATATTTAATATTAAATAATATTATATTATTATATTCATTATCATACTTATCATAATTATTATTCCTATATATAATAAATGTTTAATAATTAATGTTTAACATATAAAGTCATAAATATCATGTTTTGTCATTATGCTACTTATTAGTTATTATATATATTTATATATATATATATATATATATTTAATTTAAAATCAACCATCGTACGGAGTACGTGCTGCATATTGATACATGAGCATGACATATTGATTTTATATACATATTTATATTTATTTTATTATGATAAAATTAGTATCACTGGAAAGCTTATTAAATGATATAATACAAGTCATATTATAGTTATTTTTAATATGTATTTAAACAAAAGTTATTAACAAAAATGTGCAAAAAAAATATTATATTTTAATAATCAGTAAAATTATAATATACATTCTAATTAAGTATTTATATTATGACATTAAAATTTCTTATATAAATTATATATAATAATGTGTACCAGTATAATATAATAATATTAATATAGGTATTTGTGTATATTTGTATACCTTATAAGTTTTTTTAAGTATTTATAAGTTTGATATATTATATGTCGTTAATTGTATATATATATATATATTTATAACATATAATAATGAATATAATTACTATATATATTATATATTTAGTATCTTATAATTTGTATTATATAGTTGGTTATATATAAACTATATTTATCTATATATTAAAAGAATTTCCATTTATTATAGTATTTAATGATACAAATAACTAATCATGTATACTTAACATAATAGTATATAGGTGTTTCTCAGTATTACAGGTGTTTCTCGCGAAATATATAATTATGATTATAATAATCATTATAATAATATGAAAGTTTAAATTATAAATATACTATTCCATTGATTAGTAATATTACCAATACATTTATATAAAAAAATAAGTGTGTATATAAATTTGAAAAAGTTACTATTACATTACTATAATACATATATAATTATATATATATATATATATATATGATATTACAATAATGATAATATTATAACTTATCGAGAACCAAATGGTCACTAATATAACTTATCGACTACCTATTTTAAAAATTATAACTTCTCGAAAACCTAATTTTCAATACTATAATTACTCTACAAGCTAATTTTCAATAGAATAATATCTCTACAACTTAATTGTCAATATTATAACTTATTGAAAACCTAATTTTAATTACTATAACTACTCGATCACCTAATTTTAAAAACTATAAATTTTCAATATTATAACTTTTAGACTATTTAATTTTCAATATTATAAAATATCGACAACCTAATTTTCAATATTATAAATGCTCGACGATCATATTTTTAATATCTGAATATCTCATAAATCAAATGTTGAGGAGATTGAATATAAAAAGAATTATTTGATATCAATGTATAATAGAATTACAATTTGTAATTCATTTAATTGTAAACGAATAATAAGTAATCGAATCGAATACTTATGTTGATATTTATTTACAGCTATGAATTTTCCATAGATGCCCCTAAATTATGGAACGGTATACCCTACGACATTAGGCCTTCTCATCGATACCAATTTGTAAACGTATACGTACCTATAGATTAAAAACCTACCTAATATCCATTGCTTATCCAAACTAAATAAAACTACTGTTTCACAATTTTACAGGGTTGTTACATGATCTACAAATATGTACCTACGTCATCTATTTCGTAAACATAACTTATATTCAACCACAACTATCGCCTCGGTAATACCCATCCCAATATGACAACCATCCGTATGACACTACCAACCCCAAATTACAAGAAACAATCTAAAACGTAGTTAATTAATTTATAACACTTACTGTACCTATATATTTATTGATAGTTTCAGAAATTATCTCTATGCCGTTATATTATAAGTTATTCGTTGAGTTACCTCTAACCACTTTCTGGTAAATTGTATACACTTTTTTCATCGAGACGTTTTTTTGTTGTTTATTACAATATACATTATATCTATGTATCTACACATCTATTATTATATAATAATATTATGATTACCTAAACATCTTAGACGAGAAATACTGTAGATATATAAATAATGTAAGCATTTAAATATTAGTATTGTTATACAATGGAATTAGAAATTTAACATTGATTTAAAAATAATAATAATATTAAAAATAATTTGTTACGATTGAAATAATTAAATTAAACAAACTTTTAAATTAACATTTTAAAACAAATTATTTAATTATTTAAAATTCACATATTTAAATTAAATGCAAAATTATTTAGTTATATATCAAGTTACTAATAAATATAATTAAATTGTATAGAGACATGTTTTGTATTAGTATTACTGTTATTTATATATTGTTTAAATTTATTCTAAAAACTAATGCGTGGATTGTTAGTTATGATAATATATATATATATATATATATATATATATATATATATATATATATATATATATATATATATTTGTATATGTTTGTATTTGACTGTTTTATTTATTTATTTTTTTTTATTTGTTTCGTTTCCACACCATTGAGGGTAATTGTTTTACCATATTGGTGTTATAATAAACTATATAATCCAATCCAATCCAATATATATATATATATATATATATATATATATATATATATATATATATATATATATATATATATATATATATATATATAGATTAATTGCAAGGTTGATCTTGTTTATCTTCTACTTGAGCATCATTTTCGTTTTGCTCCTGTCATACATCATTATCAAGCCTGCGGGTTCGTATATATTGCTTCGCTAGGAGACTAATGTCATGTTATCATACTCACATAGTTTAAAAGTCGGTAACATTATATAGCTTTATGTTGTGTTTAGGTTCCCATGAAACGGGTGTGCTGACTGTTAAAAATGCCGTATACATTGTCTAGCCATTTTCATCCGTCTGGATTTAATTTTCTCGAAGAAATAAGAGGTGGTTTACTATAAATTTATGTTTGAAGTTTTCCTGCCAAGATATATTTAGGAAGCTTTACGAAGCATTCGCGTTTATCGCGTTTAAGCGCGTGCTATCCAGTGATTTCTGCTGTTGAACGTTCAGTATCTATGACTCAGATATATAGTTTAGTACACTCTATGCAGTTTCAAATAAAGAATATTCTTTTAAGTAGTAAGTTTATCTTATACTTCCATATAATATGCTTGCTAGGTAATGCGTTCCATGCTAAATCCTTTCTAATTGTAAAGTTCTTTTCTAACAAGTTATTCAAAGAACATATGTATTTGAAGTATTTTTCGACTTATAACGTTTGACGATCAGGTATTTTAATACTATCTAGGTGCGTTAAAGGTCATTAGGTTAGTATATTTAGTATTCATGTGTAGGTATACATTGAATTCAGACTCTATCCTAGCAGTAAATCCATTGATTGACTTACTGAGTTGGATAATAGGGATATATCAGCAAAATTCAAATCTATTAGAACAGTTGGCCACAAACTTCTACGGGGGACAATGGTAAATACTAATTCTCTTCACCTCAGTTAATAGCTTTTCTTAGTGTATAATTTAGTACAATAATAAATAGGTGAGGTGATAGAGTATCCCATTGTAGAAATCCCTTTACTATATAAATCTATTCAGATATGTCATCTGGTGAGTATATTTTCGCTATAGATTTAGTATAGCTCATATGTATTATATTACCAAGCTTATCAGGTATGCCATATGATCTAAGTACTTTATATATATTGTCTATATGTATAGAATCACATGCCTTATTGAAGTCAACAAATGTAAATGAGCTGAATATTTTTCATCCGTAATTCCATCTAGTATCTTTCTTATTGATATTAGTTGGCCGACTGTTTTATTGATTTTATTCTGTCTGGATCCATTTTGATTGGGTCTAAGTAGATGATATAATACTGTATATATTCGATTGAGTATCATACGATTATAAGTTATTACATTTACATAGTTGAAGCTAAATCCACGGTAGTTATCAGCTTTGGTGAGATCTCCCGATTATGTTCTGAGACTATGTTATACATTTTCCATAGGTCAGGTTGTTAACTAGGATATCAAGCACAATATCATACATTGGAACATATTTTAGTTATTCTGGCATTATACCATTTTCCCACCGATTTTTCCGTATTTTATTTATCTTTTCACCAATAATTATTTTTGACTTAAACTATCACTTTGATTCATCCATCTATCCCTATATATATATATATATATATATATATATATATATATATATATATATCATTTACCATCCATTCTAGTAGTATTTGAAATGATAGGCACACCGTTATACATTCCTAATATTGGATGTGTTATGAAATGTTTATAATCGTATAGTCATCATGTTTTATTCAATACTGATCTATTCTATAGATGTTTATTTAAGGTTAATGCATTTACTATAACATGGTGACTATACGATTATAAACATTCCATAACAGGATGAATAAATCCTAACTCCTTTTTGATAAATTAAACTACTAATGGATAATGTTAATGATGATTATGATGAATTCTCAATAAATTTAAAATTCACAAAGATTAAACATAAACGTATTACATATAGAGATGTTAAGTCTATTGACCTACCAAGATTTGTAAGCTATATCAAAACTGAGATATCTTCTTTTACTTGCATCTGTCCGGTACTCCTAAACTCCATTCTCCTAGATAATATCAATATACATGCGCATACAAAAACTACATTAATTACAGACCGCCATTTTTATACCTGGTTATCTCACGAAATGTTCATCTTCAAAAAGAGTGTTCTTAAATTTGAGAAGAAATTTCTTAAACATCCTTCTACTGAAACAAAATTAGCTCGAAAGAATTGTATCTTTGCTCTTAGAAATAATTGTTTCCAAATAACATATCGCCTTATAAATAAAAATAAGCTTTGTAAAAATTTAAAAGCGCTTTTCGTAAGGGTCATTCGAACGAAAAAGCTCTTAGCTCTCGTATTACTGACACAATATTTTCTAACTTAAATAGCAACAAGTGTTGCAAGCCAAACCTACTTGATGTCGCATCTGCTTTTAATACCTTGGAACATAATATATTAATCTCTCGGATGGATATATGGCTTAGCATTACAATTGTTTACTTCATATCTGACTAACCTCAGTATCTCTATTATGACTGGAAAATTTTACTCGCCACTTTCTCCACTTAACTACGGTATTCCCCAATTATTTTTTCTAGGTTCATTCCTCTTTCCTATTTATATCCGCCATATTTATGATCTAATTAAGAACTTTCCAAATATACACTACTATATTTTTGCTCATGATATATACTGTTTACCTTTTTCCCTGTATATTCTCATAATACCATAAACTCTAACTTAATCGAGTGTGATAACTACATAAGATTATGGCTCATATCATATAAACAACTAATTAATTCCTCTAAGAATATTGTACTTAACATATATACTTCTGATATTTCATTTCCAAACTTTACTCTAAATAACATGATTATTTCTCTTTCCAATTCCTCCAAAAGTCTAGGATTCGTATTTGATTACAAATTATCATTTATGAATTACAAGACATCTATTACAAAATCCTCCAAATTGTATCTCTTCAGAATTAATAAAATACGGACAACACTCTATATAATCCTTATGTAAACTCTAATAAATGCTCTTGGACTTTCCCGACTTGTCTACTGTTCTTCCTTACTGAATGTACTTCCTACTAAAGCTAATGCTCTACTTAATCGGATTATCCTTTCCTCAAAACGTACTACTTACTATGTAAATTACGTATACTATAATACATAAATTAATATATTCTTTCATCCCTAGCTATATATCTATTCTAATTAAAAAACATAAAATATTACCTTCTCTTCGTTACAAAAATTCTCCTATTCATTAAACTTATTATTTTTGTCCGTGTAATATTAAATGTATATTATTATTAAATTTATATCGTATTATTATTATCTTATTATTTTGATATTCCCACATGAGCGAAGGAGTATCATGAAGGGGACATGACCCTATTTTAGTGTTTAATAAACCTAATATCATCATCATCATCAATGCAGTCTTTTGTATATAACATTCCACTATATCAATGCAGTCCGTAGTATATACCACTCCACTATACCAATTCAGTATGTAGTATATGATACTCCACTATATCAAATAAGTCTATAATATATAATACTCCACTATATCAATGCAGTCTGTAGTATATAAAACTCCACTATACCAATGCAGTATGTAGTATATGATACTCCACTATATCAAATAAGTCTATAATATATAATACTCCACTATATCAATGCAGTCTGTAGTATATAAAACTCCACTATATCAAATGAAACATGATGAAAAACGCGGAGGGACAATATTATTATTATTATTATTGTATTATATATTACTATTATTATATTTAAATATAGTACACATGTCTTATTATTAGTATATCTTTATTTTACTAAAGCTATTATATCATATACTATTTATGTATCGATTTAATAAAGATACGTGTAGCTTTCAATTATCCTCTATAGACTATTTTCTATAAACTGATTTAAAATTATTATTTGTTGGGATATATATTATCTATGAATATATATTTTCCATATATTTTATTAACATTATATTATTATTATTATTATTATTATTATCATCATATTTAGGTAATGCCAGGGTAATTATAGAAGCAGTGTTGCTTATCGAGACAATTACCCCTTTATTAACATGATAAGTTTCATTATAGTTAAGAATAATAAATAAATAATAATGTTATAATAATATGACTTCCTGTTTACATATGCATGATAAAAAAAGTTTAATAGTAAAGTCAGTTTAAGTTTATATATGATTTTATTATTTTATTGCATTTTCTAGAAAGGAAAGTTTACTTGTTAATTTATTCGATTACAACTTATAGCGGCAGGTCATAATCGATGTTATTATATTGTTCTTTCAAAATATATGTTATATCAATGGAATATTTAATACGTAAAATAGTAATATATATATATATATATATATATATATTAGGGGTTTTATTAGGCATTTTTATTTTATATATATATAGTAAATGTAAATATAAATACCTATTATATATTATTATATTAATGTATTAATATTAAATATATATATATATATATTATGAATACAAATGAAGTTATCAATTAAATATTAATGTATACAGTATGTGTGTCTTGAACGAAGCATTAGCAACGGAATATTGTCACCGAATCGTATTCATAATAATGTAGACACGTACTTCTGTGAAAAACGTAATATAACAGCTATAGATATGTGTTCTTTTAGAAACAAAAATTGTAGTCATTATAAAATAATATATCCAAACTTTGAATTCATGTATTTAAATTCTAATAATGTAACAGAATTACATGAAGATTTGTTCATTTCTTTGCCAAATATAAAGAAAATTGATCTACATAATAATCGGATAACATCAATATCTTATTATTTATTTATCAATAATAATAAATTATTGTTCATAAATTTATATAATAATAAAATCAATACATTCATCGTTGAACTAGCACATATATTATCTTTGAGAACTGTACTGTTAAGTAGAAATCCAATAGAAACATTACACGAAGGTACTTTAAAATACTTTTTCATACGAAATACACATATGAAAAAATTTATGGGAATAGGTTTCATTAATAATGTTAAATGTGATTGCAACGTAAATTGGATACGACGAATTAAGAAAGAAATTAAAATAAATGATTTTGAATTTGGAAATAGGAAATATATAAATCTGACGGAGTTCTTAAAAGTATACGAAAATCTGGAAAAAAAGTGTACTTTAAATAATAATCTAGATACTTATTCAATAGGTTAATATACACATGATGATAATAATTACATACACATATATATATATATATATATATATATATATATATTTATATTTTACTTTATAATTATATTATAAATAAAAATACATTTATTTTATTTATATATTTTTAATTTAAATATTACATTTTTTTAAATTATATTATAATAAATAACTTAAATGTAAATATTCATTAGTGCACTAAAAGTATAACTTATTTACCTAATTATAATGTATTATAATACCCACTCTATTTAAGATAATACAAGTTTAAAAGTTAAACAGAAGAAAAAGAAAATTATATACAGTGATAATTATATAAGAAACATTATGATATGTATAATTATTGTTTATATAATTATATTTATTGCCGGAATTTTTGTAGGAATGTTCATTATGATTAAAAGAGAAGTTATACTTGAGAATATTAATATATGGAGAACAAAGGATGTACCTATTATGTTATGAATTAATTACTTCATACCATATGTTTAATAAATACGATTGAACAAAAGTAAACGTGTTATTATTATTATTATTAGTAATATTGTAATATTTATAATTATGTATTTCAATAAATTAGTTTATTTAATACATTTATTATAATTTTTTTTTAGTAATTTTATTTGTATGAAAGTTTCGAATATATGATTCTCTTTTGACCTGATATTTTGCAGTAATACAATCACACATATATATATACTCTTACAACTCAGTACTTTTGGAATTGAGTGTCATTGTAAGGGGGGTGGGGAAGGGTTCACAATTGGTGGATACTGAGTAGGAGTTGGTGATGGGGTGGGTTGTTTAGAGTGGATACTAGTAGTATTTAAATCTGCATTACACTTATGATATACAAATAGTAAGTTATTATGTTGATTATAATTAGTGGAGTCAGTATAGTTGGATGAATGTATCGGATTATTAGATGATGCTTGTCGCATGTTAAAGCATGTGCGATTGTTGAAGAGTTTGCTCCAATGCTTAATAACAGAAAGGGTGGGGTTAAGAGAGATGTTTTCCAATTAACTTTGTTGTTGTGGTTGTGACGTGATTCGTATTGTTTGTTTTACTGTTGAATACGTATTTGATTTTCGAGTTGTACGTGATATTGTTTTTTTATGGCGAATAGGATTATCGGACTGGGGAAGGCGACTTTGATGTAAGTGATGTTGTATATGTTGTAGGTTTAGAGTATTTGTTTGGAATTATAATGTTGTGAGATTGGTTTAAAAAAATTCCAAAGATAATAAACTCAACCGATCCATTTGAACGGCTAATATCATTCGAGCCATTCACTAATTCGGCTCGGCTCGTTATAGATCATTAGTATCCAGATATATTACACACTCTATATATATATATATATATATATATATATATATACCCAGCCTTTTGACACGCTACATTTATTACCCAGACTGGGCATTGGTAAATAGGTATACCCAATCTGGGTACAAATTTACAATTATATGCACATATATCTTACATATGAAAACGCCCTAAATTACTTTTATTATTAATGAATAAAAAGATTAGTTAAAAAATAAATAAAAAAAGAATACTATTTTTATTTGTATTACATATATACATTTTAAATATTATTTATATACAAATAAAATATTTTTATATTTGAAAATATAAATTATTAATTCACTTATTTTGTTATGAAAATATATATTATTATATAAAAATTAATTATAACAAATAATATTAATTAGTTTTATAATTATAATTGAAATCATTAACAATACAATTACTATTTAGGGTTTATACCATGGCATAGTTAAATTTATATTGTAATTGATAAATGGGAATATTTATAGGCATATATCATGGCATTGGTGAATATTTGTAAACGTTGTAATTGAATCTAAATTAATCTAATAAATCAATTGAAACTAAATTAATTTGTATAATATAAAATCAATTTATGTAAACTATTCTTTTTAAACTATAAATACTATGATAATACTATGCGATTTATATAAATTACATAGAATAAATGGCTATATACAGACACTTTATCCATTGTCTTCAAATTGTATGTATTCGAGAAATAAATATAATATATTTATCTATGTAATAAAAAGTTAATACCCAATAATTCATGACTGCATATTTTACAGATACTCCATGGAGTTACCTTCAGGTACCACATATTTGAATAGTCAATACTATTACTCTTGTTTACGTACATGTCCAGTTGAATGGTATAGGATATGACATCGCGGATATCTCCAACTGCAATGCATATTACGTGAAACATCACCAACAGAAAAAAAGAATCGAAGATGTCATTGCATCGACTATGGATAAACGTAGGAACAGATATATTATATTACAAAGAGAAGATGTATATCCTTGTATGTAACTATTTCTCAAAATATCCCGCAGTATATCTAAATATCGGATCGTATCGGGCTGTATTTGTTGATGTGATCTCGGCTTTAATATAGTTTTAAAAAGTTTAAAAATAACCTGGTTAAGGGTGTGTTTTTCGTCATCCAGCTACGCACAACGAGCGACATCGAATTTTACAAAGTGTTTTTCGTCAACCATTCGTCGAACTATATATCATCATATAATTATTGGTAAATATATGCGCGCTTACCTAAAATTAGCAACACCGTTATGATTGTGACGTATTTTATGACTCAGCTTATGGGCGGAGATTCAAATGCGTGCGACGCCGTTCGTTCTAGAATTCAAATTCAATGAAGAACTGCGCGGATAGGAATAAAAGGTGTATCGGCGAAGTTAGCTGTTCGGCGAACGCTGTCCGATATCTCGTACAAGTTTACATGTAGTGAATAGGGCTTTGTAAAATTCGATGTCGCGCGTTGTGCGTAGCTGGATGACGAAAAACACACCCTAAGACATTGTTGGCGTGTTATTTTTTCCAGCGCTTTCGTTGCGTAGTTTATTCTCTTTAGAGCTTTTCTCGAGTCACGGAATATTCGGATTATACTGTAATTAGTATAGGTTTTTTATATAATATACAAATACAAATACATTTTTCATAAATAATCAAATAGAAATACAAATATAAAATTAAATTAAAACAAAATATGAATAAAGATAATCGGCACCAAATTATCATATATATATATATATATATATATATATATATATATATATAGATGTAGTATAGTTTAATATCAACTCATGAGTATTATCAGCTGATAATAAATACTAGTCTGTATCGAATATTTCACCCTTTCACACTTCATATTTTCATTTACTACGCATTTAATTTCGCTCTTGTGCAATTGTTTCAAAGCTTCCTCAGATAGCCATTTAGAAACTTTCTTTCTTTTGACTTTTGGGAACTTTTTATACGCTGTCTATTATAGTATATTTCGAATATCATTCCAGTGTTCTTCGGGTTCTCTATATTTTATTGTGAGCTCGTTAAACCTATTTTTATCTCTACATCGTAGTCAAGTCCGATTTTTTCAACACATATATTTTAGTTTGCTCTGATTATTTTATTCGTTTGAGTTTGATCTTGATATCTCTTATTAGCAAATTATGGTCAGTGCCACAATACGCTAAAGGTTAAGTTGTAACTCGCTTTATACTGCTTTTCCATCTAGTCGTGCATAACATATAATCAATTTGGTTTCTAGTAATTTTTTACGACAATCTCCATGTATAAATCCCTCGTGAGTACAACTTGAAGAATGTATTCATGATTCGAAGGTTATTTCTACTACAAAATTCTACAAGTTGATCATTTCGCTCATTACTCTCCTCCAGACCAAAGTTACCAGTAATGCCATTTGATATACCTTTCCCAACCTTAGCATTCCAGTCTCCTATAACATAAAGACTATCTCCACTAGGTGTCTGGTCTATTACAGATTCTACTGTCTCATAAAAAGTTTCTATATCCTCTTCCTCTGAGCTAGATGTCAGGGCGTATACTTGAACTACAGTTATGTTTATAGGTTTATACTGTATGCGTATTGTGGCAATTCTGTCATTTACTGGGTTAAAACCCTACACACATCTTCGGAGTTTATTATTACATATAAATGCCACTCCATTACGTTTTAAGATCTCCTGTCCACAATAATAGATTTCATGTTCATTTAACGTAAAGTGTCCAATTCCTGTCCATTTCATCTCACTAATTCCTAGAAGATCCACATCATTCGTTTCCATTTCTCTCTTGACTACTTCTAAATTACCATTATGTAATGTTCTTACGTTCCATGTACCGATTCTCACTCTTTCTTTTGCTATTATATAGCTTCCATTGTCCTTTTCGTTGCACTATTCTCTATTGATGTTCGTCCTTTCGGCTTTAGAGCATTAACGTCATACTCGTTGCACTTATTCGTGACAGTGGAATACCCTTCAACAGTAGTAATATTAAATTCGTCCAACCTGGGGGACTCATTCTTCGACTTTATAGAGTTTTGTATGTATATACATAGCTATAAATATACCTGTCATGGTTGTTTTCTTGGAATGATACTAGAGTAGTTTCTCGTTTCCTACTTTAGCGCAGTATCCGAGCCATGTATGGGTTTCCACAATGCCTCGGAGTTAGGACGGAAGTTTCGTTGACAATTATAATAGCTGTAGAACAGTTATACACTAATAATAATACCTTTGTATTAGAATCCAATCAATTTATAATAATAGTTATATAACAAAATAATAATAATAATAATAATATTGCCCCTCCGCGTATTTCATCATGTTTCAATTCATTATGTAATCTAATAAAACAAAATGTGTTTAAAATGTGTGCAAACAATTATAATACAAAAAGTGTGAATACAATAATACAACAATATTAATATGTAATAAAACTTAAAATGACCTAAATTGTATAATATAACAAAATTTAAAAATTAAAGACATTAAAAAATAATAAAAATTATTAAAATGATAAAATAGAAGATAAAAACACGTTGTTTTTGTATTTGTAAGTTTGTATACACATTTAAATATATAATAATAATATGATAGTAAACAAAAGTGTATATTATTTATATCTGATATTTATTTAAAAGTAATTATTTAATACTTTGTTTAATTGTGTACATTTTCAAATTTTAATATACTATTAATCATTAAATTATTATAGTATTTGGGACCTTTAAAAAAATTGTGTTTTGAAATCCGTAATATTTATTAATGGTTAAATAAATTTTGTTTTTTCTTTATTAAAAATTAAAATATTACTAGATTAATATTATAGTTATTATTTAAAAGATTATATAAAATAATATTCAATTTTATATTAATACCTTTTTTTTTTATTAATACCAATTTTTTTAATCTTCATTATTATGAATAAACATTTCTATTCTATATGACATATTTGATAAAAATAGTGAATTATATAATATAATTAAATTGCGTATTATGCTGATTATTTATTCGGTTTTTTAGGAACTCAAATAGGTTCATGTTAAAATAGACCCCATTTGCTCGTTCGGGAAAAAACTAATAATAAGATAATAGTAATACGATAACAATTTAATAATAATATACATTGAATATAATACATATGAGTGTTATATTCTACAGACTGCATTGATATAGTGGAGTTTTATATACTACAGACTGCATTGATATAGTTGCCCAGGCTACCAAAAAGCTAGTATCGAGCTATAGCTTTAGTTAGCTTTTGTATAGGTCGTGAAAAATCTATAGCTCAGGTAAGCCATTATATACCTATCAATGATACATGTAGTTTACAAGCTACTTATGGCATGATGGCTATAATAGATATTATCATAATGAAAAATATATAATAAGAATTTATTTATTAACTAAAATATAGTATACATATTTACACATTTATTTATAGTATTGTCATAAAACATTCATCATGTGTGTCTGTTGAAACGTTACTCCTATATTTCAAATCTTTATTTCGTAAATCTTCAAATAGTGCTTCCTCATCTTCTTGTATTTTCGGATATCCTACTGACTTATCCTGATTAACTGCAATATAACATTATTATTAATATATAATAATAAGTACAATAGCATAACATTTATTAATAATATAATTTAACATATTATTATATTAGGCAGTGTTGGTGAATAAATATACATTTTGTAAAAAAAAACTATTATAATTATCCTGCTGCTTTTTTTTTGCTATACGCAAAAAATATATGAATAAATTAAGATGTAATATTTTTTTAAATATAATTATATATAAGTTAAGAGAACATATTGGTGGTAATATTTTAATAAAAAAATGACATAACATAGAATATATATATGTGAAATAAACTATATTTTAAAAACTAATCATATTATATATATATATATATCATTAAATGTAGCATATGTATATGTATCAATATATATAGCATAAAATGATATTTTAATTAGATTTAGTAATTCCTATCTATTAACATATACGTGCATGAAATTGTATGCACTCTAAGTTATCTCCTTAAATAGTATATTATGTGGATATTATAACATATTTCATAATATTATTCTATAAATTAATTTTAATATATAAATTATAAATATATTTATAATCTTTTGTAAATATTGAAATCAGTACATTATTATTACTTGTATTTATATGTTGTTAAACTTATGTAAATATTGAGTTCAATTCATTTTTAATTAAAAATGTCATATTAATTATGAAATATTTAAAAAATAATATACAGTGCGCTCTCGATACACCGGCAAACGCGTTATACCGGCACATCTCTGAATGACAGATTATTTCCTATCTCTTCAATGATAATAATTGTCGATGCACTGACACTCGTATACCGGCTCCGGCGCCTAATATCTAGGCACAAAAGTCGAATTGTAATCGATATACCGGCATTTATATACATATTTCCCAAAATTGATCACTATGATTCATTATAAACCATGCGATAAGGTGTATTAGTCAAGCATGGAAGAAAGTAAAACAAGAAAGTATCAGAAACTGCTGGGTGCATGTCGGTTTACTAGATAGTATAGACGAAGAATCCTTCACTCAAGATGAAAATTATGAAATAAATAATGACATTTATAATAAATGCAATATTGATATTGATGATCGACTCACTTTAGAAGAATTTACGTCAGTCGATGACATTTCTGAAATATTCGAAATAGATTTTATTACTGAAATTATAGATTCATTAACAAATAATAATAAAGATATCGACGACACACAATAGGCTGGATTTGATCCACCACCATCATCAGAGAAAGCAATACAGGGGTTTGAATCACTAACGGCATACTTTGAATGTTACTCCAAAGATTCAAATGATATACATTTATTAAATTTATTATCTAAACATTTGGATATATTATGTATTAATAATAAAAAGCAAACTACTTTATCTTTTGTAAATAATTCAAAATAGTTTATTTTATTTAGCATTCGTTTCATACCATTATAATAATATTTTATACCATCGTATACGAGTTCATACCTATTTTATACCATTATAATAATTAAAAGTAGTTCATTTTATTTTATTTTGCATTCGTTTCATACCTTTATAATAATATTGTATACCATTTTATACATGTTTATACATATTTTATACCATTATAATAAACATAATATGTAATATTCTTCTTCATATATACTTTATTTTCTGCTAGATCGATATACCGGCACAATTCCTCATTCGCAATGTTGTAGGTATATCGAGAACGTACTGTATTAGTTAAATTTAATATATAAAATTAGTATACAGTTTATACTATACACAATTATTATATTGTAATTAATGTTAATTGTAATATATATTTGTAATCATTTATAAATATTTAGATCAATTCATTTTTTATAATTAAAAATTACATATTAATTATAGATTTTTTATCAAAAATTATTAAATAATAACCCGACAAACAATTGCATGCATAAATTCCGTTTTAATATACTTATTGATCCTTATAACACACTGAACAGTATAAATATACTGTGATACTACTGTAAAGGGTGTCTACAGTAATGTTAAAAATGTAGACCAAATAACTATGCAGAACTTTACTTTTTCTGTCCTTTATATACCCTGTTCAGTAGTATAATATGTTACTGAGCAGGATATATACAGTAGCATCACAGTAACATCTGTATAACTATAAATAGAATGCAGAACTTTACTTTTTCTGTCCTTTATATACCCTGCGCAGTAGTATAATATGGTACTGAACAAGACAGCTACAGTAAAATCACAGTAACATCTGTATAGCTATACATAGAATGCAGAACTTTACTTTTTGTTTCCTTTATATACCCTGCGCAGTAGTATAATATGTTACTGTTTATTTATATGTTTATTAATTATTAACAAGTATATATACTTGTTTTAATATAGAAAGAATAACATATTATACATTTTAATTATTTTAATATATTGATTTAATTTTTATTTATGCAAATTAATTATTAATTATTATTTTACTTTTATATTTAAGTTAATATACTGCTTTTAATAAATAAAATTGTATTTTAAAAACTAAACTTATTTAAGTAATCCTATGTATTTTTCTAAATTATCATAATCTCATTAAATTGACACATTGAACTACAATTTTAATCGTAATTATATTGATAATATAATTGGAAATCATGTTGAACTAATTGCTCAATATTGAATATATAGCAATTGAATATTGATTAAAGTGTAAATATTAAAATGTTATTATTATTGAATTTAGAATTGAGTTTATAACTTAAGTTGAACTTAAGTAAATTAGTTACCATTGACTTAAGTTGAACTTAAATTTTGAACTTAAGTTTTTGATGTAAGTTGAATTCTGGGTTATTATATATAGGAATAGAAAAAACTTTATATAACCCTTATTTATCCTTACCAGTATTCAGAAAGTCCGTTATTCAGTCCTTATTTATCCTTACCAGTATTCAGAATATCCGTTATTCAGTCCTTATTTATCCTTACCAGTATTAAGAAAGTCCGTTATTCAGTCCTTATTCGTCCTTAGCAGGATGCAGAAAATTACTTTTTTAGTCCTTATTCGTCCTTAGCAGGATGCAGAAAATTACTTGTTTAGTCCTTATCAGGATGCAGAATATTACTTTTTTAGTCCTTATCAGGATGCAGAATATTACTTTTTTAGTCCTTATTCGTCCTTAGAAGGATGAAGATAATTCGTTTTGTAGTCCTTATTTGTCCCTGCTTACATGTATAATAGATAGGCTGATTGTTACAAATAAGGACTCCAGCAGGAGTCCTTATAAGGACGCCTGCAGGAGTCCTGTGCAGTAATTATTGTTTGTCGGGAATGTATGTATGTTTAAAAATGATATATTAAATTAAATATATAATAACATATAAAATTAGTATAAAAAAATATTACAATTTTAAGTAATATACTATATATAAGAACAATATATAATATAATTGTAATTAAAAATGTACTATATGTAAGAAAAATATATAATATTGAAAGATAAAATAATTTTAATATATATGATTAATACAAAATACATATGATTTATAATATATTCATATTAGTTAATTTTAATTAAAAATGTATTATGTATGAGAAAAACATATAATATTGAAAGATAAAATAATTCTAATACATCAGATTAATACAGCAAACTTATGATTTATAATATATTTATATTATATATTTATATTATTACTAATTTATTTTGTATATTTGATAATTTACTTATATTCATATTGAACATAGTAAAATGAAAATAAAATATATATTCAATCATTAATAATAAATAATGTATCATCACATATCTGATGATCATGAAACTACCAATAAATTATGCTTTCTTCAATAATATTTTTAAAATAGTAGAAAATATACAAAAATATTCTAATATAACATTTTATTTTAATTATTTTTAATATTATTATAAAAAACCCACATAAATATTATAGTTTACTGAATTTATATATAAGAATATATGCTTATTAATATATTCGATTATTAAAATATGTACGTAGTTAAAATAATAAAATATGGTTACATTTAGATTACTAATATATATATATATATATATATATATATATATATATATATATATATATATATATATATATATGTATTTATAGTTATAAACTAACGAAATATTAATATTTCCGGTCTGTTTTTTTTAATGAAGGGATTTTCTATTCATTCGGGATCAGACTCCATATAGTTAGATAGCCCTCACCAAGTATGACACAGGAAGTATATTCTTTTGACAGCTCGCATGGCCAATGTGTTCAACTGAATAAGTAAAATTATCATTTATTATGATGTTCTCTATTATGGTACTTTACATTTTATATTTTACAATTTAAGTTATTATTTGCATTTATTTATAGTTAGGAAACATATAGATATACAGATATTGGTGGAAATAATTTTACAACAAATTTACATAATATATACATGAAATAAACAATATTTAAAAAAAATCTAATCATAATATTGTAGCATTGTTTATATTATCATATAATACAAAAATAAATATTCATTAAATAATACCTAACATAATATTTAAATGAGAATAATTCCCATTTATTAATTAATTTAACATATAAATGTATGAAATTGTATTTAAACTGAGGTATCTATTTAAATAGTATATCATATGGATATTATACCAGTTTTATATAAATATTTTATGATATTATCCTTTTGAGATATCTTATAAATGTTAATTAATTGTATTATATATATTATAAATATATGTTTAATCTTTTGTAAATATAGAAATCAATACATTATTATTAAATGTATATATTTTGTTGTTAATCTTATATAAATATTGAGACCTATTCAATTATATAATTAAAAATTACATTTAATATAGATTTTATATCAAAAATTATTAAATAATAATGTATGTATGATTAAAAATGATATATTAAACTAATGTTATAAACTAATGGAATATTAATATTTCCGGTCTGTTTTTGTAATGAAGGGTCTTTTGCTATTCATTCCGGATCAGACTCCATATATTTATACGTTAGATAACCCTCACCATGTATGACACTAGAAGTGAGTTCTTTTAACAGCTCGCATGGCCAATGTGTTCAATTGAATAAATAAAATTATCATTTATTATGATATTTTCTATTATGGTACATTTCATTTAATATTTTACAATTTAAGTTATTATTTGCATGTATTTATAGTTAGGAAACATTATAAACATTAGTTTTTGTAAGGTTAATCTTATATATTAGTGTTATTTTATATTAATAATTGTATATTAGTTTTATAAATGTTTACATATTGTTCTTTGTTTCACTTTAGATATTTTGTTACTCAGAATGATAATGTATCAATACATTAGTGAATATAAATGCATATAAATATAATTATATATAAGTGAAGAGATAGGGTGGAAATATTTTTACAACAAATTTACATAATATATAATATATAATATATACATGAAATACACAATATTTAAAAAAATTCTAATCATAATATTGTAGCATTTTTTATATTATACAAAAATAAATGTTCATTAAATAATAACTAAAATAATATTTGAATGAGAATAATTCCCATCTATTAATATATTTAACATATAAATGTATGAAATTGTATTTACACTGAGATATCTATTTAAATAATATATAATAAGGATATAATACTAGTTTTACATCAATATTTTATTATATTATCCTTTTTGAGATATCTTATAAATGTTAATTAATTGTAATATATAAATTATAAATATTTTTTAAATCTTTTATAAATATTGAGATTAATTAATTTTTATATAATTATAAATTACATATTAATTATAGGTATATTCTTACAAATTATGAAATAATAGTTTCTTGATTATTATAGTATTTAAATGTATGTAAAATTCAAATTTGTAATTATCTGAATGTTTAAAATAACTAATTTCTAGATTAGTATGCAATAATTATATTAGATATGGAATATATTAATTCATACCTGTTTGTTTCCCGTCAATATGTAGATTTATAGGGTTTCCGGATTAAAGAACGAATCCATTTCGGATATTATCGCTCAATAACTGCAGATCATAGATAGGTCCTCCAAGCAGTTATCATACCTATCATTTATGATTGCATAAGTGTTAGCGTGTATGCAGATATGTATTGTTATGTGTGTATGTGTGTATGTGTGTGTATATTTGTGTGTGTAATTGAATATGGAATAAATATGAAGGTTTATACAACGATGAAAACTTAATTTACTTTTTAATAATATTATAGATCTTTAATTTAAAATCCACCATTATTTCATATTATAGAATCATATATTATTTGTATAAATATTTAAGGGATTCTTCTGTAGCTAATAATTAAAATGTATAATTAAATTATTGTTATATAATTATACAATTTAATAGATATTTAATAGATATATTTCTAATAGAATTATAGAATTATAGTTTTATTTTAGAAATAATGTTATATTAACTAAGATACATATAAGATACACACATATATGTATATATATATATATATATATATATATATATATATATTTACATTTTGAAATATCACATGCAAATTTCAAACGAAACCTATCTATTTCATGATTAAATAGATAGGTTTCGCTTAAAACATAACACTCCTACTATATATAGGTTAAAACATATATACCAAACATATATACTGCCAGTATTCCTAGTGATGTTCTGCTGATCTTGCTGAGCCGAGAGTACTGCGATACTTCACAGGTGATACCTCAGAGATGTAGATACCAGATACAATGGTAACCATTCCCCCGGCTATACCTAAATGTATAGAAAAAATATTAAATACAGCTATTTTTCTATCATTTGAATTGCCTTTATTTAAACACATATCTGTTGAATGATTACTACATATAGTATTTTATATTTTGTATATACTTTAATTATAATTAGTGATTTTAAAAGTTGTAGGCGGTTATGGTACATAAACCAAACAAACTATATTTTATCTATTGAATATCACTAGTTCAACCTTTTAGTAGTATATATTGGGACTAATATATCTAAATGATAAACGATATATCGTTATATATAATATGGTTTTATTTTTATCAATATTTATTCATAGTATGCTCGTGCATTATATGAGTTATTAATACATTATTATTATTACCGTAACTTATGGTACCTGGTCAAAATCGTTAACATTGTTTTAATACTATACGCTAGAACGCCCACAAAATAGTTTATTCGAAATAGTAATTTTATAATAGCATAACTACACACACACATATATATAATACTATATATATATATATATATATATATATGTATATATATATATATATATATATATATATATATAGATATAGATATCATAATTATGTGAATATGAATCGTAAATATTATTTAAATTAAAATAACGTGTAATATTGTATAAATTTAATAATTATACTAATATTAAATATTAGTATAAATATACAATTACAATGTACGATTAATCTTATAAAATTATACTATAATAAAATGAATACTATATATTTATACTATTTATAATTCAATGTATACAATAATAAAGAATTATCATATTTAGTATGTTGTCGTTTAGTGCGTAGTATATTTTTTTTAAAGCGCGAATCTTTTGACCATAATCCTAATATATAGTGGATCATTTATATTAGTTGTATCATTAGCTTGAAATATAATGTATAAAATACGTTGAGTAATTATAATATGCAATTATATTCAGATATTATTTAGTATGTCCTACGACGCTTGTGTGATGTGATAGTTTTTTAATTTCAAAGTGCTTATTTCGTCCAGCTACCATTTTAGGGGTAGCCTACCCCTAAAATGGTAGCTGGAAGAAATCAGCACTTTGAAATTAAAAAACTAGGTACCTACTAGGTACCTATCTGATAAAAAAATGTATATTTATACAAACACATATTACAATAAATAATTATGCGGGCGTTTTGTGGGTAACTTATTTTTTAAATCGTGAACCTTTTGCTGAATACTGATATCGGCCCACCACTATCATAGTGGGCCACCAAATCATGTATCAAACCGAAAGTTAAAGTAAATATTTATCCTTATAAATCTCATTAAATTATTTACCAAGTAGATAAGTTGTTTCCTATATATGCATACATATCCAGGGTTGGCAAAAACCCCAAAAATCTAAGAAATATGTAAGAGGTTTTTGGGATAACGGGTTTTTGGTGGGTTTTTGAGGGTTTTTCTATTGTTTTTATCTTAAATTTAAAAATAAAAAAATTAAGAAAAAATATTTAAAAAAAATATATATATTATATAAATGATATAATATAATAGTGTTGTAATATATATTAATATAATACTATAAAGGTTAATGACATTTTAAATTGTAAAATGGCAAGTATTCTAATAAATGATTTATATAATTATAAATAAATATAAATAATTAATATATATTTGAAATATAATTATATTTATACACTTAAATTAATTAATAATAATATTTATTTGTTAAATCACATATAATAATAGCAGATATAAATAGACTCATCAGTATAAATATATATATATATATATATATATATATATATATATATATATATATATATATATATATATATATATATATATATATATAGAATACAAATAATAGATTAGGTAAAACAATAAATACCATATATAATAATAAAATAGAATAAACCGTACGTAAATTAATAAATAAAATAATAATGACAAAAAATATTAGTATTACAGGTATACATAAAAATCCTTATAGGGTGTGAGTGAATTCCATAGTTTTGGACCGATATAACTCAGTGCCCGAGTATTCATTTTTGAGGGATGGAGAATTGGGTTAGATGGAAAATGAGATTCATGGTTTCTAAGAGATGGAAGGGAAGATCTTTGTACTAGAGAAGCAGAAATATAGGAGGGGAATTTCGAAGAGTAGGAATATATTGAGTATATTCTATATTGATATATTCTATCCTATATTGAGAAATGAACAATAGATAGTATGCGATAAACAGAGCGTTTGTTAAATGGGAACCATGGAGGTAAGTGTTGGTATGAGGAATTAGAGGAATGATCTCGAATACGTATAGGTTGTACGGATTTATGAATGAATAACTCGATTTAGGAACAGCTGTTATTACTAGTAATCTATAAGTTAGAGGACAAGGGAATTAACTAACGTTTTAGTAAGAGATACATTAATTGATTTTCGTATTTTTCTAATTCTAAATAGATGATAATTTATAGATTTAGTGATGGCATTAATATGAAGAATGAAGGAAAGAGTAGAATCAAAAATTACATATATATATATCATTATTAACTTACTTGTAAATTAATTGAAATGTGATAATTAAATAATAATAATTAATTATATATTAAAACCCAGAAATAATAATGAAAACAAAAATGAAAAACCCCCAAAAAACCCAAAAACCCCAAAAACCCCTAAAATTATCAAAAGGTTTAAACCCAAAAACCCAATAACCCAAAAACCCAAAAACCCCTACTTCTGCCAACCCTGTACATATCATAAAACTGTATGCTTATATATTAATATAATATCATACACATTGTTTACTTGATCTCTCGGTTAGAGTTGGGGGCCGATATAAGTCTAAATATGACACCTATTTACTAAATAATTTAGAACACATTTGATATGTATTTAATATTAAATATATATTTTAATTTCAACTTTGAACTTGTGTCAGTAATTTTAAGAAATATATAAATTGTTTCTATTTTAAATTCCTTTTATATAAATCCAATATAAATATAACGAATATACCATAAATTATGCTAAAATTATTATATATATATATATATATATATATATATATATATATATATATATATATATATATATATATATATCTATATATATAATTATATGCTTAATAGTTGGAATAATATACATATATATATATATATATATATATATAATAACATAGTGTGTGCATAGATTTATAGTTTACATACACGTTATGATAAAGTTACTTTAAAAGTACAAATATGTATTTAATTACGCATAAACTATACATATATGCATACACCATTGTGTTTTATTAATTTTATATCAATAAGTTTTATCAATTTTCTTAGAATGACTCATTAGGAATTTATTTTAACTAATTCTAATTTTTATTAAAATATTTAAGTATTAATGAATAAAACTGTATATTAATAAATCATTCAATAATCATTATTATAATGTATATTTAAATATCTACATATTTACAAAACTACAAAAGGATATCGATAATAAACCTTTACAAATTATTAAAATTAGTTGATAAATTAGTAAATTACTAAATTACTTTTACTAATTGTATATACATAATATGTATTACATATGTATATATGCATCGATTAAAATGTAGATCACATAATTACTGTATTATTTTGATACGTTTTCTAATGAAAATTATATATTATACATTATTTATTAAAGGGAATTGTACATATATTACAATATTAAAATGCAGTCGTTATCGATATATTATTATTAATATAAGGAATTGAAAATATTACCATATATGTGTAGTATTCGTAATTTTATAGACAATTATAAATAATTATAATTATTTTGCAAATATAATAAACTACTATCAATAAAACTAATCAGAGAGTGGAATATTGTCTTATTATCCTATTAAAATAAACCAATTAAATAGTTCATCATCCAAATCATCAAAAGTTTTTTTTTTATTATTTATACTTGATGTTAGCAAGACCTCCTATAACCTCTATGTTATAGGAGGTCTTGATAGTAGTAAGTAACCTACATGAAATATCATCTAATATATGTATTGTTCATCCATATTAATACTTATACTTACAGTTATGTAAATTCCCAATCTTATACTTTCACTACGAATCTCCTATTTATATACAATATATATATATATATATATATATATATATAAATACAATGAAAGTAAAAATGCTTTACAATTTTAAATGAATATACGAAAATTATCATATTAGCGAAATAAAAGAATTAATGGAATCTGGATTACATATTTTCAATAGAAACATAGGATTTTAGCTAAATATTATAATATATTATATACTAAGTCTCTATAAATTCATATCCATTTGAATATGATTTATTTGGTATTTATAAGGGCATTATTGCAGGAAACATAACTATTACACCAATATCCCTATACAACCGAGGTATTTTATTTAATACATCAGCATAATATGATGAAGATAATGTAATATATACAACATTATTACAAATTCCAGTATTTTGTAATAATAAATTAAATATATGTCAAATATATTTATTTATGATATATCGAAAAAGCTTTGTTAGGCTATTATGTAAATCTCCTATATTAGAAAATGTATAATGTTGTGAAAAGGCTATTATGAGAAACTCTAATATTATCATTAAAATAATCATGTATCGAAAAAGCTACATTAAGCTATACATACAAAATTTATAAAATGTATATGTATTGAAATTGTTACGTTGAGCTATAGAATGCAACTACAGCAAAACCAAATTAGCTACACTCGGTAGCCTGAGGGAGTGTTATATATTATAGACTTATTTGATATAATGGAGTGTTATATTATATACATTATATATTACATACTGCATTGGTATAGTGGAGTATTATATACTACAGACTGCATAGATATGGTGGAATGTTATATACAACAGGCTGCAGTGATGATGATGATGATGATGATGATGATGATGATATTAGGTTTATTAAACACTAAAATAGGGTCATGTCCCCTTCATGATACTCCTTCGCTCGTGTGGGAATAAAAAAATAATAAGATAATAATAATGCGATAACAATTTAATAATAATATACGTTTAATATTACACGGACAAAAATAATAAGTTTGATAAATTAATGATTAGAGGTAGAGAGAAAAGAAGAAGTAAGATTTATAAATATTTTGTGGGATCTAATAGAACTAATGGTAGGAAGGAGGGAATTGTATAGGGTGGTACCGACATTTTTTAAATCTCTAGAATGTAGGGAATTTTTACTATAGTTCTGGGAGATAAAGATAGGAGAATTTTGGTAAAGAAGAGAAGGTAATATTTGACGTTTTTTAATTAGATCAGAGATATAGCTATTGGTGAGAGAATATATTGAGTTATGGATTATAAACGTAATTTACATAGTAAGTAGTACGTTTTGAGGAACGGGTAACCCGATTTAGTGGAGCAATAGCTTTAGCAGGAAGTACATTCAGTAGGGAAGAACAGTAGTCAAGTCGGGAAGGTACAAGAGAATTTATTAGTATTTTTTTAATTCTGATGAGATTACATTTGTAGGATTTTGTAATATATGTTATGTAATTCATAAATGATAATTTGTCATCAAATACTAATCCTATACTTTTGGAGGAATGGGAAAGAGAAATAATCATGTTATTTAGAATAAAGTTTGGAAGGAATATATCAGAAGTAGATATGTTAAGTACAGTATTCTTAGATGAATTAATTAGTTTATTGGATATGAGCCATAATCTTAAGCAGTTAGCATACTCGATTACTTCAGAGTTTATTTTATTATGAGAATGTATAGGGAAAAAGGTAAACAGTTTAATATTATCAGCAAAAATATGGTAGTGTATATTTGGAAAGTTTTTATTCAGATCAGCAATATGGCGGATATGAATAGAAAAGAGTAATGGACCTAGTAACAGATCGTTGGGGAATACCGTGATTGAATGAATGAATTTATTTACCGAATATTGGCTATAATAATCATAGGGATAACCAGAAGCTATGGTTAGCTTATACTAATTATACTAAGTGTTAGTTAAGTGGAGAAAGAGGCGATTAACATTTTCTAGTCATAATAGAGATACTGCGGTTAGTCAGATATACCCATCCGCGAGATTAATATATTATGGCCCAGGGTATCAAAAGCAGATTCGACATCTGAATTTATTCATCCAATAATAGAACTGTATAAGGGTGTAAATATCATGTCAAATATCACTAGAATGGGTGGTAAATGATATATGTTGGTATAAGAAAATAGATACAGTTCGGAGTTTAAAGTCACATTAGGGATATATGGAAGAATTAAAGTTATAGTTTAAGTCACCAAGAATTATTGGTAAATAGATCAATAAAATGTGGGAAAACGCTGGTGAAGATGGTATAATGACAGAAGAACTCAAATATGTTCCAATTTATGATATTGAGCTTAATATCCATTTGAACAACCTGACCTAAGGACAATGCATAACATAATCTCGTAGTCAAGCAATGTATGGCTCAACTCCATGGAGTTACTGCTAATGATATAGTCTGAATGCAAAGTATGACTACATCTTAATACGAAATATACTAAAGTAATGGCCTTTAATACACAATCCATATATTTAATCAGCTGATGGTCAAACGATAGAAGTCGAAAAATACTTCAAATACATATGTTCTTGGATCAACTTGTCAGAAAGAACATTAATATTATAAATACTTTATCATGGAACGCACTACATAGCATGCATATTATATGGAAGTATAATATAAACTTACTATTTAAAAGAATATTCTTTGTTTGAAACTGTAGAGAGAAACTAAACTATATATCTGAGTCAAAGATACTGAACGTTCAAAAGCAGAAATAACTGGATGGCACATACACGCGAATGCATCGTAAAGTCCTAAATATATCTTGGCAGGAAAACTTCAAACACAAATCTGTATAGTAAACTACCTCTTATTTCTTCCAAAATTAAATCTAGGCGTATTAAAATGACTAGATAATGTATACGACATTTTTAACTTTCAGCACACCCGAACATTTTATGGAAACCTAAACTCAAGACAAAGTTAAATGATGCAGCCGACGTTTAAACTATGTGGGTATGCTAAAAAAAATACATTGGCCTCCTATCGAAGCAATATATACTAACCCGCATTCTTGATAAAGATGTATTTCGGGAGTTGTCACAAAAATATGCTCTAGTTGAAGATAAACAAGATCATCCTCGAAATTAACCATATATATATATATTGTTATGTTATCCACTTGTATATAACTCCCCTTTTTATAGACACGTATAATAGACCATATATTATTGTATAACTATTACATGCGTCGATATTGTATATCAACGTGATACCAGCGCACGCACACTCATACCGTATCGCATGACCGCCCACGTGCAGACGGCTGCCTATATATAACGGGCCGCCGCTATGTATAGGCAGTGCTCGAATCACCTAATAATCGTTATATATATATGCCTTGTCGCTTATTCACATAATATATATATATATATAACTAACACTTCTCGCATAAGTTTTTAGATTCGTTATAAATAACATATAAATAACAGTGATACTAATACAAAACATGTATCTATATAATTTAATTATATTTATTATTAACTTTTTATATAACTAAATAATTTTGTATTTAATTTAAAAATGTGAATTTTAAATAAATAAATAATTTGTTTTACAATTTTAATTTAAAAGTTTGTTTAATTTAATTATTTCAATCGTAGAAAATTATTTATAAATGTTAAATTACTAATTCCATTGTATAACAAGACTAATATTTAAATTCTTACTTTATTTATATAACTTTATATAACTACAGTATTTCTCGTCTAAGATGTTTAGGTAATCAACATAATGATAGATGTGTAGATACATATATATATATAATGTATATTGTAATAAACAACACAAAAACGTCACGATGAAAAAAGTGTATACATTTACCAGAAAGTGGTTAGAGGTAACTCAACGAATGACGGCATAGAAATTATTTCTGAAACTATCTATAAATATATAGGTGAAGTAAGTGTCTTAAATTAATTAACTTCATTTTAAATTGTAATCGTAATTTGTGGTTGATAGTGTCATACGGATGCTTGTCATACGGATATTAGGGGAATATACAATATATTGGGATGGGTACCGAGGCGCTAGTTTTGGTAATTATAAGTTATGTTTAGGAAGTAGATGAAGTAGGATCATATTTGTAGATCGTGTAATAACCTTGTAACATTGTGAAACCGTAGTGTTATTTAGTTTGGATTAGCAATGGATAATAGGTAGGTTTTAAACTACGTTTAAACATTGGTATCGATGAGATGGCATAATGTCGTAGGGTATACCGTTCCATAATTTAGGGGCATCTATGAAGAATTAATTGAATTTAATAATTGGATCAGTTATTAATTACAACGAATTAGTTTATTTAATACATTTTATTATTAGTTTATCTTCATAATTTTATTTTTGATATATATATATAACACTAATATTTTACTAAATATTATATTATTAATATTATAATATATTAATATCTCTTATATAATATATCATAATATAAATGATATTCTCATTTATTATAAATGTTAGATGTGTATACCTTTATACATGCATATACCTTCATATTCGATACCATTGACGACGCCATACTAAAATGCAGCCTTATATTCATAGGCACACATATACTATAAGTAATTAGCTATTCTCATTTATAACAAATCTAACATCCTTAGTTTTATTACACTACAATACGCTTCTCCTCGACATATTAAAAAATGAAATTATCTAATTAACGGTACTTGTATCAATACTATTTAATATCAATATAATTTCTCTCCTCCTCATTATCTCGCCTTTTCCAGTCTGACTCGGACTTAGGGGTACTCCATACGTAGGGGGAGGGAAGGGGGTAGTGGCCGATAATTAATATGCCTCAGGAGATTTATAATATATCGATAAATACTGAATTTTAGGCTATTATTTTTTTGAATTAACTAGAAATCATATAGTTCTAGAATAATGTGATTTCACTTGTATATATAAAGTGTTTAACATAATACTATAACGTTTGATTAGGCATTAAAAAAGCACTAAAATAAGGCAAGGCTCTAATACCAGAAAATGCGATAGGTATCTCGTAATGTATTCGATTTATATTTTTTTAATTATTTAATATTTTTAATTATATGTATGATGCACACGCACCTTAATTTGATTCAATGATTTAATTACATACGAAAATATATATGTATATATTATAAGTAAATACGCTATCAATACAGTTTTTAATTTATTCTAAATTATAATTTACTGAATTATAATGCGAATATTGTACGCATATATATATGGAGATCTATAGGAGATTTATATAGTTTCTGAATGACTATTTAATTCCATGCATAATATATAATATCTATAATATAATATATCACAAGGATATGTACATTATTAAAGTAATTGACCTATACATTATTTTACTAAAATTAATTTTCTAAAATATTATAAATATCAAGTTTGAAATTACTGAATTGTAATGCGAATATTATACGAATATAGGAGTTTATATATGTTATGAAAGTCTATTTAATTCTACGCAGAAGCAATATATAATATGTATAACATAATAGAACACAACGATACGTACATTATTAGAGCAATTGACCTATACGATCTTTTCCAAAAATTAATTTTCTAAAATATTATTATTATTAAGTTTGACATTAATAAATTATAATGCAAATATTGTACCTATATAGGAGTTTTATATAGTTACTAAAAGTCTATTTAATTCTAAGTAGAAGCACTATATAATATATATATATATATATAACATAATATAAAACAACGATACGTAAATTATTATAGTAATTAGTAGATTAAGTAACCTAATTATTTTTCTAAAATAAATTAATTAATTTTGATCATATATACAACATATTATTAACATAAATGGTATATTTATATAATAAAATAACACCATTATAGGTAAACTATTGCATTATGAATTATAATAGAAATTAAAAATGGATATCAGTATTTTTTCTATATTCTAATTTTCTTTATAATTAAATCATAACTATTTACGTTATTATTAAATATATATATAATATAAAATATAAAAAGTCAATTGACCCAGTCGGCTAGAGAGGTGTGTTACTAATCATTTTTTGTCAGGAGGTTGCGGTTCGAGTTCGAGTCCGAGTCATGGCACATTTTGTTGTTCATTTTTTTACAATATATAATTATATACATATATATTATTTTGTTATATATATATATATATATATATATATATATATATATATATATATATATGTAATATATAAATAATTATATCCAAAGTGTTTATTTGACCTATAATATATACAACATTGGAACGTTGTTATATATGTTACGTTGACGGGCAACGTGTTTGGTTTCTTTGGAGACATCCAGTAATCATATGGTTCGTCATTCATAAACTAGGCGTTTTTTTTATTAATTGTATACCTGTGTAATTGTATTAAATGGTATCAATTCATATCTATTTGACTTCATTATTTTAGTTTATTTATTGTTATTGTTTACCTAATAAACTATATATTATTATTATTATTATTATTATTATTATTATTATTATTATATATAGTCAGATATTATGTTAATTTAATGGAATAGTAGATGTATACAGGTCGCGATACTTCGTACAAAACTAGTGTGTTGTAGAAAAATAAATATATATTCATTCCTTTTCCTGAATTGAATAAAGGGATGAAGTGAATACACAAGATCTAGCTTGCGTTAGTATGCCCTGGCCCGATGACTCTAGTCTACTAGCGCTTATAATATTCGTTCTTTTAGCATGGGACCGGAGTAACATCATACTATATTTGTTACACTACCTGACTTCACCGTATAATAAATGTAATTGATTGTCAAGCCAACCAATTTCCGAAAATTGATAATAGGTTATTTAATAGATTCAAAATAAATAATAATGACAGATTATATAAAGAATAGTAAACAAATATAAATAAGTTGTGATTTGTTATCGATTATTGTGTGTATTATTATTATTTCATATGCGTAGATTGCCATCCGCATCTATCCACGTGATACCAGCGCACGCACGACTAGTGCCTGGTATCACACACGAGCATTCCTGCGTGGCCGTCTCGCATGATCGCACTTAGCGCAGACGGCTGCTTATATATAGCGGACCGCCGCTATATATCATTATGACAAATAAAGCCATCAATAATCACCTAAACCTTGACGCTCTATACAACAATGTACATAACGATAACTATATAACATGATTTACACACACCGAAAGTAAATAAAAAAATAATAAAAGCAATATTTAGGATGTGATCAAACGAGCTGAACACATCATCAAATAACTAGATAAGAGGTATCGGACTAGCGCCGTCAATGGTATATAATGTGTAAGAGAAGTCAACCTGTGGTCGGATTGAGATTATATCGTTAAAGCGTAATAATATAGTTATATAAATAACGTTATTGATTTACAGATTGATGAGAATTATTATAATATAGTATTAGTAATTAAATTGTTTTAAAATAATTTGTTATGATTAAAATAATTTATTAAATAATACAAAATTTATTTATAAATAATAAAATTTATTTATATATTAATTTAATAATAAATATACTTAGATAACATATAGACATGTTTTATATTCACATTAGTGTTATTTATATGTTGTTAAAAATTAATAGTTTAACTAATGCCGATATTGTTAGTTATGTTACTATATATATATATATATATATATATATATATAATATTAATGTATTTCTAAGTATGTGATGATAAAGACCATCTTAGCGAATCCCCGAAATTGCAGATAGAGCGACGGTCATTATATATAGTGGCTAACTGAGTGACTTCATAAGAAGTTTAGGGTGAAATGGTGAGTAATCGTAAACGTATCGGACAGGCATCGGACACATGCGTTGGGTGTGGCGTGTCTTCTAAAATGAAAGTCTCGACAATGCACATGCATTATTATAATAATACTGTTAGGTGTTATATTGTTGGTGGCGATCGCATCTGCTCTCTCAACCAATGAAAGCAAACTATTACACAAAACTAATATTTAATTATAAACTAATATTTGCAGCATCGCTCGTCGCGCGGACAAACATGTATCGCATCGTGCAATTGTATCTCAAGTCTAACAAATCTGCTTATAAAACTGATAAACTCTTGAAGGCAAATCGAATATTAACTATAGGAACTATGAAATGTCAAACGCTTCAAAAACAAGTCTATGTACTAGTCACCTCACCTTAGACTACAAAACAGAACATAATATGCATCTAACAAAATAGATATATTGATGATGATAACAAACGTTTGGAAACTGTATACTATTTAGATATGTTACATGGAAAAACTTAATAAACACATGATATGGAGTATCGGAATGCTAATTAACCATCGGATGCACAATACAATATCCAGCGTAGAAGTATGGTAGCAATATTTAGGAAACCCCTAACGACAATACCCAGCAAACATTAATAGCCTCATAACAGCATATTTAATAGCCATACATGTTTAAAATGTGATATTATGTTGCTATTATGTTGCCATTAAATATCTATTATTCTGATATTAATTTGTCATGCTATTATGCTATTACTAAGCTGCTATTAATTTTAAAAGTATATTATGCTGCTATTATTTTGCTATTATTAGGCTATTACTGTTAGCTGGGTAATATCATGTCACAAATATAAGTGATGAAACTGATGACGAAAGATACTATTCAGAACTCTCCTCCTTTATTAGATAAGTACCGAACATAACGTCATGATAATTGAGGGTGATTTCAATTCCCGCCTATAGGACAAAAGGAAAGTTTTATATTAGTATATCATCAAAACAGTAATAGAAACGGAGAAATTCTTAAGAATATTCTTTTCAAGAAAAAACTTGTATGTCTAAAATACAATTCCAGAAGAATAAAAACAAGGTCAGACATGGAGATATAAAGAACCAAACTCCCGCACCACAAAATCTACTATGTTATTATTACCAAAAAGTGTAAAAAATAATGCAAAGAACTGTAGAGCATATAATTATTTTGTAAGTCTCCTTTGACTACCGAATTTTTTCAGATTAAATAAGACTAACCCTTAGAGTTAATAAGAAGAAAAAGAAAAATAAGAAACCTTATTATTGGAGAAGTTTGAAGAATAACCTTGAAATAAGAAACTCGTTCATTATAAAAGTAAAAAACAGAGAGTATCCCAGAACAATTCATCTAAACTAACCGCATATACTTCATATAAACACTTCGAAACTGCGTGCACGGACATAGCTTAACATGTAATACAATGTTAACCAGAGCCCAAGAAAATATTACAATGGTATACAATAGATAAATTCAATAAGCGAAAAAAATTACAATAAACACCATAATAAAGAGATTAACACACAATAATAAAAGGGTCAGAAAATTCAAGAGCGCACAATGATGACTTTTGATTTCTTATGCAAAATAACAATCTGAATACATCCAGACAAATATAGATGTTATACAATGTACGGTAAGAAATCAAAAATTAGCAATATCTTGGAAAAAGTAAACGAGGTAATTATAAATAGAATACCAAATGAAGTTGTCAACTATATTATTAACAATATCACTTATCAACAAGGCGTGCAATGGTCAGATCACCTGGTGGATGTACTATATTATTTAAGATTACAACCGGCGTTATCTATGGAGCTACTATCGCGCTAGGTTCGCTTATCATTATGGTGCCTCGATCATATTGAGAACATCTATTGAGCATAATATATCCTATGTAGATTTATTTATAAACTGAAATATTTTTTATAATCCATTTAATCCACATAAACATTTTTAATAATTTATTTATAAGATTTTATCATATTTCTACTTTAAAGCAGTGCGTATATGTATTTTAGAACATTTTTTTATATTGATTTTTCACATGATAGTATAATTTCTTTATATATACCTTATAATTTGGATATCAATGTATGTTTCTACTAGAATAATAACCTTTTATAAAACATTATATGGATAACTGATTTAAATATAGTTCATATCATATGTTATGTTCCATTGTTATTTTTTTAGTGATAAAACCGGTCCTATATATATTATGATGATGATGATAATGATGATATTTAGGTTTATTTTCAATTATCATAGATACATATAAATAATAGATAAATTTATTGTATAGATAATAATTAACGAGTATAGTATATACATAAATAAATAAATAAATATTTACATAAATACAGTAAACGATAAAATAAAATAATTTATAAAAGTATTAATAATTCACGATTAATTTAAGTGAATACAATACTATTACATTGAGGACACATATCCTATGAATTACATTAAAAAGGAAGTATACTATTGTATATATGTAGGTTTCTAAGGAAGTTCTTTATTTGAGGGAGTTACCGTAATAATGTTAAAATATAGCCGACAAACTTTTTGATATTTAAGGGGATGAGCGCCAATCGATTTATCATAAAAATGTATTCTAATGGAAGTAAGGAATGGGTTATTTTATTCAAAGAAGGGTGGATAATAAGAGGAATATGTAGATCAGAATGAACTTAGATATCAACTCCTCAAACAACTCCTTTATTATAAAGTGAAATAAATATTGAGTATAATATATCATGGAAGAGAGAATATATTATAGTAATTTGTAGATAACCAATTATCAGTTACCTAATGGAATAAGATTAAAAGTAGGATGTTATCAATAATAAGTTAGATCATAGGGACTTGACAAATGACAGGCATATCGAGAGCCATGCATTTCTGTATTTCTCTTTATCCTATTCCACTCAACCTACTTCGTTCATTATCAATATCTTATATTGGACTTGTCACTGAAATAATTCATAACTCCCTTATATCATCTATATGTTCCAAATTCCATGAAACATTCATCCATTATTATACTTTTTAAAAAACTACTCCTAACCAATCTAATGTATCCAGTTATCGACCAATATCCCAGTTATCACCCATATCCATTATCATATAGGGGAAAGTCCCCGATTACCGACCCCCTCCTAATACCGACCCCCTCTCGTATCTCAGTAACTATAAGAGATATAAAAAAATAATATATACATGAACTGTTAGTAATTTAATGATAAATATGAATAAGTATTTTATTTAAAAAAATATTTAATCCTACAATTTGTATTTGATAAAATGTAATATTCTGTTTTTACTTTTTAAATATTTAAATAATTACTTTTTTAAATTATTGTAAATACTTTATTATTTAAAAGAAAACTTAATACTGCGCATAATATTGTAGATCAATAAAATGTTTATAACTATAATTAAAATAATTTAATTTGAAAAACTATTAACCAATATATCTTAATTATAGCAACCCATTTGATTTTCCTATTACCGACCCCCTAAATTACCCTAATACCGACCCCATGTGATTTATAATATACAATCAAAATAGATACGTATTTTACTTTAAAATATGTCGTAAGTTGTTTGTATATCATTGATATAGATTTAGGATTCATGATTACAGTTGATAATATACATACTGATTAATAAATAAATATTAAATAATAATATACACTATTTTAATAATTACTATAAAGTTTAAATTTAATTTTAATATTACTATTAAAACATAAATTCAATACAAAATAAATTGCGTGAATGTTATAATTAATTATATTTATGTATATCTACTATTTTTATTGGATATTATAATACTACAATTATTTATTTCACGATTATTTTAGGGGGTCGGTAATAGGAGAAGGGGGTCAGTATTAGGTACATGTATCCGATTACCGACCTCCCTGTTTATTCTTGTAAATATAATTATATCAAAAATTTAAAATAGCCACATTATTCATTGCCATAATATTACCCTAATTACAAAATTTCAAATAAATATATTTAATATTGAATAAGTTATTACAAATAATCATTTAGGGGTCGGTAATCGGATACTTTCCCCTATATAAGAGCGAGTTGTGTCCACTCAAATTATTCATTGCATTTCGTTCAATGTTATTGTTGATAAATATCAAATTGAGTACATTCCTCATCGCAGTACCGAAACTGCTCTTACTTTGATCATTAATGATATTCTGATATATCTTGATAATAAAGCCACATGCTATCGAGGATTGAACACGCGTTTTATATGTGTGACTGATATATATATTTAAACAGAATGAATAAACTAAACTAGAGAAACTACACGACTCCTAGTTACAATATATTCAAGTTGAAAATGAAATTTTAAATGAATAAAATATTATTTATTATATATAACTTCTATTGATAATAATTCTATGTCCTTCAATTTATAAACAAAACACGAACACCTTATAAAAATACGTTTCTTAGATATATTTATATACCATTACCTCTTTTGTGTTTATACGTTATACTATATATGTTTCATGATTTAGATGGTTACTTAATTATTACTGAATATTACTGAATCATGTTCATCATTTTTTTTTTCCATATACATATAGGTATGGAACTTCTCACATGAGAATACAATTGCGAGCAATTCCTTTTCTATTTGCGAATACTTTTGTTCCGTTGTCGTTAGCGCTCGTTATACGTATGCTATGGGTTGGTATTTTTGTAATAATATTCCACCTAATCTATCTTTGGATGCATCATACTGTATTGTTACCGATGTGCTTGCATCGAAGTATCTTAGTACTGGCGTTCTTGTTATGGACTGTTTAATTTGGGTGAATTCGTGTTCTTCTAATTCTGTATATTGCTATAGTTGCCTTTTCTTCGTTAAATTTCGTAGTGCAATTGTTTTGTCACTAAAGTTTGGAAGGAACTTTGTTAAATATTGGGTATATATATACTTGATGGTATTCCATTTTCAATATGGCTTCAATTTTTCCTTCTCCTACTTGTATACGATTGGTTGTCACTATGTGTCCTATATAATTTATTTCCGTCTTTTTAAATTGAATTTTTTATGTATTTAGGTGAAGCGAATATTTTCTGCATCGCTGCAGGAATTTCACGATGTTTTCATCATGGTTTAATATTCCTTCTTCTGTTGTTTTCCCTGATCCCATTATTAAGAAATCATCTGCTACCACCTCTACGCCTACTAATCCTTCAAAAGGTCATGCATTTTTCTCTGGAATATTTTTGGTGCAGAGCATATCCCGAATGATATTCTCTTCCATCTATATCTCCCAAATGGTGTATTGAATGTGGTCATCATAGAAGATTCCTTGTCTAATTCTACGTGCCAAAACCCATTTTTTACGTCGAAGATTGAGAATACTTTTGCATTCGTTAGTCTTGTCACGATCTCTATCACTAGTAGTGGGTAATTTCTCGTCTTATTTCTTTGTTCAGGTCTTTTGGATCAAAAAATATGCGTATATCTCCTGATTTGTTGACTCGTACCACCATTGGTGAGATCCATTATGTTGGTTCTGTCACCTTCTGAATGATATTGTTTTTTTCTAATTCTTCTAGTTTTTTTTGACTCTCTTATAGGTACTTATACTGTGCGTTGAGCATGTTTTATCGGTTAAGCATTTTCTTTTATTCTAATGGTAATTTTCCACGCTAGTTAACCAACCGTCCCATTGAATATTTCTGCATATTCCTTAATTATATCTCTTAGTTCTAGATTCTTCTCTTTTATTTTATTAACTTGTTGATGTTTCTCATTATTGTCTAGTATTTGTATACATCCTAGCTCCACACTAGCTGCTCTACCTAGTATTGAGTGAATTGTTTTCCTCTATAATGATTAGACGTATTAAGCATATTTTATTTCGTATATGTACCTTTATTATTCTTTCACCTCTTACGTTCCATTTAGTTTCCCCAAATTCTGTAATGTGTTTTGTCTTTGATACTTTTATTTCTATATGATTATAGTCTTTACGAGCTTTATCTCGTAATTTATATAGGTAGTATATTCACTGCTGATCCGTTATCTATATGGAATTTTATGAGAGATCCCCATACTATTTTGAGTGTAATTGTCTCGCATTTCGGTAACTGATCTACCGTGGTTATGTCATTTACTTTCTTGCTTACATTAAACCCACGTTGTACTTTTACAGTTACCTCATACTTACACATGAATTTAAAATAATTTTTTCTTCCACATTTTGTACATGTTTTTCCATATGCGGGACATAGTTCTTTTTTTAAATTGTGTATCTTCCCACATAATCTACATTTCTTTTCTCTATTGAATGTATGTGTGTATGGTTTCTTTCCTTTGTTCTTTTCTATGTAATTTATATTTTCTTTCTGTCTCAGTATAGTGATCTGCTCTAGCGATATATCTTCGGCTCTAGCGATGTATCCTAATGAGTTATGCACATGTTAGATTGTCTTTCGTGATAAATGATTTACACAGACCCTCATTTTTCATTCCATTTATTAATTTGTCTCGTATTATTTGATTTGTAGTTATTTTTTCAAAGTTTCATTTCTTGCTCATCGTTTTTATTTCGTTTACAAACTTCTCAAAATTGTCATATTCGTTCTGGTTTCTGCGGTAGAATAAACACCTTAGGATCACCTACATAGATTGTATTAACTCTAGGTTCCACATACTATTCCAATGTCACCATATAATGTTAACTGATAGGTAGTTAAGGTAGTGGTTTATCTTATGGTTATTCCTTACTATTATGGAGGGACGGAACGGGGTAGAGAATAGAGTAGTGGTCGTTTTAAGTAACGCTCAAATGGTGCTAAATTGGATAAAAAGTTCTATATACATTATTTAGATAATCAAAATGTCAATAATATAAAGTAAATTATTTTTTTTAATAATTAATTAATTACTATAATTTATTACATAATCATTTTTAAAAGTCAAATGTTAACAAAAACATGATTATATATATATGTATACTTATTTATATGTGTGAGTGTATGTGTGTGTGTGTGTGTGTGTGTGTATATAATTAAATCATTGAATCAAATAAGGTGCGTATGCATCATAAATATAATTATTTAATATTACATATTTAAAAAAATATAAATCGTATATTACTTTAATATACCATCCGAGAAACCTATTGCATATTCTGATACTATCGACCACTACCCCGGACTTGCTTTATTTTAATCCTTTTGTATGCCTTTTGTAATACTTAATAAATAGTTAATAATATTAAGTAATATATAAAAGTGAAATCACAGTATTCTAAACCTATATGATTTATAGCAGATTCAAAAAAAATAAGATCTTAAAATTCAGTATTTATCGATATATTATAAATATTCTGAGGCATATAAATTATCGGCTACTACTCCGTTCTCTCCCCTATATGCAAATATTATTGAGCTATAGTTATAATATTGTTAAGTTTAAAAGTAAAGTTAATTAGTGTTGAATTAGTGTTGAATGTTGACCTCAGGTCATAATATAGGGTAAACTATAGTTTATCTATAGATACGTTACACTATATATATATATATATATATATATATATATATATATATATGATATACTTATATACATATGGTAAACATATATAAAGTGTGTACTATATATACGACGATATAATACGATGCACGAAGTGAATGATTTAAGGGTGCACAAATTTTAAACTGACGTTAAAATATGTATAATATTTTTTTTTTAATTTATTTTGTATTTCGTATTATCCATGTTCAGCATAGATTTAGAGTATTCTATATCTATGATGTTCAGTATCTTATTTATCACATTGTATAATATTTTAAATTATTATTAAGTATTTATATCAATATAAAGTGTTTTACGAGATCAATAGAATTAAAAATTATATGAAATTAACAATAATATTTATTTATAAAAAAAACTTTGAATGTCATTTTCTTCAGTTTTTACTTTTTGCACTTAGTAAGCATACGTAAAAGCCTATTACTTCTTTGATTATTAATATTATTTTCTGAAATTGTTTTTGTATATAAATAAAATGTAATACTATATTAATATTGGCGTGATATTGTATTATACTCTATATTTTTAAAATAAATTATAATAAACTTTACATTTTTAATAACAAAATATAAAAAATATTTCAACTATATATAGTTATAACTATAGTTATATATAAAATATATTTCAAACTAATTTTTTACATCATTTTAAATAAATTATATTTATAAAAATTAAATATTATTTAGTAGAATAATATCTATTGAATAAAAAAAATTAGTTTATTATCCTTAGTATTTTAGCTATAGATAAAATTAACATGGTAAACACCAACGCCAGCTTGCACCAATAATACGCACATATGTATGATTCTTGTGAATACCGGACATTTCGCTATGTCGTATATACCCCTACTCTTAAATATCAGATTTATCTGTAATTGACTGTATATATATAAATATATATATATATATTATTAAACACATCTTAGGATATAATAAATATATGAATTATATAATTATACGTATAATTATTAATATATATAAAGTTTAGTTCGACAAATATTAATATGGTATAACCAACTTATGTGGATGTATTATTAACGTTTCTGCTCACGTGGCATCTCTATTATCAAGTTACAGTGTATTTATCTATATATCAAGTTATTTGTATTTCATTTTATGTTAAGTTTATATTTTCTACTATTTGTATATATATATATATATATTATAGGGGTCTGAATTTAGGAATAATAGTCATCAAATTACATATAAAGTTTCCTTTTCATTAAAATCGAATATATATACCTGTCTCTATAAATTATAAAAATATATTTCATGTTATATGTTGCGATCAATCGTAATTTTCCAAATATTAAACGAATCCTACATATATATATATATATATATATATATAATATTATATTATATATATAAATATATATAACCATATATGGTAATAGAATCTGTCGATACTAATATTCTAGTAAATATCGAAATATCTGTGTTACTGATATAGTTAGTTAGCTTTTCAACTTCTGAAATATGTATATAAATATCGAGTATTCTATGCGAATAGTATACTATTGTCATATATATATATTTGTGTGTGTTCATGTAATACCTCACAAAATGGTGTACTAGTGTTTTATATATCCTGGTCACCATCAATTGTGCATTTCACATATATTATGATATATCGGTTACATATTCTATAGAACAGGGTACTAAATTATGCATTATATTGTATATAACCATTATTACATTTTTATATACATAGTATATATATATATATATATATATATAATATATAATCAGTATACGTACTAATATAATATTAATTTAAACAGAATTATTGTGATGAAAAATCAATCGTTGAAGGAACTTTGAAACCAAATATTATAAACGAAACTATGGGCATGTATATTTGTAAGAATCATAATATAACAGCAATAGATATGTGTTCTTTTAGAAATTGTAGTCAATTTAATATAACATATAACCTTACTTTTCTACTGTTAGACAATAATATAATTATTGAATTACACGACGATATTTTCATGTCTTTAACAAATATAATAGCAATTGATTTACATAATAATCGGATAACATCAATATCTTATATGTTATTTATTAATAATAAGTACTTACAGATACTAAATTTAACTAATAATAAAATCAAGATATTTATCGTTGAACTGGCACATCTATCATATTTATCGATTTTAGATTTACGTGGAAATCCAATAGAAACATTTCACGAGGGAACACTAAAACGCTTTTTCACATCGCGCTATAAATCGCGTCTTATAATTAAACCATATATGGGACTTGGTATTATCAATAATATTAAATGTGATTGCAACGTACATTGGATACAACGAATTAAGGGAGAAATTAAATTTAAAAGATTTTATTTAGAAAATGAACTTTTAAATTTGACGAGTTTCTTAATCTTATACACAAATTTAGAAAATATTTGTGGTTTAAATAATATAAGTACTAAGTTAATAGGTTACTATAGTAACATATATATATATATATATATATATATATATATATATATATATATATATATATACAATTATTAATATATCGTAACAATCGTATATATTTATATATATATTAACAATTTACTTTTGCATTAACGTTCTTGTAATTAAAATAGTTTTCTTATATAATTTATTTCATATATAAAATATAGGTAGCCTAATTCCGAATAAACATATATATCTATATATATATATATATATATTTATTTATTTATTTATTTATTTAAATCAGACATGAAATACAGAGGTCCATAGAATATAAACGAAAATTAAAAAGAATAAACTAAAAAAAAAAATTAATCTAAGAAACGAAATTTAAAATACTATACAAACAATGAGTTATACCATATGGTAAACAGTGGCGATGGGAACACAATATTATATTCATATAAATGAACAATTAGTGAATTACACGATAATTGTATTCGTTTATATAGCGAATAATATGACTTGCGTAATTTAACAGTTAAATTATTAACATAATCGTTAAAAAACATTAAAGAGGCACTATTTCTACGTCTGTAGTTCATAACAATACGATAAGCATTATTATAAGCTATATTAAGTTTAGCCATGCAATATCTATTTGGTATCCATATGCTACTAAGGTATATATTAGAAACAAATGTTTTAAATAGAATAATTTGTGTATCCTTAGAGCAATGATTAAAGTTATATGATATTGCATAGCTTTGTTTATATAACTTTTTAATATTACTATATATATATCAATATCATCAGATAAGTCCTCTGAAATCCTATGTCCAAGATATCTATATGATTTGACAACTTTTAGAAGTTTATTATCTATATATAATTTCACAGGTTTATGATATGATTTATCAAAATAAATTGGTAAAATAACCGATTTATCAATATTAAACGTTATATGGTTATGGCTAGCAAACTCTTCACAACAACTTATCAACAACTGCAAACCCCCTATTGATGGTGAAAATAATGCTATATCATCTGCATAACATAGATTATTTATGATATTTCCATTTAAGCAATAACCTGAATGTATTTCATTTAATTTCTTAATCATAGGATTAGTATATAAATTAAATAACAATGGTGAGAGAATTCCACCTTGACGAACACCCCTTGTAACAGGAAAGCTATCCGAAGAATTATTACACCATTTAATATATATTCGTTGGTTTCTATACCAGTAATTTAAAAAATTAATTATGTATAAAGGAATATTATTATCTATTAATCTTTGAAATAAAATGTTATGATTAATTTTATCAAAAGCTTTGGAAGCATCTAAAAATGCTACGAACATATTAGTGTTATTATTATTATAATCTTTTAAATATTGCTTAAGGGCAAACACACACATTTCAGTATCAAGATTTTTTTTAAAGCCAAATTGATTATCCATAGTAATTAATAATGAAGATATTCTATTATGTATGACCTTTTCAATTATCTTACAGATAATATTAGATATACATATAGGCCGATAATTAGTGGAATCATTCGACCTTTTATTTTTATTTTTAACTATAGGTAAAATATAAGATAACATTAGCTTCTTCGGGAAATACGAATGCCGCAACATATTATTAATTAGTAGCATTATTAATTCAATTACAAAACTATTCGCGTGAGAAATATGTTCTATAGATATTCCATCAGGGCCTATAGCTTTACCCCCTTTAATTGATTTAATTATAGATGAAATTTCAGCATAGTTAGTATATTCAATGTCATTAACATTAATAGTATTGTAAGGATAAGGTATATCAGTAGTACTGTTAAATAAATTATTAAAATAATTATACCAGAATTTAGTAATATTAACTATACCATATTCATTTTCAATGTTATTCGGTGCGGAAGAGTTTTTTTTCTTCAGATTGTTTGAAATCACCTTCCAAAAATTATTACGATTTTTAATTAATTTTAAGGCAATCTTATCAGATTCTGATTGATTAGATATCAATTTACTACGTCGCAATTCGTATTTGAAATTTTTTCTCGAATTGACCATATTATCATAGCATATTCCAGCCAAGGGTTTGTTATTACATTTCCAAGTTAAATAGTAAGATCTGGCAATAGCATGTTTCTCATGTACATTATTATTCCACTCCATACGTGCATATTTACATTTATTAGCTACTGAATATATATCGTTAGAACAATATACAAGAATACTCAATAAAGAATTATATAAGTAATCCGAATAATTAATATTACTATCAAAAGAATATATATCATTAATTAATTTTCCTAAGTTAAACTTAGTATCAATATTATATTTCAAAATTTGTTTCTTATCAAGTCTATTCCATTGAATTTTTTTATGAATAATACTATTATTATAGCTAATTGAGCTAGGAATAGTATTCTGATTTATGATAAAAACTAATGGATGATGATCTGATAATATAAAGGAGTAATCAATTGTAATATCTAAAATGGATGAATGCATATCAAAAGTGGATAATAAGTGATCTAACCATGAACATGTTTTCCACGCCGAACTAACACAAGTATAACTATCAGAATCTAGTAATGATTTATCTGACATAATATTATTGTTATCCGCACAATATTTAATTAAAGTATTACTAAAGTATGAATCAGGATTAGAAATATTAGCATTAAAATCTCCTACTATACAATAATTAGATGAATTTAAGAATTCACAATATAATAACAGTTGAACGAGATGACCTTCAAATAAACTAATATTATTAGGACTCTCATACGGTAGATATATATTAATAATGTAGAAATCGAATACTTTAATACATATAAGCCAATCATATTCAGATTGCATAATAGTTATATATCTATCTATTCCCTTTTTCCACATAAAACCAACACCACCAAAAGGTCTGCCGGTTCTCAATTTTGTGTTATCAAAAGAAGCATTACCATAACCACTATAACTATCATTATTGGTATTGAACATAGAACATTCCTCAGAGGAAAGCCAGTGTTCCTGAAAACAAAATAAATCAATATTAGGATAAGTATCTAAAATAATATTAGCCTTGTTCTTGAAACCATTGCAGTTTAAGGACAATAAATTTAATTTATTGTGTAAATCCATTATTATAGATTACTATTACTGTTAACATTAACATTATTGTCATGATTAGCTTTATTAAAAAAACGTTTAATTAAAATACCACTAGGCCATCTTTCACAGTTATATACATCTTGGACATTGTCAATCATCAGACTTACCTTAAATGAAGAGACAAAGTGGTGAGAAGTAATGATTTCTCTACTGAACATTCTTTAGATGTAACATCAAATTCTTTACATATATACGATGTAATATCGTCAGCGGTAACATCATTATTTAACCTAGATAGGAATAAATTATATCGTCTTGGAGGAGTTTTCCCGAATGCCTCAGAAGAATTCTTTCCGATTATGACACCTTTACGCCGTACGTTCACAGTTTCTTTATTAGGAATCAGCGATTCTTTAACTTGACTTTTCTTCACTTTCTTGGTTGAGGTTATTAGTGTAAACCCATCATCCAGTGTAGTATTTCTTACGATTGATGCATAAGAGATAGGATGGTTATTCTTGCTGTTTCCACTTTTCAGTTGATTATCTATAGGAATATCAGCAGATATATGTTCACATATATTTGGTGAAATATCTTTATTAGTGGTATCTATAATATTATTAGTATTGTCAATTAATGGAATTATTGCTTCATTAATTAAATTGATGTTCTTTCTTAGTAATATTATAGCAGAATTAATTGATGCCATATTAGTATTTTGATCTCCAATAGGGGGTATACGTCTAATATTGGATGCAACAAATAAGGGAATCGATTCTGAATTTACATTATCAATCAAATCAAAGATACCAACGATATCTTTGGAGATTTTTTCAGATAAATTAGGGGATTTACGTTTAACGCTATATCTGCATTCAGAATCATCTACGATTTTTTTAATACATATATCACTAGTGAGAATTTCTTTAGCAACAGATAAATCATCAATCTCAAAATATCCCGATATTACCATAACCATGGAATCACGGTTCATAGTCTCTCTGGCATTAACACAAAAGCATAGTACTTCATTGATAATTATTTGTCTAACAATCATTATAATGACTAATAGCGTGTATGTATATAAATATATATGTATACATATAGACTATAGAATATGTGTAATATAAATTGCGTGTGTCTCAAACACTGATTTCAATACATATATCCGAATACAAATCAGTGACTTGCACAAATAAATTTGATTGGTCGTGATTTGGTCACAGATGAATGATTTCAAGGAATTAATAATTTTAATAAAATAGTGTTTAATAAATATCAATTATATAAGATTACTATTTAGTTAAGACTAAACTTATAAGAGGGATGAGTAGTCAGCCGACTACTCTATCAGCTGTCTTCAAAGGGAGGTCCTCTGAAGTCGATTAGTCGGCCAATAATCGAAATTACATAAAATATTATAAACACGTCTGATCAAAGATGTAAACAAAAATCAATCTATATATATATATATATATATATATATATATATATATTAATAGACCCAACCCAATTTTCGTAATGACCATTGCTAGTAATTCAGAGTGAGGGTCAATTTCACAGGGTACGTAACCTGTATAGTACCTACTTCTTACTTCAATATTAGTAATTATTTATCTGTAGGTTATATTCAGTAATCTACCTAAACATCTCATTTCTAGCGATCTTATTTTTCCTTTGCTATCGATAGCATAAGTTTCATTTTTCAATTTCAGTTGTAGTGATTTATCGTTCCATATAATATTTAGTTTGCTACCGCATGTCCTGTTCTAGCTTTTATTTCGGTATTTGATCTTTTATCGACGATGATTGCTACAAAGTGTTTGAATGTGTCAACAATTTTAAGTGGTTCATTATTTATTTTTATTTGGGATATGAATTTATCTTCGGAATTAGTCATTATTTGTATTGTTGGCGTTAATCCATATGCGCGTTATGTGAAGTCAATTTTTCTAATAATACTGTTTAGTTCAGATTCACTACCAGCTAGTCCATCAATTTCATCTGCTAATCTTAAATTTGTAATTATTCTTCCACCAATATTTACTGTTCATATATGGGTATCTAATACGTCATTCATTATTTGTTCGAGCATGATATTAAAGAGTGTAGGTGAAAGTAAGCAACCTTGTCTTACTCCAGTTGTTGTCTGAATCCACTCTCCAACTTTTCCGTCGAAGTAAACTTTAATTTCTGCTTTACTCTATAGATTTTGTATAGATTCAATTAGTTTTAGATTAATGTTAAATCTTTTCATCGCCGATCATACTGCTTTATTCCAGACTCTATCAAATGCTTTCTTGAAGCCAATGAATACATGATATGGCGGTTTGTTATGTTGGGTATATTTCTCTGAGATGATTCTTAAATTAATTATCTGCTCACTAGTACTTCTTCCTGCTCGATATCCGGCTTGTTCTTCAGAAATGAATTATTCAGTGATGTGTTGTAGGCTTTGTAAGATAATTATCAGGATACTTTTACTTGAGGGTTATTGTTCTGTAATTTTCACATTGTTGTAGGTCAGAAGGTATGTTATCCATACCTGGCGAATTACCGATCTTAAATGCACGAATAGCTGATTCAACCTCACTTTAAATGATATGAAAATTGTCTTGGTCGGAAGGTTCATTTGCATTGAGTATTGTTATACATCCTTCTGCGTTATGTGTATACAATTCAGAACAATATTCTGTCCATCGTTTCATAATATCTTATTTGTCCGTGATACATTTTCCATAATTATAACATATTATTTGTTTCTATAAATATACATATATATATATATATATATTATATTTTTTATTTAAAAATTAAACAATTTTAATTAATATTATATATAAAATATTAAATATTAAATTAAATATTTTAAATAATTATAGATAATTAATTTATATATTAATATATATATATATATATATATTATTTATTTATCATTATAAGATTTAGATAATGCCAGGGTAATTATTGAAGCAGTGTTGCTTATCTATACAATTACTCATTTATTAACATTATAAGGATTATAAGTTTCATTATAGATAATAATAATAAATAAATAATAATATTATAATATTATGACTTTCTGTTTACATATATGATAAAAATATATAAAAAATATAATGAAACTTATCATGTAACTAAATGTAATCAACATGTAATAATATAAATAAATGATAAAATAATAAAAATCTAAGAAATACATAAATCATTCAATAACATAAAATAATATAAAAAATAGTCGAACTAAATTGGAGATAGCCAAGATTTAAAAATAAAAGAAACAAGAAAAAAAATATATATATTAAATAAAATATAGGTACAATGGTATAATAAAAATGAAACATATTATAATACTTATAATTTTTAATTAATTTTTTTTTTAATTCTGATTTTTATAATTAATAATATTTTTGTTTGTAAAATAATGATGTACAAAGTTAGTCCTATAAGTATTACCCCATAATATTATATAATAATTATATGTTTTAAACAAAATTGAATTATATAGTATTATAGAATTATATAACTTTGGTTTTATAAATTTCGAAATTATATAAGTTATCTAAATAGTTTTTTTGTCATTTATATATTAGATATAATATGTGCAGTTTCCAATTTAAATTCTGATTAATGATTATACCTACAAATTCTGTAGATTTAATTCTAGTTAAATTTATATTATTTTGTAAGATATTAATGTAGGATAATTTATTATTGAATAACATATGTTATACCTGTTATATATAACAGGTTTTATTAATGTTTAAAGTAAGTCTATTTGAAATAAACCATTAATTTATATTTAATAATTATTTTTTTATTATTGAATCTAGGAATAATGTATAACAGTCATCAATACAGAGTAGTATCATCAGCAAACATAGTAACATTACATATTGAAGATGAACATATTAAATTATTAACATAAATAAGAAAAAAAAATAGGACATAAAATTGTTTCTTGTGGAACACTAATTTTAACTCTAATTTAATCAAATAAATAGTTTATAAAGTTAATAGTCTGATATATATTTGTAAAATAACTTTTAATCTATTTTAAATAAATTCCACGTATACCTATATTTTCTAGTTTACTAAATAAAATGTCATTATTAACAATTTCAACTGCCTTTTTAAGATTAATAAAAATATCTTCACCCAGTGTATTATAACTAAATCTATTACATATTTTAGTTTGAAGATTAAAAATTTCATGAGTCGTATTTAAATGTGTTCTAAAACATAACTGACTATTAGATAAGATATTTAAAAATTAATAAAAACGAACCTAAAATAATTTTCTAAAATGTTTGAGAATTGACTTGTAAGTGAAATTGGACGATAATTAGTAAATAATGTTTAAATAATGATTTTAAGATATATTTGTAATCATCTACACTAACTTACTAATATTTGCATCTGATTCAATACCAATATCTTTAAAAAATATTTCAAATTTATTAGATATTTTAGATTGATCAGTGATATCAATTCCAAATGAATTAAATGTATCAGGAAGTTAGTCAGACTTTTCCAAGTATTTGTAGGTCCTACTTTCAGAGCAATTTTTAAGTTTCTATGAATAATAGGTTATTTTAGTATACGGATTAAAGAAGTTAAAGATTGTAAACAACTTGTACTTGAGTAAGTCATTATCATTATTAGTTATTTATTTTATGTATACAGTTTAATCCTAAAGTTTTTAAAATTTATTTTGTATTCCATGGAATAATTTTTTTTTTATATTTTCTATATTCATACATAGGGCAATACATATTAAATGTATATATAAAAAAAGCAATACAAAATTCCCTGAAGTTTTTGAATTATCAGTTTTTTTTAAATTCCAGGTGAGAGTTTTTAAATAATTTGAAAAATTATAATCATTAATTAAATTTTTTTTAGTATTATATTTATTAACAATTTTTAATCGACTACTTTATATATAATTATAATATATATATATTATATTATAATATAATATAATAATATATATATATATATATATATATATATATTAATATATTGATTTTGTATAAATATTAAAAATAATTAATTTAATATATTAATTTTTATATATAATATTAATTAAAATTTTTTTATTTTTAAATAAAAATAAAAATTATATATATATATATATATATATATATATATATATATATACTAGCCGTACCCGTTCCGGGGTTACTCGATTGTTGATTTTTTGTTTAAATATTATTTATTAATTATAAGTATTCCTTATTTTGAATTACTTGCCGTACTCCATACTTTGCACGGTATTTTGACTTGATAGTTTACCTACCTATTATAATTGTTATATAATTATTTATTAGTTATGGCTATTCATAATTCTGCATTCCTATTATACACAATAACATAAATGTTAGCTAACATACAAATAAATGTATAAAAAAAATTATTTTTAATATTTCAAAAATTAGTTGAAAAATATTTCAATATATTTCAAAATATACAACAAATATACTATATTACAAAATATTTCTTAAAAAATGTCAAAAAATGTAAACAGTACCCGAACCGGCGTTTCTCGGTTTTTGATTGATTTCCTATCTATTATTTATTAATTATAGCTATTCATGAGTCTGCTTTGCTACTGTATACAATAAATTATTACTAAAATATAAAAAAATAAAGAAATATTTTTGATATATTTCAAATAGTATTGGACAAATATTTATAAAATATTTCAACAAATATTGTTTTAAAAAAAAATCAATATTTCAAAATATTACAAAATATATTTTAATAAATATATTTTTTTATATATATAATATTTATATAAGTATTATATCCTAAATAGTGTTGAAAACGGTTTCGAATATTCGAATAATTGAATATTAAATCCTTTCAAATAGTAAATTTTCGATTTTACAGATATTTGAAAATGTCGAATATCTAATTATTCGAAAAAAACGATAAAATGCATGCATATATTAATACTGTATTATATTATTCCCTATTATAATATTTTATTTGTTTATTATTGTATTTAGTAACAATAATAATAAATATAGGGGAAAGTAACCTAATACACTTTAACAATAAATGGTCTTAACTTTGTATGACTCATTATTTGTATTCAAAAATTACAATATATTAATATTATATGATTATATATATTATTATAATTTTAAAATGTTATATAATCTTTTAATTCCATAGATAACGAGGGTGTCCGTATTAGGTACCCATGTCCGAATATGGACAGTGTCCATTGGACACCCTGTGTTATTATTCGGATACACTATATACCACTAGATAAACTATATATTATTGATGAATCAATCAGAGAAATTACAATTACGTTATTGATAATTAATTTTATGAAAAATATATTTTAATTTAATTAGTTAATATTATTTATTTTTATTATTTTTTAATTAATACTACAATTTAAGTGTCTAATACATTTTTTAGAATTAGCTTTATTGGTAGTATTAATATTATAACGTCCGCGATTTTTATGAAAATCAGAATAGTTCATGCGCTGTGCGTTGGTGTTTATAGGGTGTCAGTATTAATACATTTAGAGTGTCCGTATTAGGAACTTATATGACATCTAGATATATGATTATAAATTAATGAATATTTGATAAAAAATATAGAAATTAAAAATACAATTTTTAGAATGGTTTATTTTTTAATAATATAGTATTATATTTTATGTCTATACATTTATATATTCTTGAGAAGGTTTTAAGTTGAAATTTGTTTCCATAAATTTAAAAACTGAATAAAAAAAATTATTTTATTGGATATATTAGGAATATTTTGAATAATTAAAAAATAATAGATACCGTGAGTGTCCGTATTCGAGCACTGTCCGTATTCAGGCACTGTCCGTATTCGGTTACTTTCCCCTATATACAAATATTATACAATAAAGTAATACTATTTACTTCCTTTTTGACTATCTCGCCCTCTAATTTTAAATATGGAATCTGTTTCAGAATATACAATCATTTTTGATGATGTGATTATCATATAATTCATTATTTTATTTAAAATAATAGAAACTTATCTATTATTATTAATAAATATAATTTTAATTATAATTTAAAATAATAGTAACAATTTATTATCGTTACTAAGTATAACATTTAATTTATTTCGTTACTAAATATAATTTAAATAACTATAAATAATGTTATTTAATTAATCGTTAAATATTGTTTATTAAATAATGGTGAATTTAATATCAATAATTTACGAACATATTTGATATCCACTCTAGTAAATATAATTTTAAATAACTGTATTTAATTAATTTAAGATAAGGGAGATTACTCGAATACTGACACCCTACCAATAAATCACCATAACTTTATTATTTCTCAATTTAATATTTCCAATTTTTATTTATAATTAATTAATATATATTAATTTAATTAAGTAGGTATATATATAATAGCTATTTTAACATTTAATTCAGTTTGTTTAACTCTCATATAACGGGGGTGTAGATATTACAGTGTACTGCCTCGAATACCATAACCTTGGCACATAATATCGACACCCTAACTATATCGATATTTAGATTATACCATATATTATTTAATATCCACTATCGAATCAGAATTAAATGCGCGTTAACACACGCAATTCATACGTTGTTTTCCTAAAATTAATTTTCCAAAATATTTAATATTTTATATTATATATATTAAGTTTGAAATTACTTAATTATAATACGAATATTGTACGTACATAGGAGTTTTATATAGTTTCTGAAAGACTATTTAATTCCAAGTAGAAGCAATATATTATATATGTATAATAATATAACATATATGTTATATTATTTATAGTATCTATAGATACTTAAATTATGAGAGTAATTAGATGAATAATCTACTTATTGTTTCTAAAATAAATTAATTAATTGTTATCATATAAACAAAATATTATTAATGTAAACGGTATACTTATATAATAATATTTGACAATAAGAGAACAACAGTTGTATCACGAATTATAATAGAAATTAAAAATTAATATCAGTATTTATCTCAATATCTCATTTTCTTTATAATTAAATCATAACTATTTACATTATTATTAAATATAATCATAATATATAAAAAGTTAATTGGTCGGATGATTATTCTTTTTTTCGCAGTAGGTCGGGTTTCGAGTCCCAGTCATGGTATATTTTTTTCCATCTTTTTACAATATATAATTATATTTGTAATATATATGATATATATTTTTATATATATATATATATATATATATATATATATATATATATATATATATATATATATATATATATAAGTATATGCCTATATTATTAGGTATTCTATTAATTTTAGAATATTATCATAACGCACGCAAATTATAAATAAATAACGCTGATTGGTTATATAATTTAAAGGGTGTCGATATTACGTGCAATTCGGGTGTCGGTATTATGAAAATGTATGTTACTTAGTTAAACGTCAATAACTTTGTAAACAATTATGAAAAATACAAAATATTTTCGAACTATACGATATATTTAATATTTTTTTAATTTCTAAATTTTCAAATGATTGAGAATCGATATTGTACTTCAAAAATTTCATAAATTTAGAGTTGTACCGATAAATTCAGTTTTTTGTTTATAATTAAAAAATAAAAATATTAATAAAAAATTATACATATATGAATTAGAATTATATTGATTAATATTTCATACATTAATTATTTTTTGATTGGAATTATATTTTAGGAGATCTCTAGGGTGTCGATATTACGTGCATGTCGATATTAGAGCACTCTCCCCTAAATAATGATTGTATATAAATAATCAAAGATTTTGCGAAGCAAATCGGAATATCTTTGAAATAATATATGAGCATATTTGATTTCCACTATACTATATTATATTATATATTAAAATATTTGTCAACATTTATAAAAAATATTTTTCGAATTTTTTTAAAATATATTTTGAATTATTTGTTATATTTTTTTAATATTTTTCGTTATTTAAAAAAAATATATTTTGTAATATTTTTTTTTAATTTTTATGATATTCCTCTAATTTTTAACCCAAATATTATTTTAATACATAATATATAAATATTTAATTTTTTTAATTATTTTTAGAACATTTTTAAAAAATATATTTTGTAATATTTTGACGTTACTATGTTGAAATATTGTTTGTATTTTTCCTTAATATTTTACGAATAAACCTTAAAACAAACAACTCAGGGTCGATACAATTAGAATTAGTAAATATTAGATAGGACAAATTTAGATATTAGCAATTCAGAATCAGGAATAGCTATAATTAATAAATAATGGATAGGAAAATAATCAAAAACCGAGAAACGCAGGATCGGTACGGCTATAGCCGTATACTATAATATATATATATATATATATATATATATATATATATATATATATATATATATATATATATATATATATATATAGTTAAATAACCTTTTTTATATTTATAGATATAATAGTTATAAATTATCTAAACAAATGATATTATTTGAAGTAGGCATCCAATTAATTATAAGCGAAAAATATACGAATGTACGTGATTATTTTGTATCACCATATACTATCTATTTTAGATAATACTATTTCAAATGTAACACGGATGAAGTACACGAAAAAGTATCGAGATGTAAGAAACATTATGCTATATATAATTGCGATTTATATAGTTGTGTTCATCGCCGGCATTTGTGTGGGAATTTACGGTATGGTTAAATTACAAGAAATTCTCAATAAAAATAATATGGAAAATTTACGGAATAAAGCTACGGAAGTAAAGATTATGTTATGAATTAAGTTGGTTCATATATTTAATACATATTATGGATACTTGTTATTGTTATTGTTATTATATTTAGATTTCTTTATTTTAATTACTTTTATTCATTGTGTCATATTTTACTTAAGTATATATATATATTATTTATAAATAAAAAGTTATTCGGGTGATCATCTCGACAAGCTTTACTTCTTCTTTCACTCTTGAAATATATTGTAAATCTTATAGTAGGTGTAAATACCCCCTATGTAATATATCATAATGATATATATATATATATATAAATATACAATACTTGTATCCGACGTTGGTTATAGCCTATGGGCTATATCCAAAGTAGATGCCTGCTACATCTACGACATGTATCCGAGGCTTTCATATAGGCTATATCAAATGGTGGAGCCTGATTATAATACTGCTAAACTATTACATGAGTAAGAGCACCTATCACATATGGCATAAGGAATAGTTCATGTAGCCGTGTTATTGATTTAGCTGTGCATGCCTTAATATTAGTGTGTCAATATGCGGATGCACCCAATCGATAATACCTAACTTAACCCTTAATAAACTATCAACATGACCTTCGTCTTGTCTGGTATTCTTCTTTGACTTCAAAGTCATCTATATTATCTTATATATATATATATATATATATATATATATATATATATATATATATATATATGAATATATCATACTATTTATTAATCGTATATGAACATATTATTAATATATTTCAAATATGTTAAAAACATTAATGTTAAACTTACCTTACCGGATCTGGATTGTTTCCCGAGAAATTTCAACAATTTTCTTCCACGTCGTCCTGTCTTTCATTGCTTTCTTTAGGTTCGGCATCCTCAACAAAACATCTTTTATGATTTCTTCCTCACTTCGATAACAATGACCTGCAAAACCTATTCTTCGTATACGTAGTGTACTTGTTAGTGGTTGAATATTTCCGTAGAGGCGAATCTTCGTTGGATAATCTTTCCGTGATATATTCAATATGGATCTCAACATTCTTGTATAAGTTCCATCTAGCTTTTTCTCTTATTTCTTAGTTAGAGTCCAATCTTCATAGCCGTATTATAAAACTGATTCTACCACGTCTCTGAAGAAGTTCCTCTTTAAAGTTGTGTTGAGTTGTAATTTTCATATGGATCTTAATTTGTCTAGAGCTGCACATGATTTAGCTATTCTTCTTTTTATTTCTTTATCTGTTGATTCTATATCGGTTCCGAGATAAATGAAATTATCGACATTTTTCAAGAATTCCCATCTATAGATTTTACGGTTTTATTCTAGTTTATGTTCATATATTGTGTCTTTTTAGCAATTACTTTGAGACCCACTGTTTCCCACTTTCTTCTAAGACATTCAGTAATATTTCAGCATTTCTACTAGAATCTGTAAATATAGATCATCAGCATAATATGCATCTGTAATATTAATTGCTAGATCCTTATTTTCGTCAATAGATGTTCTTAATACGTAATCAAGTGTAATGATAAACAATAATGGCACCAGAGTATCCCTCTGTAGAACACCTGCATTTATATCAAAACATTCTGCGTCACCATCAGGTATCAGGGTATCATTGATTTAGTATATCAATATAGTATCATAATTGCGTTGATTATCTTCTTTGGAATACCGTATGACTTAAGAATGTGTGCAATTGCTCTGTGTAGTGAGTAGAAAGCTTTAGAGAAATCTACAAATATTAGGCTTTATACAAATTTCTTTTCTTTAACACATTCGAGTATCCTTTTTACAGTTAGCGGTTGATATGTTATTTCTGAAACCATTTTATTTGTTCTAAGGATATTATCTAGGGTAGGTTGTATTCTTTCTCTTAGTAGTTTATTATATTTTAGCCGAGATTCATAGTAGTATAATACCTCTATAATTGTCTGTAACAGTGATGTCATCCTTCTTTGGGAATGGTAGTATGTACCCTTTCATCAAGTGTTCAATTGGCTTCTGTAAGTATACATCGTTGAAGAATTCTAGTAATATGTGATTGAAGTGACTGGTCTTCTATACTTCGGCTGGTATTTTATCTAATCCGGCGGAATTATTTTTCTTTGTTTTTCTGAGTACAATTTCAAGTTATTCTATAGTAAATGGACCTTTCTCAATTTGGAGCTCTTTGTCCACTATTTTTTATTATGTCGTGATTGGTTGTTATCGGATGTTGTCCTAGTAATAGAAAGACATGTTGTTTCCATTTTTATACGCTCTTTGTTATCTTTTGGTTTAATTTTAGATATATTTGTTACAATGTGCAACGTTATAGCGGATTTCTTATTATCTGCAGATGTTTTGATATCATCTATTTGTTTATACAAATATTTTGTTTGCTCGTTTATAGATGTATCTATGAGATTTTTTCTGTCTTTGTTAAACTAAATTTTTTGGTTTGTGTTAACATTTTATTTCATTTTCAATAATAGTTGTTTCAGTGCGTTTCGTTTTTCAATTATATTTATATTTTCTCATTGTACTCTTTTCTTTTCTTTAATTTTAATCTTTAATTTTAATCAACAAATTCTAAGTATTTGTCATTTGTACTTTTACATGATTTGATTGAGTCTTCGAAATGTTGTTATAGACAGATTATATAATTCTTTTCAATAAATTTGTCTTTTGTCCGAGTAGTCCAGTCATATCGTTTTTTGTTGACTATTGACTGTTTATTAGGTATTTAACTTAATTTAAGTGTAGCGGTAACAATTATATGATCAGAGTAAACACCTTCGAACGTATTGTATACAATGCTTATAGGCTTAATGGTTTCTAGAACTATTTATCCATTTATTATTTACAATTATATTGTCCAGTTGGGATTTGAAACCAGTTGGATGTGTATGAGTCCATAGTTTATTTCTTTTCTTTTGAAATCTCGTATTTAAACTTTTCAAACCGTTATCAATTTTGAAGTGATCAAGTATATATCCGTTTCTATTAGTTTCAGTATGATATGAATATTTATTATCATTATCAATACCCAACTGTGCATTGAAATCGCCTACTATGATTAACAAATTATGTTTTGGTACATATCGAGTAAATGAACTCTTGTTATTATAAAATTCAGTAACATTAGATTCATCAGAAATATTTGTCGGGCTATAACAGTACATTACAGTCGTAATAGGGCTTCCATTGAAGTGAATACGTATTCTAGGAATTATGTTTTCTACATTTATTAAATATTTTACTGGGACTTACAAGTAGGCCTATTCCACTAATTGAGCTGTTCGATGTATTCTTCCATAAAGATGCTGTCACAAGAGTCCATCTATAGTTTAAAATATTATATTTAATATCGATATCCTTATAGTATACTCTATGTTCTTGTATGCATATCATATCTATATCGTGTTCAACGGCAGATGCTACAAGTTATGATGATTGGCACTCCTTTTTAAAAGTTCTGATGTTGAAAGTCGATACTTGTATATTTTTGTAACTCTTTAAAAACTTAGGATATTAACGAGTCAGTAACTTATTTTTCGTGATGGCCTGAAATTGTACCTTGACACGGGCTCTTTTATTATCCGCGATATGAGCGTTTTTTTGTTGTTCGCGTGCTTTTCGATAGCTTATTAAGCAAATGTGCTAGCCACTACTACATCGCGAGCATTGCCTATTTGATTCAGTACTATTAACCGTTGGCCTTGAGTTGGTTCTTCCGCTCAATATCAACACCATTACTGCTCCAATGGTTTTCACCGTAACCCTGGTGCGGGTGGCAACAGAGTAATGGGTATTGCCAAGGTACCTCTCTTATATTCAGGTTCAGGACTGCTTATTGAATATATTATATTTATATTCGCAGTTAACACTCCATATCTGGAGGTCGATTACCCTATACACCACCTGGGAACCCGCTTGATGGGTGTTATATATCTCCACACCAGTATTAAATTATTAAATTAATTAATTCAAATTAATTCAATAATTTATTTATTAAATTTTTAATAATAATTTATGTGTTTTACCATGGAGTCCTTTTGCTTCGAAACTAGAGGAAGCCATAGTTTTACCAAAAAATTAATTATAAAATTGATACAAATTATTAATTCACAATATTACGTATACAATTAATTAGATACAAAAAAAATAATAATAAATAACCACCAAAAAGTTACAATTTTGAAAAAATAATGTAGGAATTAATGTAGAATCCTAATATTTATTATTTATATTAATAATATATATTTAAACGAATAATGTGTGAAAAATCATTGATAATTAATAAATGCTATGCATAATAGTTGTTTTTAATAACAAATTACATTACATATATAGGATACACCTATATATATATATATATATATATATATATATATGGGCTAATTGTATATACATAAATTTGACATTGTTTAAAGGGGGTATCCCACTACCAGTAAAGAATCTACGGAAATTGTCTAGCGAGTTGTATAGTGATACCCCCGTTACTATATTTATGGTAACTTGCCGGAAAGTACGTGGTATCACATTACAACTTGCTAGAAAATCGCTTTCTAGCTAAAAAAAATACCGGACATTTTTTCCGTAAATATAAATTATTTCCGGAAAATATCCCCACTGTTAGTGGGATATCCCCTATACATAAAAGTTTTTTATTTATATTCTGATTCAAAAATGAACATATGACTCTTATATTTATTTTTATTTTTCCTTCCAATAGTTGTCATTATTTTATTCTAGCATCAATAAAAAACTCATTATTCTAACTTGAACATAGGAGATACACATTAGTCGTGGAAATTTAATCTTGAGTAAGATTAAATTGATTTATAGATATACTAATTCGACCGAAAATTGTATAATAGTCCAATAATAAAATATAGGTGATAAATCTAATAATCTATTAGGATATTATATATATCTATTATATATAAATCTATATGATGATATAAAAATTAATAATAGTATTATTAACTATATTTTATTAACTATACAAAATATGTAATATATTCGTAGAAATTTCGTAGGTTTTTCTGCCCAACTACTTGGTCGTTAACTTAAAGCCCCTTTCTCCACTATCACCCCTCAATAACTACCACTCCTCTTCTACAAATCTTTCAATGACAAACTTTCCACCACCCATTCCACCCTTCCAACCCTAACCACTACCATTACCTTTCCCTTCTCCCCTGAAAAATTTGAATATCCCCCACTTGAAAAAATCATCTCCCTTCTCAAATATACCTCTCAGCATCATCCTTTGATCCTCTTCCTCTACCAATACTAAAGCAGATAATTAGCACTGTTGCAACTCCCATTAATCAAATCATATGCGGTTCACTTTCATCCCGATCCAGATTTCATCCCACCTCCGTCCCTCCAGATTTCAAAAAAGCAGTCATCACCCTATCCTTAAAAAGACTCAGCTTGATTCTCTGTCTCCCTCCAACTACCGATCCATCTCTAACCTCTCAATCCACTCTAAGATCCTCGAACTCGTAATCTCCTCCCAACTTTCAGAGTGCCTACCTTCCCCACAAATCCACCGAATCCGCACTAACACTCATTACTTCTGACTTACTCTCTGGTCTAAACAATAACCGTGGATCCATACTCGTCCTCCTTGATATGTCTTCCGCCTTTGACACCCTTGACCACAACGTCCTCATCCATCGACTTTCCACCATTGGTATTACTGGCATCGCCCTCAATTGGTTCACCTATTACATTTCTAATCGTTTTTCCACTGTTAGGATCAACTCACACTCATCTCCCCCCGCTCTATCACCTATGTGCCCCAGGATTATATTCTTGGTCCTCTCCTTTTTAACATTTACCTCCTGCCTATGTTCCAAATATTTACCAACTACCCAGATATTTCCTTTCATACCTACGTCGATTACCTTCAACTCTACCTAAACTGCACCGACTCCCCACTTATGCCCTCAATCAACTCTCCTCCTGCATAAACACCATACACCAATGGCAACTCCCTTAAACATAACCCCATAAAAACCGAAGCTATCTCTACTGGCTTCAAATATCCTAGTGTATTAAGTATAAAATATCCTTTACAATCTACAAAGCCATACATTACAACACCCCCGACTATCTTGCCTCTCTTCTCCATCTACACACCCCCACTATTCCAAATCACACCCGATCCTCAAACAACTTTACCCTTACTAAACCCCACCTACATAACCTCCACTCCTCCAATTTACGTTCATTTACCCTATCTGCCCCTTATCATGAACTCCATACCCTACCAACTTCGACAATTACATCAACCTCCTCCTTCATACGTCATCTAAATACTTACTATTTCTCTCATGCCCCCCCCATACCCTACCAACTTCGACAATTACATCAACCTCCTCCTTCATACGTCATCTAAATACTTACTATTTCTCTCATGCCCCCCCCCCCCCAACACAATAAACACTACCACAGACAGCCCATTACTCACGCATAGCGTATTCCTAAAACCATAAATAATTTAATAATTTAATAATGTGTTAATAATTTAAACAATTTAATGTAGTAGCGATTATTAGTAAAATACACATTATAATATTTTATTTTTAGTCACAATATTATAATATTAATAATATTTAATCACAATATTATTATAAGGAAAAACTGGTACAAATTACAATGGATGGGTATTGGTGTAGTAAAAGGAAGTAGTGTTTTCTATTATTATATTCAACATTATAAAAAAAACCAAGTGTGATATTATCACATAATTTATAATTACTTGTTATTCAAATTTAAAAAAGGATTTGAATGATTTATTAAACATGGAAAATCTAATATGCATAATATTTAATGGAAGAATAGAAATAGTATTAAATATGTAATGATCATACATAAAAATTATTTACAAAAATAATAAAAAAATTCTGATAGCTATATTTATATAAGATAACTAGGTCAAGGAAATATAGCTTTCAGTGGTAAATAACATGTTGAAGGTCAATTCCTCAAACTATTAAATAATGAAAAAATTAAATTCTCAATTAGACACATACATGCTTAAATATGGTATCTAAAATACTATTAAATACATCTATTATGATGGAAAATTCGAAATGAGATTCTTTATTTATTTGCACATGTACTCTTCCGGTAAGGGTACTCATAAGAGATATTATTAAATAAATATATAGCTGCTATAATAAAATGTGTGACGGCACATATAATATTTCAGGTAATTAAAGTTTTATATAACGATTATAATTATTATAAATTAATAATTAATTATATTACAAAACTTTTCATGAAAAGAATAAGAATCGATATTTATTCGGCATGGCAAATTAACCATCGAAGTTACAGAATTATGAGTATGTTTATACGAAATAGTTAATATTAAGGCAGAAACTATAGCAAATATAAGATACACATTGGATAACACACATTAATAATATTGTGTTTGATATGAGAGAATGTAAGAGGTAATATCATAAGATGGAGCAAGTAATATTTCAGGAAGATATAATGGTATACATGCTTTAATATTTTAGGAACAACCAATGGAATATTACACTCATTGTACACTGTACATTGTACAATGTACAGCTTATCGAGTAAACCGAGTAAACGAGTTGTTCAATATATTAGAAAATCGTAGTCTATTATACCTGTATTAACTATAGTTAATGAAATAATTAAACTTATTGTACTATAATTCTATAATATTTAGAAATACTTACACATCTTGAAAATAATATAGGTCTCTATAAAAGATACACTCGAATATTACACAGAAATACGTTTGTCTGATATTAGATGAAATGATACATATACATTATATTACCTCTGATATATCTGATAAATTATGAATAAACTTGAAAGCATTAATATATATCTAGGAAAATATAGAGAAATGATATACCAATGTGAACATATTGTTTACATTAATCGTTGTAAGACCAAGAAGTTCAGTTGACAATGAAAGAAATGTTAGTAACCTGCAGGTAATATCCATGTATATTTCAAATAACTGGCTGAGAAATTCAATGGGACAAATCTGACTAATTTGTTGATCTTTATTATTCACAGTAACACTATGAATTAAACATTATTGAATTGATGTTATCATTTGTAAATATAACAGAATGTAGAGAGAAGATGTTATCGTGTATTTCATATAATTAAATCTACCATTTATTAAAATGGTGAATGAAGCTTATAAACTGTATGTGATTTCAAATTCAGAAGAGGATTGCGATAACCTTCATAAGGCAAAAAGTAAACTACAGAAAACATACGATAAAATAGAAAATAATAAAATTTAAAAAAGGATAAAAGAAATAGAAAAGCAAATCAAATGACTGAAACTATATTTGAAGGAACATTAGACATTGATACTGAAGTTTTTAAATAATTTTTTAAATTATTTTTAAATAATTAAAATGGATTTAGGCATTGGAGATCGACAACAACTCATATTCTTGCTCTAGAGTATATATTCGTATACGAAGATTGATAGAAGGGATAACATCTCACAATATGAAGGCAATATTTTTTGACTTTAGGAAAGCATTTGATAGCATTAATAGAAGTCGTTTGTTCAATATTATCTCTGCTTATCGCACACCTAGAGCAATAATAGATATGATATCGGTTTTACATGCAGATACATGTGCAAAAGTAATTACCCCCGATGGCGAAACCAAAGAGTTTCAAATATCCAAAGGAGTATTACAGGGCTACACATTAGAACCTTTCTTATTCGTCATAGTGCTTGACTATGCAATGATAATGGCTATAAAGGATAATGAAGTGTAACTATTTTTCCAACCAATTAGGAAACAAAGTCGCAGGAAACCTGCAGTAGCGATCGCTACTCTGCAGAGATCGATCTCTGACTTAAGTTATGCCGACGAAATAAATCTAATATCAGAAGAAATTGAGCAAGCACAATAATTGCTTTCCAGAGTAGAAATGAATGTTTCAGAAATTAGACTTCAGCTAAACTCGAAAAATACCAAGATCATGGCTTTAGCGCAAACAAACCCAGTAAATATATTCACTACGTTAAATGCACACATTACAATAGTTGATAACTTCAAATATATTGGATCATGAGCTCACTTACGGATTTTTAATTCCTTAAAGTACTTGCCTGAAAGCTTGCCACAAAATAAAAAATCTCTGGAAATCAAATCCTATTAATTATATTGAAATGAAACCTAGACTATCAACAAATCGCTGGAAAAAATAATTAATAGATGATACACCAAACTTCTTCGCGTGGTTTTAAATGTGTCTAGTAAATAGAAATGGTCCACTAAGAAATTATATAATGACATGCCAAAAATTACTAACATATATATATATATATATATATATATATATATATATATATATATATTATATATATTATATATATATATATGTTGATATAAATAATATTTAATAGATACAGTATATAAAATTATTCTTATTATCGAAAATATTGTATCTAATATATACAAATTTGACTATTTAAGTGATATTTCACATTATGTAATATACCAAACAATTATGATTCTGAAAAAATAAAATAAATTATGTTAAATTACAGACCCAATTTAAATCAGTATTAAATTAATATATTTATCCATATAGGGGTTTCATATAAATATTAAAGGGGTTTCACACCAACTCATTAACTATAATTATTAGAGGTTAAAGTTTAACTATATTATTTAAATCTCCGTAAAAGGTGTTTTACACCTAATTATTAGAGTTAATAATTTCGTTCTAATTGGTTTTAAATCCCTTTTACAGATAAGCATTTATTTTATTTTAAATATTGGATCTAATATTATATAAGGATAGTGATATTTTTTACAATAGTATAATCAGTGGTAAATAATTTTCGTTGTGAATGTACACAAATATATCAAATTATATATATTTTATTATTCTTTCTCTCTTATTAATTATTATCCTTTAATAATATTATATTTTCTAAATATTATTAAGTTTCATTTTATATAGGTTAAATAGTTATATATAATAATAGATATGATCATCTAAATATATGTAACCATATGCATTCAATAGAATGTTAATATAATGATTCTCGGTCTAGGTATTTAGTAAATAATTTACAATATGATATTGAATATCATATTGAATATGTTATTATAAAATGATTATAAAATTTATAATCATAAAATGTTCTTTTTTAAATAGGATAATTATAATAATGAGTATACAATAATTATATAATAAGTATACAATAGTATTGTCAAACCTAAATCGATAAGCATTATATTAACATGATAACAATATAATATTGAATATTATATTTAATATTAAATGTTATACTTATTATTATAATCATTATAATAATGATTATAAATAATGTGTATAAAATAGTATTTTAAAATGTAAATAAATCATAATTGATTAATAGTTTAAGATGATGTTGATTATTTGTAGTATATAGTATATACAAATATTTTCCGAAGGAAAGATTTAACACTTACGCGAAATCGTGTAATTCGAATTTGTATACAAAATACCCCAGTGCCACCTATAGCGGGTTACTTTTAGGAACTATATGTTGTTTATAATGTAAATTCGTATTTAACTATACACTTTTAAAATGTTAAATAATATGCTTTAAATTAATATGTATATGATGAAAACTAAATGTTCATTACTAATATATTATATATATAACAAACAAATATGATATATATATATATATATATGTTTTAATTCTATAAGTATATATTTAGTAAGTAAAAGCTAATTTATATTGCATGTAATTTAATAGAGCAATGAAAACATTGTTGTATGCAAACAGAGCCGAACCTAAATCTATTTCAGTGATTTCGATACTGCTAGCAGCGGCAGGGGATATTACTAAATTACGTTGCATGCATAGGGAGTGTTATATCTTTGCTTCGCAAAATCTTTGGTATATATGTGGCACTGTTCGTGTTTTGTATACATAATTAAATTACACAATTTAGAATACGTTTTATATCTTTCCTTAGAAAAATCTTTGGTATAAGTCTACAAATAACATAGGCTATTATACCTGTCAAATGTGTTATTACAATGTAAATTTGTATCAATACACTTTGAAATATAAAAAAAAATTGGTTTTAAATTATTATTTATAAGATGAAAACTAAGTGTTCATTACTAATATATAACAAAGAAATAGGACATTTTGGTTTTAAATAATATATATATATATATATATATATAAATATCTATAACTTGAGTAAACGCTAACTTATACGTATAATTTAATAGACAAATAAAAAAAAATATGTTTACAAACCGTGTCCAACTAAATCTATTTAGGTGATTTCGATACTATTTCTATTTAACGACAGGAGTTCATATTCATTACGATAAGTAGATATGTAGTGTTATATATCTTATTCGAAAAATCTTTGATTATAATATGTGTATATATAAGTTTTATATTTATTATATACTATATTTGGTAGTAGCAACCTAGGTTTAAACATAGAATTGCGCTCATTGTATTGAATAATTTAAATTAAAATAAATAATTTATTGATTATTTTATATTATTTAATATTATAGCATGTGTTATATATTATAAAATATAAAACCATATTGAATATTATTCATTTAGTATTAATGAATATCGTATGGATGGCGTAAATAGAATTCCTAGCAAATTTTAAGTATTATATAGGATTGTAAAATATAATCTTATTCTATAATCAGTATCATTTTTATAGAATAGAATAACTACAATTATGAATATAATTTTTATAATTTTAATATTAAATTCCATATATATTAACTAAACTTTTTTGTATGGTATAATATTTTATATTTTCATTTAATAAACTATATTAGTAATATTCTATTTATGTTATAAAGTCTAAATATATATATTCTACGTATAAAGTACAAGTCTTACAAATATAGATCTAAAGATAGATAATAGTTTATTGAATAGATTAAAAACGATGGGTAATAATAAATAATAACGACATAAATGTATAAAGAATTATAAGAAATATAAATAAGTTGTGATTAACACATACCGAAAGATTTTTCTAAGATTCGCAAAATATTTGCCGAAAGTAAATAAATAATAATAACGGCAATATTTGGGATATTGAACAAACGACCTGTATACATCATCAAATAACTAGTATAGTGTATAATAAACTAGAATTATACGAATATAGTGTTATTATTCTTAATTAACGTGCCATGTGTACACCATCTTGCATGGATTGAGTATGGATACTTCGTTTATACAAACCAGGTCGCTTTTGGTTCATACCTCTTTTATTACTCTACTATAGTAATAATCCTATTATAGGATTCCTATATGTATATATGTATGCCTATAATCTATCCATCGAGTATTATTACCTTAAATCTATGTTGTCAAAATATGTTCTATGTATAAATATACTTCTATGTATTATAATATATTATTTTTAATATTAATATTATATTAAATTTTATGTTATTAAATATTGAAATTATTTATTAAATATATCTATTTGAATACGTAGATGATATAGTAATGAAGTGAACATATATCTTGATGTATATTCAATTATATAACATTTTAATGATTTTCAGTGAATTTTTAGGTTACCAATATAATACAGATACATTATAAACTTATATTTAATTTAATATATGTACACATCTCGACAATCTAATGTAAGCTATACGTTGTAAGTTTTTATAGATTATGAAATATAAATATTAGCTGTAATTCACTGCTGCTTTATTCACCGAATCTAGACCATTATACCCATAATTCAACAGCTCTATCCGCATCCTCGCCGGGGACATGACAGAAGTGCATTTAATAGGTCAACTTGTGGGCGGATCTGAGTTTCCGGAGAGCAGTCTGTTCTGCAAGTGGGGCATACACACCGGTTAGATCTCTTCCACACAGACACACACCCACACACACACATCCCATACACACCCACACACACACATCCTACACAGTCACACACATACACATCCTACACAGTCACACACATACAAACACACACTCATATACACAACCTACACACCTATACACACACATACACACACACACACCTCTAATGACCTATAGCGAGTGATCGGCTATGTGTAATTCTCTAAGTGTGTACTTTATATCGCCATCACATATAATCGATCATGAAAGCGAACATATCTATCTACTCACGCCTCCACGTATAGGCTCGTCTCTCTAAGTGCGTTATACTATTCCACGCAACTATTGATGCATGCGTTCTTTTGCTTTACATGTCTACTATTACTACCTTATAGTGTTAGTAACGAAGAACCCAGGCTACCACTGTACCTATGCGTATTGTTCTCGCTATCGCGCACATATACGGTACACCAGCACTCTGTACAGCTTCGCGTGTATGGATTCACTTAATAAATACATATATCTATATATATCGCAATACTTACGTTAATATTTTATGTTAAAGTGCCAATGCTGAAATAAATACGATTAAAAGTTATATAAAGTTTGAGTGCTATACGTATATAGAAAGCTAGTGCATGTTACGATTAGATGTAATAGTTGCCAACGTCTCTTATAACAACGAGTTGTGACACCCCCCACCCCACCCTGCCCCCGTCTGCAGGCAGTGCGTGGAGGATTCTGGAAGGTATCCGCGAAGGACAGACCCAGGTGGACATACCACAGAATGGCGAGATCGCCTACTGGTCTCATCCCATAGACATACACTTTGCCACTAAAGGATTACAAGGTTACGCGGAGGTCGTAGGCACCCTATTACTATGAGGTCAACACGATATATAGCATACATATGCACGGCTGTTACGATTCTTATCATTGTAATATATACTATTTGTATATTTTATACATTATTACGACGTTGATTAATAATAGGTGTCAATAATATAGAGTTTTGTGTGTTTGATACATAACAATGATATAAATTAACTATATATATACATATATATATACATATATATATATATATATATATATATATATATATATATATATATATATATATATATATATATACATGACTATCATATATTACATTAATGTATTCTGTTATATTCTATCGAATATAAGTAATATTTAATACTATAAATTTGTGGTATTATATAATTTTATAGAAATTACGATCATTTAAATAAATCCCACAATATAATCTGTATAGTTCTACTAAAAATGTTGCGAAGCAAAGAATTGCACTCTCTATCTATCTCTAGTACCTAAAAATGTAACTTAATCTAAATATTAATACTAGATGTCGAAATATTATATTACGTGATATTTTTATTTAAAATTTAAAATCATTACAATATAATAAAATTATAATACAATATATGTATTTTTTTTTTAATATTATTATTTAAAAATAATATATATTTATTTTTTATATTAAATTACAAAATTACTAATTAGTTTAAATTCTTTTTTTCTAATTATATACATAAATTTAAACTCATTACAATATAATACAAATTATACAATACATGTTTTTTTTAATATTATGATTTATAAACAATATATTTATAATTTATTTTATTTGTTTATATTAAATATACCTAATTAGTGTAAATTATTGTTATATAATTATATTGAAAGATTTTCCGAAGGAAAGATGGTTCACTCGACCGATTTATTGAAATAAAAATGACGTTAGCGCAAATGCGGTGGGTATGTGAACTAAAATCTATTTTTGGATTCGTATCTGTTTACATGTAAATTCGAAAAATAATACCCTAATTTAATCTTAAATTAAGATATGTATAAAATTTCGATAAATATATAAAAGTGTTCCTCAAAAATATTATTTGTAGATATCAAAAGTGAATTCATAAAAAATGTACCTAATTTGTATAGGTAAAAGTAGATCGATTCAGTCGTTGTTATTTACATGTAAACTTTCAATACCGTGAAAATGTCAAATTAATAATTTTAAAATATATTTTTTTTAATATAATTAACAATTATATTATAATATTAAAAGTTTATTAGTCTGATAATTAGCTTTATGAATTAATAATATTCAATTTAACTTAAAATAATACATGTGTATCCATCTAGTGGTTGGTATAAGAACAATATTAAAATAATTACATAGCTTAGATAGGGAGTGAACCATTTTTACTTCGCAAAATCTTTGCTAACAATCGTAAAAGATTATAAATAGATTTATACTTAGAAATGTGAATGTGTATGCATTAATACTCATCAGTATACTTGTGCGTTTATTTACCAATTGCATAAATTATCGCAAAAACTAGAATACATTTTTATTAGAATATTTAGCCGTAATCACAGAAAAAATATAGACTTCTATAATTTTGTAATTCTTAAGTATCCTACCGCGAAATGTGAACAGCGTTTTAGGTTACACAAATTTATACAAGTACAATATCTTTCCTACGCAAAATCTTTCGTTCAATTATAATTTATAATACATGTTTTAACATATAAAATATGAATTATTTAAAATCAATTGAATGCCACATTTTTAATATTTATATATCAGTTTTATGATAATATTACTATAGGTATATATATATATATATATATAAATATAATTATATATTAGTAAAAATACTGAGTGAAATGATAAGCACACACACACACTGTAGTGTATTACTGCTGTATAAGTAATGTACATCACGTACACTGATAGGCTGGCCTAAGATACACGTACAGGTGTGGCACCTCGACGAGTTCGGAAGGAGCGAGATATACGGGTACGGCTTCTGTTACGTTCCGTCGTCGCCGGGCTTCCATAAGATCATCTGCCCTACGTGGAGCCCCACGGGTTAGGGCGACGGCGACACGAGTACTAGTGGTAACCGTAACAGTAACTAAACGTACCGCAACCATTTATACTATATATATTAACCAATTATTACGCAACCATTTTATTAACTATTTATGTTAATTGTTATCACATTTCATTACATCCGGGTTTATCGTTAGGGCTTATCGAGACAATTACCTTTAATGTATAACGAGAAACTCGACGAGTACTCATAGTGGTGGTAACCGCGACTACGTTACTGCGTGTCGTGTGACGAATACATGCGTTCGTTAGGGGCGCTGGAACGATGGTGTGAATGTAGGGGGGTGCAACTAATCAAAATAAATTTGGTGGTAAAAGTGGGGGCGACCAATACATAGGAGGTCCCCCTAGATTTTAAAGTTGGAGAGACATATCCCCACGTCCACCCCTCCTTGCTGCGCCCCTAGTATTTATGTTAATTATTATCACATTTGGGAGTTTTACATCCGGGTGTGCGTTTAAGTTTGAGGAGATCATCGGCACTATTAACCTTATTGTAAAGATGGTCCTAATGAATATAAATAATAAAATATTATTATAATTCTTGTTTACATTAATTATAATATGATAACATTAATAATTCATGTGTTTAATAAAGTAATTGTTTATATTTTAAAAATGTGTCATGCCTAATAATTTATTATTTAATATTAGATTTTAAATTCTTTACTGTTTTCTATTTGATAATCCTTAACAATTCTAGAAAAACAAAAATATATCATTACAACTAAACAAATATATATATTTGAATCAAATTATTAACATATCTTTTTTTCAAAATCTTCGTAACGATATATCAGAAAATATTGTGACATTATTATATGTTTATTAAAATTATACATTAAAATATCACATTTAAATTCATATTATTATCTATGCATTACAATATGCTTACTGTAATTGTAATGTATCATAAATAGTAAATTAATATATTATATGCTTATTCTTATAAGAAAACTTAATTTTATCAAACTAATATTATATATTATAATATTTTGTATTCAATATATTTTAAATAAAATATTAAATACCACTACAAAATATTAATTATCATAAAACATTAATCATCTATATTCAAAAAATGGATAACAAATATAATTACATAAATAAATTATTATTTGTATTATATAAATTTATATATTTATTATTATGAACAAGTTTTATATACTATTTTTACTAAAAATATTAGCTATATATATAAAATAGAGTGAAAATTTTTTTGGTTTTTGATATTTAAATGTATTTTAATTGCAGATATACTATTTCATTAATATATATAAATTAAACCCAGAGAGAAGTCACCTATTTCTATATTGATGAAAATCACAATATGTTAATTAACCCATATAATACGACTAATCAGAATATCCGATGCCATTTCGTTAATTTATCGAGAAAAGTGTCATTAGCGTATCTATATTGTACACGTACTGCGTGCGTATACTTTAATTACTACGTATTATGACTTACCTACACCATGTGTAAGTATCATATGCCTTCATCTTTTCAAATTATTTATATTATATAATTTATATTGATAATTATGAACAAGTTTAATGTACTATCTGAACTAAAAATATTAGCATAAATCGTCGTCGTTGTTCTACAGGAGGAACGGACGAACAGATAAAGAAGATGTTCATAGGAGGGGGGCCCCAGCTCCGTAACCCCGACCTTATCTACTCGGGGGCAGACAGATATCACCTGAAGACCATTGCTATGGGCAACGTACACATTCATCTTAACGTGATGACTAGGAACTTTCACAAGTACGGAATCGAAATGTAGCCTGCTGCGGTGATCTTTATTTCTATTCGTTTATTAGATAAGTATATTTTTATGATTTATACGTTTTATACATTGTTACTTGTGAAATATTGTACATAAAATAAACTAAAAAACTACAGTATAATAATGGCTTAATATATTATTATTATTATTAATTTATCAATTATTTTTATACCTTGTTATTAAATATTGTTTACACGAAATAACCTATAAGGTTTTCTATATTTCTATTTTATCTTAAATTTATGAAAAATTTAAATAAATAAATAAATATAATCCAATAAATATATTTTAAAAATGTCAATTTTATATGTAAATAGAATAAAAATAAAATTATAAACATTGTAGCATAATAAATAATCGTATATTGTATACATTTATTATAAACTGTTAATAGAATCTGAGAGAATACTGGTTTCTTTACGTTTTCGGTGCTCCAAATGCGTCTGGCATTCTCTCTATCGAATATCTACACAGTGCGGGTGAAGTCTTTGTTAGTTAATTGATGATGCAAGTGTATGATGGAGGCATAGAGCTAGAGAGAAATAGAGTTGTAATACTCAATGCCTGGCAGCGTAAGCCAAAGCGGAAATAAAAAATCAGCCATCTTGTGGTGTCCAAATATTAAATATCATCATTTTTAGATCATAACTTTCTTATTATTAATTATATCAAAAAAGTAAAATATGAAATTTATATTACTTTTTTATCCTCTTTCCAATGGTATTAATAATATGTTATTCTAGCTACAAAATAAAAATAAAATTAGTCAAATCCACCATTTTGCGGTGACCAAATTAGATAAACACTTTCCGCATGTCAGATATCTTGTTTACTACTCTATTTCTCTCTAGCTCTATGATTGGAGGGGGGATATCAACGGTAATGCAGCAAATGATAGTGGTATCGTAGGAATGTAGTGGGGGACTAGTAATAGAGGTAGTAATGGTACCGATGATGTAACAGGTTGTATCAGGTGATCACTCGCGTACTAACTTGTGTTGCTGAAGGTACATGATAGGTACACCGGGAATCTTACGTATGCGTCTCTTCAGGTCTTTGTCGCAGGTAGCGATGATGTAACATTTGTGCTGTGATATTATGTAATGGTTTGTTACGCGAACGTACGTCAAATGCTCGAGTTTGATAATACGACGATGTATGTAATTATGAATCTATTAAGCGAGTCGGTACTGGTAATGCGTACTATTATAGTGAATAGGTTAATGTATGTTGTTATACATATGCATACAGATAAGATGTATATAACATAGATATAAGTAATTAATTTTGTAGTCAATAATTTGTAATTACATAATAGAATTATTTAATTTTATATTTTTAATTTGATTATTATCTGTAAAACATTAGATATGAATTCAGTCTAGAAATTGCATAAAAATATGTTTGTGACGATAAGATAATGCTATATTATATACTATTCAATATTACATTTATATGCTGTCAAACTTCAAACGCTGTTTTCTCAGAATAATTATTTCACACTAGGTATGTGCATTCAAACATATAGAACATAAGAACTATTATAATTATAATATTAATTGTTGTTGATTTATATAGAATTTAATATATGTGAATAGTAAAATAGAGAGATAATTAATAAAATGTATAGTAGTCATTGTATAAAATGATAATTTCTATAGAAATACCATAATTTTATTATTGCTAATTTTTAATTTAGATATATATAATATAATAAATAATATTAAAAATAAATTTTAATTTTCCTATACATGTATTTGTTAAGAATACATACAACAAAATTAGGTCAATGAATGAAATGAATATCAGTTCTATTTTTTTTAGTGGATCTATGTTTTTCATATTTACTATATTTTCTATTTATACACAAATTGGCAAATTGCTGGATTAAATACAAAAAGATAATAATCAATATAGTAAAATGGAGGACAGGACATCTACTATATCTACAATGGTAACTCTCATTTAATTCATAAATAGATAATCTATAGATACATTTTTATATTTCATGTATGTCGATATTCTAAATAATATAAACATAATCCTATACGATCATGAATCACTCGACCATGAAATAAAGGTTTCACAAATGTTGTGTTAGCGTAGCATTCCTTGGTTATAAAAGTCTGTATGTAATAGCAATAGCAATGGTAATAACAATAGCAATGGTAATAGGAATAACAATAGCAATGTGTAACCTCTGTAACCCTATTCACCAGACAGTCATCGGCATACGTTCCCTTGTGTAAACAAGTTAATCGTTCAATTCTGGGATCTTTGGCTATCCTGTATTAACATGAGTAGTATGCGATGAATATCTTGTTACATGATATACTACTAAGTGATATCATAATATCTACACAATTAAATCAAGTTTTATAATTAATAATATTTTTATATTATTGTTATATTTTTGGTAATTGTTATAATATATTTGACCATAAAATACAAAATATATATTTTATATATATAATAACAAATATCCTGAAAGCAGTATATATATATATATATATTGTATTACATAGTATTTAGACTGTCTTTAGTATGAATATTTAAAAATAGCAACCGCATCTATATGTGTGTATTGTGAGTTATCAACAAATAGGAAATATATAATATTATATAAACATAATATATTTATTATATCAAAATATAGATATAGTTTTGTATATTATAATTGTATAAAATATTAGAATTATATTATAAAATAATTATTTATTATTTTTATTTATAAATATTTAGATTTAAATTTATTGTTTACATCTTGATTATATACAAGTACAATTTTATTTTTGATATATATGCATAATTATTATATTTATAAAATAAAAATATATTTAATTTCTTATGGACTTATTGAATTATATATTGATTATTAAAAATTGCAACTTAAACTATTTAATATCTAATCTTTATATTTACTATTAAAACAGAATATGTTATATCTAAGAGATATATATGAAATATTTAATAATTGTATTAATTATCCTTATCTGTATACATTATTATAAAAATAAAATATTTGAAAACCTCAAAGCAACACGATATTTGCTGCCAAGTTTCTCTAATTCCGCCATGACGCAGTCAGTTATATAGGGTGTACCTGTATTATAAGTGGTCAGTAGAAACTAGGTATGTTAAACCACTACCTAGTGTATCAATATTAGCAGTGTTATATACTGAAAGCATCAATTCATATATATATGGCTTCTATTGAAGCAGCTAGTAGTGAAGAACAGGCAATACTATAGAGTTGATAGTCAAACTGATAAACAGTAAAATATATATAAAGGCATATATTATAGAGTATATGGCGTACAGAGATGAACGAAACTAATATTTAGTATACAGCAACGATAAGTAATGATTAGTAATACGAACTACTATACGAGGGGTATAAACCTAACTAGCATGTAACAAGATGACTAGCGCGCACTAACATTTAGTATAGAGCAAAGGTTAGCAGTGAGGTATAAGTATAACTAACTCAGTACGGTATAAGAGGGGTATAAACCTAACTAGCATGTAACAAGTTGACTAGCGCGCACTAACATTTAGTATAGAGCAAAGGTTAGCAGTGAGGTATAAGTATAACTAATTCAGTACGGTATAAGAAGGGTATAAACCTAACTAGCATGTAACAAGATGACTAGCGCGCACTAACATTTAGTATAGAACAAAGGTTAGCAGTGAGTTATAAGTATAACTAACACAGTACGGTATAAGAGGGGTATAAACCTAACTAGCATGTAACAAGATGACTAGCGCGCACTAACATTTAGCGTAGAGACAATCCATCATGGCCGGTATAAGGTCTAGTTTGTTCTTGATCGAGAAGTTGATGAAGTTAGTATCGACGAGGATGTGATAGGGAGGCCCCAGCTGGGTGTTGTACTTGAAGAACAGAGCCGATGAAGACTTGGGGCTGTTGGATCGGTAATCAGTTATGCTTAATAACGTAATAATTAAGTTGTTAAGTTGGGCGGCCATACTTCAGGCGTATATAAACGATCGAAACATTCGAATTTGTGAATATTCACACATATTTAATATGTTTTATCTAAAAACAACGAACATTCACAAATTTGGCCTCGCCTTAATTATGAAATGTAATTAAACATCGCTAATAAGCAAATCGTAAAGTAATATCCAGCTGTTTGGGTAAATGGGAAATGTATTTAGTTTGGAAATTAAAATGTATTATAATTAAATTTGCCTATATTATTGTAGAATTAAGTTTTGTTATCTTCTATACTATAATCTAGATGAAGAGTTATCGGTGAGATGAATGCATATAAATACATATACTAATACTTATGTATGATAGAATAGTGGCTTATATATGTATCACTAGATTTTATAGTAGTATATATTATTCTGTCGTATAACTATAATTATAATGATATAAATATAGTAATATTATTCTTTAAATGATACGTAATAATGTTGTTAAGTAAATTTGTTAAGCAATATAATTTGAAAGTAATAATCATGTCCGATATCCCATAATTACTAGTGTAAACGGTGTGTTTCTTGCTAGCGTTATGGAATACCTGCCTGTTGTAGCATACTAACACTTCACGTATGGATAATGCCTGAGCATCCGGGGCCTTCTTGTGATGTTTCTTTACCCTGTCCGCTTTCTTACTGTTAAATAATCGAATATCTTAGTATTGTAATAACAATTATTATTACTAAGTGTATTCAGTGATAGGCAGGATTGCCGATCCAATCAGGATCAGGATCGGGTAAGAAAGAGAGGATCATGATCGACAAAGGATCGGGTAACGAATGGAGGATCGGTATAGGGAAAAGGTTAGTAATCGGCGATCCCAATCCATAAAAAAAGGATCGGTGCCGATCATTGCATATACGATACTCTAATATTATATTTATTTATAAGAATATTAACAACATTTTAGTATTGTAATATTACATTGATATGGTATTGTATTGATCATTATTTTGTAATGTTTTCCAAGGTATTGCAAGACTAGGAAAAACCTACATAGTATTTAAATAATAATTGTTAATTTTACCATAATAGAATTTAATCATTTGATATCATATAAGTAAACCACCGACTTTGACTCAACGTACAATGTACGTCGTACAATGAGTAGATATTTGTATCCAATTCATTGCATTTATATAAATAAATTATATTTAATTCACTATATAGTCTATATGATATAGATTCAATATATGCATTTAATTCAATTGAATTATTATTGAAATATAATACAATATATTAATAATAAATATTATTTACAATTATTAACAATTTATATTACATAGGTATTATACCTACATATATTGTTTCGAATTATGAAATAAAAACGTATTAATTAAATATATAAATAATATCGTGATCGGGATCGGGAAAGGATCGGGTAACGAATTGAGGATCGGAATCGGGAAAAGGATCGCATAAGTCTTATGATAAGAGAATAAATAGAGGATCGGGATCACCGATCCTGGAAAAAAAATATCGGTGCCCATCACTGAGTGTATTATCTATATATATATATTAACAATTTATATTACATAGGTATTATACCTACATATATTGTTTCGAATTATGAAATAAAAACGTATTAATTAAATATATAAATAATATCGTGATCGGGATCGGGAAAGGATCGGGTAACGAATTGAGGATCGGAATCGGGAAAAGGATCGCATAAGTCTTATGATAAGAGAATAAATAGAGGATCGGGATCACCGATCCTGGAAAAAAAATATCGGTGCCCATCACTGAGTGTATTATCTATATATATATATAAATATAGAAAAAATTTACTACATTATCTCCAATTTGTTTTTTATTTAGGTGTGTCTTCAACAATGACCAAACTAACTATGTAAACAACTCTTCGCCATATCCAACAGATAAAAATTATCCATGTATATCGAAATACTTATTTCATAGTTACTGTGATCTTTTTTGTTGTGATTTAAAATCTGAATATTTTATTTACAGTTTGTTTATATATTGCAGTCTAAACGTTCATAACTCGTGTTATCGATATGTTTTTGATCAATACAACGATTTAAACAAAAAATATGTGAATCTATATAAAATTCCTATGGCAGTTGTATTAACTATATAAGAATGTAAGAATATTTATTTTACATGTTAAATTACAATGATGGTAAGATATATAAAAATGTGTAAAGAGGCATTTTTAAATAACTTAAAAATAATTAAATATAAAATTAAAATACGATATATGTTATAACTTATAACTTATACACTGTATTATATAAGTTATACAGTATATCAATGATATACTATATCATATACTCAGTATAATACTGAGTATATCCGAGTCTGTTACAGTTATTACTTTATAAACTTGACTTTAAAGTAGTATCATATTAAGTAAATGAACAATTGTATCGTATTAAAAATCTATATTATCTTAATGTCATTAACACAAGACCGTCTTGAAGACGAATTTATTACGATATTTCGAAAATAGGTAGTACTTATTTTCGAAATTTCGTAATAAATTCGTCTTGTATGCACTTGTATAACCGATCCTGTATACAATATTATAATTTTAAAATCACATAATTCATATATACAATATATATATAATTTTGAAATTACATTTCTTCACAAGAATTGGAATTTTTAAATATAATTGTATATTATCGCTAACATTCGAGTATCATTTAATCCGATTGTTCTTTTAACAACAGCAAATTTCTTTGTTTTTCTTAATTTGCCCTGCAATATTAATAATAATGTATCTACTAGTTTATATCATATTATAATATATGTTATGATTAATATTTAAGACATAAATAGGTCTAATTTATATTTGTTTACATACCATATTTACAAAATATACAATAATATTAAATAATAGTCAATAGATGGCGACATAAGAATTAAAATATTGGATTTTTATTCATCTCATTCATTAATATTTAATAAGTTTATTAGATATAAAATATGATAACAAATTATGAAAGACAAACTACAGTCAATAATGTATATACACTTCTAGATTTTGGCTACTAAATTTATATATATATATTTGTGATTAGAATATAATCATTATGATAAATATCAAGAACTATATTCCTATAACACGAGGTTATAGGAGCTCCTATAATACATAGTTCTTGTTAATTATTTTGTGAAGACATCATTATATGAAATATTGGTTATATATTAATAGATGTATTGTTTGTTAAAATACAAATGTATAGTTATATCTATGGACTATCCCTAATAATTATATATATATATATCGCTTTTATATACGGTATTCTAAAATCCGTGATAACTATATACTATACAAAAATATTATTATATATTTAGCAGACTATTTTTAATAGTATTTATAATATACATTACAGAATGTACTAACATCTATTTATGTATTAAATAATATTAGGATATATCGAATTTTTAATATATTACATCATAAGAGGTAACATACATATACTTATTATAAGCATTATGTCGTACAGTGTACGACATTGTACGACGTTGTATACATGTATACATTTTACGTGTAACGCCCTATTATACAAGATTATAACTATAACTTATATATATATACCTATATTAGGCATATTATCCCAAAATATTATTAAAATAATAAACATATGTGTAACATACACCTACACCTGCATATATGTGTATATATATATATATATATATATATATATATATATATGTGTGTGTGTATCTTATACACGCTCGCACGCACACACACACACACACACACACACACATACACACACATACATATATACACATACGCATATATATATATATATATATATATATATATATATATATCCGAAATTCATTTATTCCATATTTTGTGAGTGTAGCATCGTATTAATTAATGTATCAAAGGTTTATAGTTGTTTTCCGTCCATCATATGTTATGATTCATAAACCTTGTATTTTCATGTATAATATATACATTTGTCTATTTTAGTTAACCTATATGTTAGTTCTTGAATTTAAGATATCGAATTAATTCTATGTGGTATTAAAATGTTAAGTTAGGGGAAAGTAACCTAATACGGACACTTTAACAATAAATGGTCTTAACATTTTATGATTCATTATTTTTATTCAAAAATTATAATATATTAATATTATTTGATTATAGATATTATTGTTATTTTAAAATTGTATTTAATCTTTTAATTCCATAGATATCCTACCATGGGTGTCCGTATTCGGTACCCATGTCCGAATACGGACACCCTATGTTATAATATGGACACCCTATATATATATAATAATAATAATAATCAGAGTTTGGGCATTAGCCTGGATGAACGAAAAAGCAGAGCTTATCAAGTCGTTCACCCAATGTGATTGTGGGGGAAAAATTATGTATAAAATTAAAATAATATTAAATAAAATATTAGATTATAATATAAATTTCTATCCAGGATATCAGTAAAAAAATAGTCATACAAAATCTACCTAGAATACTTTATATCGATTGACAATGAAAGTCGATAAAGGTGTATCAACTTGGAGGATTTGGGGTTTCTATATCCAATGCCTTTAGGAACTCACTTTCGCCAAGAGTAAGAGCACTGGCAACAATTGCCACCACACAACAATTGCATCCTCATCCCTGACACGAACCATTACCGGCCACATAAATAATCAATACAAAGTACTCGTGAATATCTTATATTTAATATTTAATAATTTAAATAAAAAATTGACTTCCTGAATAGAAAATAATACTGAATGTTAAATAAAATTTAAATAAAATTAAATATGTAAGTAATTAAAAGTAAGTAATAACAAATATGTACAATTAAAAACTTAATACAAAAATAAAAATAAAAATAAAATAAAATTGCAAAAAACCCCACAATCATTCTCATCATGTATTTAAAATAAATAATTGAATAATATGAACCTACAAAAATATAAACCAATAAAACACTAATATTAAAATTGGGATCATAACAAGAATTCGACAGCAACACTGCAATGCAAGGACATGAACTTTAAATATACTGCGCGCGCGCGCAAAATAGTTTGCTATAGGCTCGTTACATTCAGTGATGTGTTATGCATTTAAATGATTTGCAATATAATTTATATTCATACGCGATTATTCAGATATAATATATAATATATAATATATTATATATAATAAGCATACATGTATATAATGTATATATGTATTATATATATATATATATATATATATATATATATATATATATATATATATATATAATACATATATATATATATATATATATATATATATATATATATATATATATATATGCTGTGTATATATATAAATATAAGATATATATTATAAATAAATAATTTTAAATTATTACTATCAGAAATTACTCGATTATAATTCGAATATGTTACGTACGAATGAGATCGATATAGTTTTAGAATGTCCATTTAATTTCAAGTAGAATCAATATATTATATATGTATAATACTATACGTCATTAATATGCTATCCGTTATAGTAACTATACAATGAAGTATTTAATAAATTTTATTTTTAATTAAATTTAAATTATTACAGAAATTACTCGATTATAATTCGAATATGTTACGTACGAATGAGATCGATATAGTTTTAGAATATCCATTTAATTTAAAGTAGAATCAATATATTATATATGTATAATACTATACGTCATTAATATGCTATCCGTTATAGTAACTGTACAATGAAGTATTCGTTAATAAATTTTATTTTTAATTAAATTTAAATTATTACAGAAATTACTCGATTATAATTCGAATATGTTACGTACGAATGAGATCGATATAGTTTTAGAATGTCCATTTAATTTCAAGTAGAATCAATATATTATATATGTATAATACTATACGTCATTAATATGCTATCCGTTATAGTAACTATACAATGAAGTATTTAATAAATTTTATTTTTAATTAAATTTAAATTATTACAGAAATTACTCTATTATAATTCGAATATGTTACGTACGAATGAGATCGATATAGTTTTAGAATATCCATTTAATTTCAAGTAGAATCAATATATTATATATGTATAATACTATACGTCATAAATATGCTACAGTAAATAGTATAATATATATATTATAAAATAATTTTATATATAAAACATGGGATGTGGCTCAGTGGTGCAAGAGCATGCTCTCTATAGAATGCTTATAAGCAGAAGGTCGAGAGTTCGAATCTTTCTGAAGGTATACCTTATAAAAAATATATTTTTTTATTGAATTTTGTAATAATATATATTTTGTTAGATAAATTATAATTCAGTTTACTGGAGTTAATATAAACATTTGTAACAATATAAATTATTTTATTATTATATAAATATATTAATAGCATTATATATATATATATATATATATATATATATATATATTCATTCAACTACACGTATATAGATCATCGATATAAAGAAAGAATTACATATTTAGATCTTTAAATCGATGCTATAGATATAAACATACATCTAAACACATACACACATACACACACCCACACCTGCGCGTGTTTACGAAACACACTATTACACAAATATGTATACTCATACAGTGTACACTCATACGTATGAGTCATATTCATACATACACATATATACGAAAGTATTCAATGAATCTATACATTTATATCTATGGTTATATTTATTATATAATATTGTTTATGAATCATTATTTATTTTGGTTTATATTTATCGATATGATAAATATAAACACTTATTTAAACGAAAACCCAACCCAAACCCAAACCCTAATTCTAAAACTATATCGATCTCATTCGTACGTAACATATTCGAATTATAATCGAGTAATTTCTGTAATAATTTAAATTTAATTAAAAATAAAATTTATTAAATACTTCATTGTATAGTTACTATAACGGATAGCATATTAATGACGTATAGTATTATACATATATAATATATTGATTCTACTTGAAATTAAATGGACATTCTAAAACTATATCGATCTCATTCGTACGTAACATATTCGAATTATAATAGAGTAATTTCTGTAATAATTTAAATTTAATTAAAAATAAAATTTATTAAATACTTCATTGTATAGTTACTATAACGGATAGCATATTAATGACGTATAGTATTATACATATATAATATATTGATTCTACTTGAAATTAAATGGACATTCTAAAACTATATCGATCTCATTCGTACGTAACATATTCGAATTATAATCGAGTAATTTCTGTAATAATTTAAATTTAATTAAAAATAAAATTTATTAAATACTTCATTGTATAGTTACTATAACGGATAGCATATTAATGACGTATAGTATTATACATATATAATATATTGATTCTACTTGAAATTAAATGGACATTCTAAAACTATATCGATCTCATTCGTACGTAACATATTCGAATTATAATAGAGTAATTTCTGTAATAATTTAAATTTAATTAAAAATAAAATTTATTAAATACTTCATTGTATAGTTACTATAACGGATAGCATATTAATGACGTATAGTATTATACATATATAATATATTGATTCTACTTGAAATTAAATGGACATTCTAAAACTATATCGATCTCATTCGTACGTAACATATTCGAATTATAATCGAGTAATTTCTGTAATAATTTAAATTTAATTAAAAATAAAATTTATTAAATACTTCATTGTATAGTTACTATAACGGATAGCATATTAATGACGTATAGTATTATACATATATAATATATTGATTCTACTTGAAATTAAATGGACATTCTAAAACTATATCGATCTCATTCGTACGTAACATATTCGAATTATAATAGAGTAATTTCTGTAATAATTTAAATTTAATTAAAAATAAAATTTATTAAATACTTCATTGTATAGTTACTATAACGGATAGCATATTAATGACGTATAGTATTATACATATATAATATATTGATTCTACTTGAAATTAAATGGACATTCTAAAACTATATCGATCTCATTCGTACGTAACATATTCAAATTATAATAGAGTAATTTCTGTAATAATTTAAATTTAATTAAAAATAAAATTTATTAAATACTTCATTGTAAGGTTACTATAACGGATAGCATATTAATGACGTATAGTATTATACATATATAATATATTGATTCTACTTGAAATTAAATGGACATTCTAAAACTATATCGATCTCATTCGTACGTAACATATTCGAATTATAATCGAGTAATTTCTGATAGTAATAATTGAAATTGTAATTTTTTTTTTTAATAATTTATTTATAATATATATATATATATATAAATGTTTTTTAAATAGGAAAATAAATAACATAATATATAACATGCATGCCACAACCCATGGGTTGTGGCTCAGTGCTATAAATGATGCGTTCTAAGCAGAAAGTCACGAGTTCGAATCTAGCTGGAGCTAGATTTATTTTTATCACATACATATATATATATATAATTACTATATGCTAGGATCTACTTTCATTCGGATCTACTTTCACGCGTATGTATATTTATTTGAATATTTCAACTCCCGCATTATAAATATAACTCCCGCAAGTATGTGTTCATGTCCTTGCTGTCGAATTCTTGTTATGATCCTAAAATTGTATAACAAATTATAAAAATATATTAAAAAAAAACTATAACTAAAAGCTATAAAAGCTATAAAACTATAAAATAAAATGTATAAAATAAATACTGATAATATAAGGTAGAAAATAAATTAATTAATATATCACATAATACAATAATTAAAAATAGGATATAAAAATATAAAATTAAAATTAATAAGAGGATATCATAAATGATTTAAAAATTGTTTTAAAATTATTCAATTTCGTAATCTTTCTTATTTTTTGTGGTAATCTGTTCCACAGCATTGGACCAGTATTCGATAAACAAAATGCTTTTCGGTCAGTTCGTACTTTTATTCTATGAAACAGATTTCCATTATAAGATTTAGCTTTATATAATAATTGTAAATTGTAAATTGTAATTGTAAATTATATATATGTATATATATATATATATATATATATATATATATATATATATATATATATATATGATATATCACTAAATAAACTATATATTATTGATGAATCAGACAAATTACAATTACATTATTTATAATTAATTTTATGAATAATTTATTCTAATTTAATTAGTTAATAATTTATTTATTTTTATTATTTTTTAATTAATAATACAATTTAAGTATCTAAATAATAATTTTTTTAGAATCAGCTTTATTGGTGGTATTAATATTATAACGCACGCGATTTTTATGAAAATCAGAATTGTTCATACGCTTCTCGCTGATTGGTTATAAGATGTCCGTATTAAGACATTTAGAGTGTCCGTATTAGGAACTTATATGATCTCTAGATATATGATTATAACTTAATGAATATTTGATAACAAATATAGAAATTAAAAATACAATTTTTAGTATTAGAATTCTTTATTTTTTAATAATATATTAAAAAGTATTAAATTTAATATCGATTCATTTGTATAATCTTGAGAAGGTTTTAAGTTGACATTTTTGTTCATAAATTTAAAAACGTAATAAAAAAATCAGTTTATTGGATATATTAGCAATATTTTGTATTATTCAAAAATAAAAAATACCTTTTTAGACTATTTTTATAATTATGAATATTTTATTGATTAAACATTTTGTTGTGGGATTTATGGTTTCTGAGATACCGAGAGTGTCCGTATTCGGGAACTGTCAATATTCGGTTACTTTCCCCTATATGGTTCGGTAATGTTCACATTCCTTCAAATATCCTTGTTTACATATCGTTATAATAAGTAATTTATCCAAAGGTACATCCATGAAGAGAATATCATATATTTTTATATATGTATGACTTTCTTTTAGGAAATTATTATTATATAGGAGAACATGTATCTTATAACTTTAACCTATAGGTAAACAAATCAACTATATAGGGGTAAGTAACCGAATACGGACAGTGCCCGAATACGGACACTCTCGGTATCTCAGAAACCATAAATCCTACAACAAAATGTTTAATTAATAAAATATTCATAATCATATAAATAGTCTAAAAAAGTATTTTTTATTTTTTTATTATTCAAAATATTGCTGATATATCCAATAAACTGATTTTGTTATTACGATTTTAAATTTATCAAAAAAAAATTCAACTTAAAACCTTTTTAAAAAAACTAAGACCATACTTAACCAAACAAACAGCTATAATTTTATCAAATTCACTGATAATGTCTAGATTACTATACTGTAACTCTTTACTAGCCGGAGAAAACAAAACAGTTATTAACAATATTGACCGATTAGTAAAAAGAACTACTAGAATTATTTTTAATCTAAAAAACACAGATTACACTACTAGCATTACGAACTTACGGAAATCACTAAACTGGCTACCTACAATTGACAACATTAACATCAAACTACTAACTATAACCTACTTTACAAAACTACAAAAACCACTCAACCTCATAATTTACATACTTTACTTCACAAACAAACCACTAACAGACAACTGATACAAACATATAGACTTGACATACCGACTACACGACTACGAAAGTACGGTAACAAACGATTTAGCTGGAGAGGTGCAACTCTCTGGAATAAATTTCCCAATTCATACGCAAAGAAAATATGTCAATAGCCACTTTCAAATATAAACTCAAGGAGCTATTTAAACGTTCCCCATTAAAATACCACTTATCTAACCCTCTTTGAGATGTAATCGTGTTATTATATTATTATTATATTATTATATTTTATTATATTATTTTTACGGATGATCGTTAAATCATCCGGGAACCCACACTTGTAAACTGTTCGACAAACAGTAAAACAAATTGTAGAATGTCATATTAATCTTTGTGTATAAATAAATACTATTACTACTACTACTACTACTTTTCAAGTATATATAAATGTATTAATATAAAATATAACAATATATTATTAAAAAATAAAACATTCTAAAAATTGTATTTTTAATTTCTATATTTTTTATCAAATATTCATTAAGTTTTAAGCATATATCTAGATATCATATAAGTTCCTAATACGGACACTCTAATTGTCTTAATACGGACACCCTATAACCAATCAACGCACAGTGTATGAACTATTCTGATTTTCATAAAAATCGCGTGCTTTATAATATTAATACTACCAATAAAGCTAATTCTAAAAAAAATATTATTTAGACACTTAAATGTATTATTAATTAAAAAATAATAAAAATAAATAAAATATTAACTAATTAAATTACAATATATTTTTCATAAAATTAATTATAAATAACGTAATTGTAATTTGTCTGATTGATTCATCAATACTATATAGTTTATCTAGTGGTATATAGGGTGTCCGTATTATAACACAGGGTGTCCGTATTCGGACATGGGTACCGAATACGACACCCCAGTTATCTATGGAATTAAAAGATTAAATAAAATTTAAAAATTACAATAATATTTATAATAATATAATATGAATATATTATAATTTTTAAATAAAAGTAATGAGTCATAAAATGTTAAGAACATTTATTGTTAAAGTGTCCGTATAAGGTTACTTTCCCCTATAGTTGATTTTTTTCCATATATAATTAGATCTTTTGGAATATAATTTCTGATAGTTGATTAACCTTCTTTGATGCTTAGCATATTCTATAGCATGCCACCAGTATACTCGTGGCATGTTCAACTTGTGATTATAATAGTGTTATTTAATAAGTAATACATGTATTACTTAATATGCATATTATTATTATTATTATTATTATTGAGTACCTATATTTTGAATTGTCTTTTTTAGATATATTTATAAATATCCTTACAGTATTCGGACCATCTATTTATAAAAGTACCCTATTCAGTAATTATGTCACTTTTTTATTTTCGATGATTCTTATACTCTTCTTGTGGGATGTATGTATTACTCAAATAGTTGAGTATTGTATAGGCTCGAGCCAAATGATCATTTGGAACTTCTACCATATTATATGTAATTGTCGACGTTTTTTCGTTTTGAATCCACTTTCTTTTGGTATATTTTTCCTTAAAACAGAGTGATTTTTTCTTGAAAATATCTGAAAAAAGGTTATTTAAACCAACGTTTTTTAATACCTACATCCAATATTGCATTCGTTATTCAAGCGTATGTTGTCCTTATTACCTTTCTTATAATACCTACATCCAATATTGCATTCGTTATTCAAGCGTATGTTGTCCTTATTACCTTTCTTATAGGTTACAAGAAAATATTCTGTAATAGTATCTATTATCTCATTATATAATACCACGTAGGTAATATGAGGTATATGTGGTATTTGTAGATTGATTATTAACACGTATTTCAGTAAGTTTGTTAATTATTTCATTTATAAAATATTATTTTATTTGTGTATCATGTAACTTCCCCACATCATATCGTATTAGTGAAACATTCGGTTTGATTTCTATAAAGTAATTCTCAGATTGCATAATACCACGTCAATGTTAATATAAATATCGGCGACAGGATATGTTATTTTCGAAGAGTTATTTATGCTGGATTTAATTGTTGAGTCATAAGAATATATTAATACTATACATATATATATAGTCATTTTTATTATTTGAAATACCCTTTAGCGTCTGCCGTGTTCACTTCCGTGAAGATTTTTGCGGGTGAAGAGTATTATCATGACTAATTTATACTTATGGGAAAACTCCAGAAGTTTAATATTTTAACTTCTCAATTTTGTAATATCTATATCATATTTACCAATAGCGTTTGGCCAGACTTCATAACCATATTTAAATATTCAAGCATTCCAGTATCCTTGAATTATACTAAAATTATTTAACAATATATTTAAAATCGCTTATTCTATTAGTTCATAAAACTCTTCTACTATATCATCATCGTATACGACTATAGTCGTGCATAAACTTTCATTATCGCAGGTTCAAATCCCAGTGCTCATCTATATAAAGACAGTTATCAACATAGTACTTTCTTTATTTCGATGGCAGTATACTATAAACTATAGTTTCCTACTGCGATTCTTATAGTTAGTATTGCGCTTAATACGTGAGTGATATTAATTACAAAATGTACTTAATATTTGTGTAACAATACGTAACTGCGTATACTCATTGTTGATGTGTATTATACAGTGTGCATATATGGTGCAGCGGTCATGATAATACACATCAACAATGCATTGCACACTATATTGTGCTTCATTTTTCAGTTAATACTTATCAATTTCCTTTCTATCTTACTTCTGTTAATCCAATTAGGTTATATTCCATCTATAGATGTCTATATATAATATATATATATATATATATATCAAGTTCTATTTAAGTTGTGTAACTTTCTATATTGTATTTGCTAATTGGTATTATAACAACTATAGGGTCAACTTTATTACGTATTCCTCTCCTATACTCCTCCTTCCATCTCCATACATTGCGATTAAAACACAATTAAATTATATTTATTATATTTTTATATTGAATAAAGTATGTGTATATTACAAGTTGTAATTATATATTTCATTATAGACTGACGAGTTAAATAAACAAGATACCACCACATAATGGGCATTGTTGTAAAAAATCACGAATTTGAAAATTCACCGATTAATTGACTTTTTAGTCTTTTTATAAACACATATTCTAATTTAAAATTGTATTCTATTTATAAACGATGAGAGCTATCTCATAAATACAAGTGTATATATATAGGGAAAAGTAACCTAATACGGACACTTTAACAATAAATGGTCTTAATAATGTATGACTCAATATTTTTATTCAAAAATTATAATATATTAATATTATACGATTATTGATATTATTGTGATTTTTAAATTTTATTACATATGTGTATTCGATAGATAATGGTGGTGTCCATATTCGGTACCCATGTCCGAATACGGACACCCTGAGTTATAATACGGATACCCTATATACCACTAGATAAACTATATATTATTGATATATACCAATAGATAAATTACAATTACATTATTTATAATTAATTTTATGAATAATTTAATATCATTTAATTAGTAAATAATTTATTTATTTTTATTATTATTTAATTAATAATACAAATTAATTATCTAAATAATAATATTTTTAGATTTAGCTTCATTGGTGGTATTAATATAGTAACGCAAGCTATATTTTTTTAAACGAAAATCAGTATAGTGTATACACTCTGCGAGCTGATTGGTTATATGATTGGTTATTGGTTCTTATTAATACATATAGAGTGTCCGACGGACCCTGTCCTTAGGGATTTATGTGTCCTCTAGGTATATGCTTATAACTTGATAAATATTTGATAACAAATTTAGAAATTATGTATATAATGTTAGAGAATGCTTTAGTTTTTAATAATATTTTGTATGTTTTATCGATACATTTGTATATTCTTGAGAAGGTTTTAAGTTGACATTTTTTTTCATAAATTTAAAAACGTATTAAAAAATAAGTTTATTTGATATATTATCCCTATTCTAAATAATTACAAAATAAAAAGTACTTATTTAGACTATTTATATGATTATGAATATTTTATTCATTAACATTTTTTTGTAGTATTTATGATTTCTGAGATACCGAGAGTATCCATATTCAGGCACTGTCCATATTCGGTTACTTTCCACTATATATATATATATATATATAAAATATTTAATATATTCATTTTTATTAGAATTATTCTACCCCACGCAATTCGCTTAGTTTCCTCAAAATATACTGTATCTTGTTATTATATATATATATATATATAATTTAATATTATATTTATAATTATATAAATCGAGTAAATAGTTGTTAATTCATACGGACATTTTGTTAAGTAGTTAATATAATACATTAATAATAGTAATATATACTATAGTATATTATCTATTATTTATAATTAAATACAATAGAATACTTAATATCTTAATATATCAATTGATAACGGTATTATTAAATACATTTTCTATATATATATATATATATATATATATAATAATAATAATAATAATAATAATAATAATATTTATTAGAAGAAAGTTGTATATATATATATATCATGTGAATTATTAAATTCATTATATTATTGTTTCCTCTAAAAGGCTTCAGATGAAGATAATTATCTTTTCTATGCTGTCGCCTGCATCACCATCACCAGAACTGCCCACCATCACCGGAACGTTTTTTTTTGTTGAATTACTTTACTTTTTTTCATTTCGTTTTCTTCTTATGTTTTATAAGATATTTTATTATCATTTAAAAACATAAAAATAAAAATAATAATAATAATAATAATAATAATAATAATAATAATAATAATAATAATAATAATAATAATAATAATAATAATAATAATAATAATAATAATAATAATAATAATAATAATAATAATAATAATAATAATAATAATAATAATAATAATAATAATAATAATAATAATAATAATAATAATAATAATAATAATAATAATTAACATATATAATTTTTTTTTTTTTTATAATTTATTTATATAATTTATTTTTTTTCATTTTTTTTTAATTTTTAATTTTTTTTTTGTATCTCAATGAGTTGATTTTTTATTTTTTTTTTATATGAATTTTTGTATTTTATAATTTGGATATCTCCATTTAGATCATTCCATAACTTAGGTCCCATGGTTAGGATACTATTTATTAGTTGACTTTTTTTTGTATAAGGTATTTTGTAGATAGGTGATTTCCTTAATTTATATTTATTTTTATTTTCGTGTTTTTTATGTATGTTATAAATATTTTGTGGTAGATTATTATTGTGATGGTCATGCATGTATATTAGCGTGTTATATTTTATTAAACTATTGAGTTTTAATATATTATTCCTTTCAAATAGCAAATTTGTATGTTCTCTGAAATATTTGGTTTTGTTTATTATTCTTATGATTTTTTTTTGTGTGAGAATTAAATTTGTAAGATTACTTTTATAAATATTACCCCATATTATATTTCCATACATTATGTGTGGCAGGAATAGGCTGTTATATATGATAATCATTGGTTTTGTCTTAATGTATTTTGATAGTCTGCTTATTGAGTAAAGTATTTTCGATAATTTATTATTAAGATTAAATATATGATTTTTAAAGTTTATATCTTTGTCAATTATTATTCCTAGATATTTATATTCTATTTCATTTTGTATTGATATGTTATTTATTTTTAGATGTATGTTACTGTATTTTCTCGAGTTAAAATTGACTATTTTAGTTTTATTGATATTTATTTTAAGTTTATTAAATGTGTACCATTTTTCTATTTTTGTAATCATATTATCTATGGTATATTTTAATTTTTCATTGTTTTCACTTGTAAATGTTATTGCTGTATCATCAGCATATACTATAAGTTTTACTTGTTGGTTATTATTGAAAAATAATGATAGGTCATTTGTGTATATTATAAATAGGAGAGGACCAAGAATTGATCCTTGTGGTACCCCAATATTATTACATAATATTTGTGATTTTTTATCATTTATCAAAACAACTTGTTTTCGATTACTTAGGTAGCTTTTGATAAGTTGAAGCGAATTGCTTCTTATTCCATATTTATATAATTTATCTATTAATATGTTGTGATCTATCGTGTCAAATGCTTTGCTTAGATCAAGGAATAGAGTATTTATTGATTTATTTTGTTCTTTGTTTATTAATATATGGTTATATAAATCTAAAATAGCATGTATTGTATTATGCTTTTTAGTATATCCGTATTGTGTATTAGATATAATTAGGTTTTTTTGAAAAAATGAAGTAAATCTCTGATGTATTATTTTTTCAAATATTTTTGAAATTTGACATAGTATTGATATGGGCATGTAGTTGCATGGTTCGTATTGGTTTTTATTTTTATATATGGGTTTTATTATGGAATTTTTCATTTTTTGTGGAAATATACCTTCACTAATACATAAATTAAAAATATGTGTTAGTGGTGATGAAATATAATCTATTGATATTTTTACAATTGTCATGTTAATTAGGTTTATATCTAATGAGGTTTTTAATTTACTATTTTTTATTATTGAAGTTATTTCTTGTTTATTGGTTGGTTCTATGAATATAGAATTATTTATATTTGGTATTTCTACAGGATTTATTATATTTTGATTTTTAAATTGATCATTTATAATTTGTGCATTATTAATAAATTGTTCATTAAATATATTTGCTATTTTACTTGAGTCAAATGTGTTTTTATTGTTTTTATCTTTAATGTATGTAATATTGTGTTTATTTACATTTGTATTAATGATATTATTTACTGTTTTCCAATGTTCTTTCGATGTTATGTTATCGTTTATTTGTTTGTTAATGTATTTTTGTTTTGCTTGTTTTATTGTGTTTTGTAAATTATTTCTATAAGATTTATAAACGTATAAATCTAATTCTGATTTACTTTGTAGATATGAGTTAAATAGTTTTTGTTTTTTATTTATTTTTCTTTTTATGTTATTTGTTATCCAGTTTTTAGAGAATATTTGTGATGATACTTTTGAAGTGATTATGGGAAAGTGTTTGTTTATTATATTTATATATTGAGTGTAGAAAATATTATAGGCATCTTCTGCATTATTGTTATTATATACAGTGTCCCATTTTATTTGTAATAGATTTTTAATAAATGTTACAATATTATTGTTTTTAATTTTTCTTGTTGTTATTAATGTTTTATTTTTCAGTAATCTGTTATTTAAGTTAAAGTTTGCATATATTGGAAGATGGTCTGTTATTTGTTCTTGTATTATACCACTTTTTCCTATGAAATTTCTATCTATATTAGTGTAGATTTGGTCAATTATTAAGTTTGTATTTGTATTGTATATTGGTCTTGTATTTGAATGTATAAGTGGTGTTAGTCCTAATTGGTGCATTAGTTGGTTTATTTTTGAATTTATATTATTAGTCGTGTCTATATTGAAATCCCCCATTATTATAAGTTTTTTGTTGATGAATTTATGAAATTTATCATAAAATATTGTATTAAACTCTTCTATTACTAAACTCTTCTATTTTGTTAAATGGACTATTATAGATACATGATACTGTTATATTTTTATTATCACTTTCTTGTATTATTTCTATTGTTACTATTTCTAGATAATCTATTATATTAAATGTTATTTCATTTACAATGTTATATGTTAGGTTGTTAGTTACGTATATGCATACTCCCCCTCCTCGTCTCTTATCTTGACAATGTCTATTATTTATTACCTGTTTATAATTAGGTATATTTAAGTTATTATTATTTATGTTATTTAGCCAGGTTTCTGAAAGGCAAATTATTTCTGGTTTTTTTGTTAATAAATTTAAAAAATCTGTCAAGTATTCAAAGTTGTGATTAAGACTTCGTATATTTAGATGTATAAATGTTAGATTATGTTCGTCTATTTTTTTGTTTATTTTATTAAAATTGTTTGTTGTTATATATTCATTTTTTTCTTTTGAGTTATTCATTTTTATTTTGTAATTCTATTATTTTGAATGTATTATTTATTGAACATCTTACCACAAATTTGTGTCCATTGATTGTTTTACCTTTAGCTTCTATGGAGAGCTTTTGTATTTCTATTAATTGTTATTTTGTATATTCTTGTGATATACTAATCTTACTATACTGCGTATTTTTTAATTTATGTGCTGAATTTATAATGTCTTGTTTTTCGTTTTCTGTATTCCTAAATGTTATTTTTATTGGTCTTATTTTATTAGCTTTATCATCATATTTTCCTATTCTATGATATTTAGATATTTTATAATCACATTCAGTATTTTTCAGTATATCATGTATTTTATTTAATTCATTACTTGTTCTTGTTTCGAAATTGTCATCATTTTCCATTTTAACATTATACAGTAGGTTTATTATTATTACTATTATTATTATTATTTATTACCTATTATGGATTTATTTTTTTCAACGTTAACATTATTTTCATTTATTGTCTTTCTTATAGTATTGGTCATATTAGTTTGGATTGCTGAGTTTATATTTAGTTTTGTAATTTCTGCGAAAGATTGTAAATCTGACTTATGTGTTGTGTTTGTTAATTTGTTAATTATTGTGTTTTGATTTTCAATTATTATTGCTTGATTATCTATTATTATTTTTTGATTAGATAACATTTCTTTTAAATCATTTAAATTTAAATATATATAAATATATTTATATATATATAAATCAAATTTATTATATTGAACTAATATAGTATATAGAATTTGGAAAAATGGAGCTTACTAACAAGGATAAACCTTATTTGGAATATAATAATTTTAAAGGTCAAACAGAATTCTTCGAGGTTATAGAGGAACTGAAGATACGGAGAGTTTGTATTTCATTTTTCTTATATATTTTATATATATATATATATATATATATATATATATATATAAATAATTCTATAAAGATAATAATTTAAATATATAGAATAAAGATATTGAAAACGAAAGAAAAGTTGACACTTTGATAAAGGAAATGCAACAATTAAAGGATAAGTGTGTTTGTACTATATTCTATATAAAGAAATATTTTAATTTTTTTTAAATAATATGTATATATATATATATATATATATTTATTTATTTATTATATAAATGTATTATATAATTATTTGTAGAACGAATATGAATTAAATTATAAGAAATGTACTAGTGAATATGATCACAAGATAGATACATTAAAAAGTGAATCAGAAAATGATTTAAAGAATCTAAAAGAATTAAATGTTATTATAATATAAAATATCATATATATATATATATATATATATATATATATATATATATATATAATATATATATATATTATATTTATATATATTATATATATATTATATATATGTTTTATATTCCATGCACATGCATGTGCATATATTTTCAACTATATTCCATATTCATAATAATACCTATTTTGATATATCATTAATGGTTTTGGTAATGTGTTATATATATATATATATATATACTATATATAGTTAATTCCTGTAGAAATTCCATAGGATAAGTGATTTATGACCATGGTAATTCATCACTTAGATGAACGTTTAATTTAATCTAATTATAAATCAGTATATAGAATTAGGTATTATATAAACCTAGATCAATTAATACATTAGGCGATTATGTATTACATAGAATATCATGATAATATATAAATACATCGATACTATATATATAGTATCGAGAAAACATGTTATAACAAAATGTCATTAAAATAAATTATTCATATATATTTAATTGTCATTCGTAATTTTTTATTTTATTAATATTTAAATTAGCTAAAATTGAATACTTTAAATCAAGCTAAATCAATGGAAATATTAATGTTAAAATCAGAAATAAAATCATACCAATCAAACATCGTCTTATTAGAACAGACTAACACTAATTTACAGAAAAATACAAAAATTCAGGTTATATATATTATTTAAATAATATTTTATTTTATATTTAATGTGTATTCAAATATATTAAGGTAAATATATTGAATACATTTATAAAAAAATATTTAAAATATAAATATCTTAATTTTATAAATGTATATATATAGTAATACATTTATAATTTTTTATATTAAAGAATATATCTAAGTTGTAATTTAAAGAATACCATTTCAATTACCATATTTTTATAATAATTATAAATATTACATTATAGGGGAAATTCTCCTATTAACGACCCCCTCTCATATCCCAGTAACTATATGAGATATCAAAAAAAAATATATATATAAACAGTTAGTAATTTAATGAAAAATATGAATACGTATTTTGTTTTTTTTTTAATATTTAATCCAACAATTGTTATTCATAAAATGTAATATTCTGTTTTTACTTTTTAAATATTTGAATAATAACTTTTTTTAAATTATTTTAAATAATGTATTAATTAAAAGAAAACTTAATACTGCACATGATATTGTAGATCAATAACATATATATATATAACATATATATAACAATTATAAAAATAATTTAATTTTAATAACTATTAACCAATATATCTTAATAATAGCAACCCAAATTACCCTAATACTAATTAAATTACCCTAATACCGACCCCATGTGATTTATAATATTCAATCAAAATAGATTCATATTTTACTTTAAAATATGTCGTAAGTTGTTTATATATTATTTATATAGATTTAGGATTCATGATTCCAGTTGATTAAATACATTTTGATTAATAAATAAATATTAAATAATAATATACACTATTTTAATATAATTACTATAAAGTTTAAATTTAAATGTAATATTACTATTTAAACATAAATTCAATAACAAATAAATTGCGTGCATGTTATAATTAATTATATTTATGTATATCTACTATTTTTATTGGATATTATAATACTACAATTATTTATACCACGATAATTATAGGGGGTCGGTAATAGTAGAAGGGGGTCGGTATTAGACACATGTATCCGATTACCGACCCATGTTTATTCTTGTAAATATAATTATATCAAAAATTTAAAATAGCCACATTATTCATTGCCATAATATTATCCTATTACAAAATTTCAAATAAATATATTTAATATTGAATAAGTTATTACAAATAATCATTTAGGGGTTGGTAATCTGAGACTTTCCCTTATATATATGAGGTTACCTTAACATACAAAACGTAGTATGTACATTGTACACCTAAGAATATGATGTAATACTATAACCTTTAGGATTTTATACTATATAGGAATACTATATATAGTATAATATATTATAGAATTATTCGTTACAAGTCAATTTTAAAATGAAGATATTATAAAGTATTTTAATCAATATTTATCTTTTATTATATTTATTAAATTTGTAATATATTTGTAATATGCCTAATATGTATTCCGATATATTTTATTGTCTAGTATTATCTAGTAATTCGTACAACTAAAAACTTGTTCACATAACTACATGCCGTGTCAAGTTCAATACGGAAACATCTGTACACAAGTATTTTACCGCCTGAACACTCCTTTATTATATTCGAAGTAATATCAATACTACTATTATTATTACTAATAATTATCATAAATAAGGCATCATATATTATGCATATGGGTGTTAATCTAACTATTTCTTTACAGTCTATGAATAAACACGAAATAAATTCTAAAATGGAACTTTTAGATAACAAAATTACGGAATTAAAAAACGTATTTTCCGAACACACAGTTAACCATAAGAAATTAAATGAAGATGGTTAATTTTGTACACGATAAAAAAACATATATATATATATATATATATGTGTGTTTGTTATTTATAGTTAATTGTGTAATGGAACTTATGGATAAATTGATCAATAAATTAAAGCATCAACATTGTACGGATTCGGAAAATTTTAAAATAATGCAAAATATCAAATCTCAACTTCTCGAGTCACGTGTCAAACTCTCAGGTTTTAACCCTTAACAACGCTATTCATTATATTTCAATATATCTCGTGGGGGAGTGGTCATCGGGAGTCATAGGAATAGTGCACCTTAAACGTAGTTCACATACTTATTTATAACATCACATATATGATGTTGCATCTATAAATGAATTAATATATATATATATTTATATATATATTTTTTATTTGGACCCATAATAAATTCCTGGAACCGCCCCGTATGTATACATATATATATATATATATATATATATATATATATATATATATATATATATATATATATATATATATATATATATATATATATATATATATATATATATATATATGTATATATATATATATGTATAAAGCGAATCATTTTATATAAATATTGTATTGAATACCATTGCAGTTATAACTATAGGTATACTGCAGTTAAGTATATATGTATACCTATATAATAGGTATACATATAATACATATTATATTACCGTATACATAAATAAAATATATATTATAAATGATAACAATAATTACTATAACTATACAAGAAATGAATTCCGCTAAAGTTGACAACAAGGAACTATCGGATTTAAATTCTCAATTATTAAGCTTAGATTCCCTATGTAAACAGGTATTATATTATATATATAACTATATATTTATAGTTCCTATATAATAGTGTAATGTATCTATAGTAAAACTATTAGTATATATATATATATATATATATATATATATATATATATATATATATATTATAAATTAAAAATATATATTTAAAAATAATTTTAATATTTATAATAATTATAAATAATTATTTATTAAAGTCATATAAAACTAAAATATATTCATACAATATGATATACTACTAATATTTTTATAAAACAATTAATACAAATTATATAAATAATATATGTAAATAAGGAAACTATTAAAAAAGAGAATATTGAAAAATCTCTTGTTTATCAAAAAATTATACACAAGGTTAATTATAATTTATAAATTACATTTATCTTAAAATAATGTATTATTGGGCTATATATAGCCACATATACGTATATGTAATTATAATTATAATTGCAATATTATTTTTATTACATTTATTATAATATAAAATATTAGTTACTTCCGCATCACTCGCTAACAGTTACAATGATTATTCTAAAAAATACATTAAATAGTTAAAATATTTATAATTTATATATAGTAATATTCCTATTTATGGCATATTTATACAACAGGATTGTACAGAGAAAATGAATAAAATGCAATATTTACTGGATAAGGAAATTGAGTTGAGAAAACAAGATAGATATTCTTCTAAGAAAATGTTATCATCATTTATAATAATTTATTATTTATTTACATAATATATGATTCGAGTACGATAGATAGGATATAATGATAGATGCGAAAAAAACACATGTATACACGTATACCCCTATAGGGGAAAGTAACCGAATACGGACAGTGCCCGAATACGGACACTCTCGGTATCTCAGAAACAATGAATCCTACACAAAAATGTTTTTTAAATAAAATATATATAATTATATATATAGTCTAAAAAAGTATTTTTTATTTTTTAATTATACATAATATTTCTGATATATCCAATAAAGTGATTTTTTTATTACGTTTTTAAATTTATAAAAAAAATGTCAACTTAAAACCATCTCAAGAATATACAAATATATCGATATAAAATATAATACTATATTATTAACAAAATAAAGAATTCTAAAAATTATATATATAATTTCTATATTTGTTATCAAATATTCATTAAGTAATAATCATATATAGAGGTCATATAAGTCCCTAATACGGACACTAGATGTCTTAATACATACACCCTATAATCAATCAGCGCGCAGCGTATGAACTATTCTGATTTTCATAAAAATCGCGTGCGTTATAATATTAATACCACCAATAAAGCTAATTTTAAAATTTTCATTATTTAGTTACTTAAATTGTATTATAAATTAAAAAATAATACAAATAAATAAATTATTAACCAATTAAATTAGAATAAATTATTCATAAAATTAATTATAAATAATGTAATTGTGATTTGTCTGATTGATTCATCAATACTATATAGTTTAGCTAGTGGTATATAGGGTGTCCGTATTATAACACAGGGTGTCCGTATTCGGATATGGATACCGAATACGGCACCCCCGTTATCTAAGGAATTAAAAGATTAAATAAAATTTTAAAATCACAATAATATCTATAATCATATAATATTAATATATTGTAATTTTTGAATACAAATAATAAGTAATAAAATATTAAGTCCATTTATTGTTAAAGTGTCCGTATTAGGTTACTTTCCCCTATAGGGGACTTTACTTTTCCCTTATATATATAAAAAAATAGAAATATTATCATATAAAAAATATATATATACCATGAAACAAGAATGTTATTATAATATATATATACTAGCCGTACCCGACCCGGCGTTGCTCGGTTTTGATTATTTTCCTATATATTATTTATTAATTATAGCTGTTCCTAATTCTGCATTGCTGAATATTTATATTTAATTTTTTCCTAACTATTATTTATATACAATAAAATAAATGTTAGCTGAAAAATGTAGAAAATATTTTAATATTTAAAAAATTAGTAGAAAAATATTTTAAAAAATATATTAAAGACATATTACAACAAATATTTCAAATATTACAAAATATTTTTTAAAAAAATGTCTAAAACCAAAACCCAAACCATCCCGACCCGCCGTTGCTAGGTTTTTGATTGTTTTCATATATATTATTTATTAATTATAACTATTCCTGATTTTAAATTGCTTGCCGTACTCAACCCGATGTTGCTCGGTTTTTGATTATTTTCCTATCAATTATTAATTATAGCTATTCCTGATTCGACATTTCTAGTATATACAATTAAATAAAGTTTATCTAAAATACAAACAAATGTAGAAATATATTTTTTTAATATTTCAAAAATTAGTGAACAAATATTTCATAAAATATATTAAATAATACAACAAATATTTCAAATATTACAAAATATGTTGAAAACCCAAACCCAAACCGATGTTGCTTGGTTTTTTATTATTTGCCTATCTATCATTTAATAATTATAACTATTCCTGATTTGGAATTGCTTGTCGTAACCAACCCTGCTTTACTCATTTTTGATAGTTTGCCCATCAACTATTAATTAATTATGGCTATTCATGATTTTGCCTTTCTAGTATAAACAATATCATAAATCTTTGCTAAAATACAAACAAATTTTGACAAATATTAGTTTTTAATATCTCAAAAAATATTTCAAAAGATACAACAAATATTTACAATATTACAAAATATGACTTAAAAAATGTCGAAAACCAAACCAAAACCGTACCCTGCATTACTCGGTTTTTGATTTTTTGCCTATCTATTATAATAAATAATAAATAATAAATAATTATTTATTAATTATAGCTATTCCTGATTCTGCATTGCTAGTATACAACAAATATTATAAAATATTTATTTTTTAAATGTTCTAAAAATATTAAAAAAAATATAATATTTATATAATTTATATAATTATTATATAATTATAATCTTTTAATTATATCTTAATATAATAATATTTCACCATTTAGTGAAAAATATAATAAATATAAAAAATAATATTTTTTTAAATATTACAAAATATATTTTAAAAAAATCAATTATAAAAAAATCAATGATAGGCTATAATATATAGCTATTCATGATTATGCTAAAATATATAATTGCTAAAAAATATAACAAATATTTAAAATATAACAAAATATGTCGAAATCTCAAACCTAAACCCAAATCCAAACAGTACTCGACTCGACATTTATCGGTTTTTGATTGTTTGCCATTTTATTATTTATTAATTAGAGCTATTCCTGGTCCTACATTTCTAGTATATACAATTAAATAAAATTAAACATATGTAGAAACATATTTTTTTTAATATTTAAAAAATTAGATAACAAATATTTCAAAAAATACAACAGATATTTCAAATATTCCAAAATATGTTGAAAACCTAAACCCAAACAGTTCCAAATCGGCGTTGCTCGGTTTTTTATTATTTGCCTATCTATCATTTATTAATTATAACTATTCCTGATTTGGAATTTCTTGCCGTACCCAACTTTGCTTTACTCGTTGTTTAATAGCTTACCTATCTATTATTTATTATTTATGGCTATTCATGATTCTGCTTTTCATATACAATAACATAAATTGTTGCTAAAATTCAAACAAATTTATACAAATATTAATATCTCAAAAATTAGTGGAAAAATATTTCAAAAATATTTCAAATAATATTTTAAAAAATACAACACATATTTCCAATATTACAAAATATTACTTAATAAATATCGAAAACCCAAACCGCACCCTGCGTTGATCGATTTTTGATTGTTTGCCTATCTATTATTTATTAATTATAGCTATTCCTGATTCTGTATTCCTAGTATACAACAAATATTTCCAAATATTACAAAATATATTTTTTATAAATATTCTACAAATATTTTAAAAAGTATAATATTTATATCTTATAATATTTATATATTTATTATATAATTATAATATTTTAATTATATCTTAAAATAATAATATTTCAACGAATAGTTGAAAAATACAAAAAATATAAATAATATTACAAAATATATTTTTAAAAAATTTCAAAAAAATGTTTAAAATAATTCAAAAAATTTCAAAAATATTTCAAAAAATGTCAAAAATATTTCAAAAATATTTCAAAAAATTTCCAAAATTTCCAAAAATTTCAAAAAAAAATCAAAAAAAATTCAAAAAAATAGTTTGAAAAAATGTAAACAAAATATTTCAAAAATGCGACGCCGAAGATTTTGGACGACAAAAAATCATTTTAATGGCAAAAAGTCAATTTTTCAGGTTTTTCTGGGGTACGCGGTATAAAATTCAAAAAATTTTCCGGACCAAGACCATACTGTTGCAAATTTATTAAGATCGGGTATAACATATTTTCGCGACGTACCCCGGTTCTCGAGTTACCTCACCAGATACACACACACACACACATATATATATATATATATATATATATATATAATTAAATAGACTTTCTTTTATATAATAGATATATATATATATATATATATATTATAATAGTATTATAATACTAGATGTATAGCTTTTGGGTGATTTTTACTTAAGAAAATATATAGTCATGCTGAAGTATAAATATTAAATATTTGCTAACTATAAAACGTTATTTACATAAACAGAAAATAATAAGATATTAACCAAATATGGAAAGAAAAGTGTATACATTTACCGTAAAAATAAACGAGAAATAATCGAAAATAGAAGTAAAATATATTATTTGATACATGCTAGAATTGATATATTTGGAAACTTAATTCTCAACTTTAAATAATTATTAAATTGTCACCCAGGTATACCTATATGTAATGCTATTCATCAAGGCCACCGCAGATGTAATAGTAATGCAGTAATCATTATATATATTTAAATTTTAAATGATAACTTTTAAATATATTAAAAACTAAACATATATATGTATAGCCTATAGGCTTTATTGTATAGCCTATACGCATACTATATATGTAGTTGAATACAAACTATATATAGTATTATATATAATTATATATGATATTATAATAACATCAGATTTGGATAAATCCTGGGTATATGAAAAAGCATGGCTTGTATAGTCTTTAAAACCCATTAAGATAATGAGGAGAACAATTTAAATACATAAAAGCAATAAACGAGTGTAATAAATGATATAAAATGAATCAAAATCAAAATTTGTGAAATATATTTTTGAAAATATCGGTTAAAAATTCTAAATAAACAAGTATAACAATAACATTTATATTTTCGTATATACTGGCAAAATTCAACTTTTGTAATTCAATACTTGAATAGGTATACCTATAGGTTACCTAGTTCCCTAGACTTACCTTTGAACAAATAATATTATTGTATTCTATTATTGTAATATTGCATTTGCTTTCCACCAAAAACTAATCATATAAAACATGTCAAAATATTATTAAAATATCAAAAATGTGCTAATTATTAAATACAAATATTAAAGAACTAAAATAATATTATAAAAAACTCCTCAAAATCTAAATCATCATTTAATAAAATGTACGTAAAAGATAACCATAAAAATAAAATAGATTATATATAGATTATAGATATTATATATATATATATATATATATATATATATATAATGTATAATATATAATATTTATATATATATATATATATATATAAGATTAATGATATATCATTAATTAACAAACTAATAATAATATTACATTCGATGTTAAGTTTATCCGTATGCTTAGAAGAAAATGTTCACAAATTTAATGAAATGGAAAATCGATATAAAAATATATTGAGACAAAATGAAGGTATGAATAATGATTAATAAAGTAACATATGCTATATGGAAAGTTAATGCCTACAATATAATACACACAAATATCTAAATATATTACAGATTCGTCGAAATTAATACATACGAAATATTTTATAAATTCAATCATAGAAAATATTATTGAAATTTCGATGAGAGATAATTTAATAATTATTGATATAAATGTTAGTATATTTTTAATATATATATATATATATATATATATATATATATATATATATTTATATATATATAACAGTGAACCCTCTGTATAAGAAACTGTGTTTATTCAATACTTTTTTTCTTTTAGAGAGGATTTCTTATAAAGAGGTTTTTACTTTTTCCGATTATTTTAAGAATTAATTTATAATTTAAAATGCATTATATAACCTATATAACCTTATATATATATGGTATATTTTGTATTGTTTACTCTACTTTAAAGGGATTGTGTAATAAATTAGTTATAAAAACCAAGAGTTTAGTTATTTACTATGATGGCATATCATGGTGGATTACATTATCCTATCGTATTTATGTTGAATTTGACAATATATGATTATCATTGAAACTGAGGAATTACATTAAGATAGGAACTATATATACATGAATTCATTCAAAGATATATAAGATACTTTTATAGGTTAAAGTAAGTGGGGGCCGATTGGGAAAAAGTCACTTTAAAGCAAAATAACAATTATTAATAAGAAACATATTATGTTATTATAATCAATATACGCGAGGATATATTTATGTAATTGGTGATCATAATAATATATAGGTATATAGCTATTTATGTACTTCGGAAATATATATACTCTGCTATATAATATATATATACACTTTAAATATGACCATATATCTATAGATAGGTTTTGAATAAATGGGGAAGTATCCATACTTCTCGGGTTGTTATATCTCAATATATATTGATCCATAGGAAAACTTTACATATGCACATTATAGAGGATTCAAAAATATTAAGATACATTTAATTTAAAAAATCAATAATCAATAACTTTTACATTATTGATTTATTTATAGAGTAGTTGAATTTATAACGTTTTTCACTTAAGGGAGAATGATGATTACAAAATAATTAAAGAATATTTATGATATTTTAATATTGAATAATCTATTTTACCTTTTATCTAATATATTACATTTGTGAATAATGTGTCATGGTTAGTCGTGTTTTTACTATTTTTACCATTTTCTCTTCGTATTAATTATATCTATATATAGGTCAGCTCTCGTGTCCTCGATGTACACACACGACCTGCCTATTGTTTGCAACATCAAATTGATAAGTCGCATTCGCTGTATTCCGTTACCTAATTCATATAGATATTGGTTGGGTTTGGGTTTGGGTTTGTGTTTATGTTTGAGTTTGGGTTTGGGTTTGGGGTTGATTTGGGTTTGGGTTTATGTTCGAGTTTGGGTTTGGGTTTGGGTTTATGTTTGGGTTTGGGTTTGTGTTTTTACTATTTTTACCATTTTCTCTTCGTATTAATTATATCTATATATAGGTCAGCTCTCGTGTCCTCGATGCACACACATGACCTGCCTATTGTTAGCTTATCAATTTAATAGTTAGCTATCTGTAAATGTAAATGCAGTGTATATTAATACGTAAAGATAATTATAATTATTCAATATGTTAACATATTGTAACATATTAAATTGAATTCATATCTATTTGACATATTCTACCCATTACAAAACCCCGCGAAGTATGTATACCTTCCTCTATATATGTAGACCTTTTAGAACACTATTCTACTACGCGTACCAACATTATCATAATATATATTTATCGTGACATTATCGAAGTAATGAGATATAAATGAACGGCCGTTGAACACCGGTGATCTTCCTATTAGTTTAGTAGTTAGTAGAATGTGATGTAGATGTTGATAATTATCACTGATATATATTATAGGATATTATTTAAGATATATAATTATACCTTGTATATATACTATAGTAGGTAGAATACATTATAGGCAATATGTAGTTATACGTTAAAATATGGTTAGGTATATATTACACTGGTCGACATTTGAAACAAAATTCTCTGAAGTCTATGTTTTGTTAACTGATTATAGATTAGTTTTTCACACTTATTTCAAATATGTAATACATTTTTTCAGATCAGATCAACATTTTTTTAACCTTGAAAATTTGTGAAAAAATCACAAGTTATAATTTTCCTATAGGAAATATAAAGCTAATTAAACTGAAATTTATTGTATTTATTTCAATATTATTTGGTTTATTTTAATATATAACTATTCAAAATAATAATATACATAGTTAATAATATAATAATTTTTGATAAAAAGAGTATTTCAATGATTTTATTTCATTTTAAGTATTTTATATCCCTTTTTTAGACTCCAACAGTATTCATCTAGGATGTTAATAGTTACGTTTCCTTGGTATCTTTATTCCATCGTCAAAATATCGTGATTAAAGCACTCTCCTTGTTCTTCACTATAGTCAGTACAGTTATCGGGAAAATAATATAGATGTGCAATAAAATAAATAATTTGTATATATACTTGGTAAAGTTCGTTAACGTATACATATTAATCTCATTACCAAATTAAATATGTTGATATAGGTAATAATATGTTATTACCTATAGGTATAAAATAATAATTTATTATTTACTTATACCTAGAAAGTTAAAAGATATATATATTTACTCAGATGTTCTATATAAACACATATTTCATACTATAATGATTGATATATTTGTACTCCAATTTAATTATTAAACACAAAAATAATAATGCTAAAATAATAACACTAGTAACCTATTATTAGTAACTAAACTTTATAACCATATTATAATAATTTATATATATATATATCATATAATATCATATATAATATTAATTATAGTTATAACTATATTAATTATATTGCTAATGATAATAATTAAATGTAGAATGATTATAATGAAGATATGAATTTCCAGCCAACAATCAAGAAACGCAAATGAAATAATAATGTTTACATATCGCGAGTATCGATGTATTTTTTGACAAATTTACAAAAATTTAACTAATCTATCATTTAATTTGTATAATATTACTATATATATTACATATATACTTAAGCCTGCATTGAGTTAAGCTCTCTATTGTGTTATAGTATGCATACCTACCTTTGTTCTCCTACTATAGTTAAATAACCATTGTTCTAGATGCTACTCTAGTATTTACATCATGTATTTTATATATATATATATATATATATATATATATATTTTATTTATTATCAATGTTGTCATATAACTAATAGTATACTCATTACTTGAAAATTTATGAAAATATGATGTAGTCTATCACCTACTTCAATAATATCACTATATAATACATAGTATGTATATTCATGGGATGTAAACATATATTTTTAATATTATATAGGTATATATAAATATATATATGTAATATTAGTTATAACTAATATTATATTTATCGACGATTAATATTTATAAATTTATCAATTATATCTAATTAATAATACATTAAAACTATGTATTATTCATTATCATATTATATCATTCCATGTTATATTAAGTTATATATTTATATATCAAAATATTATCACCGATACAAATACAGTAGTTATACATGTTTCCTATATGATATAGGATATATGGTAATATAATACTATAGAAGTGTTATGATGATGATGATTAATATTGTATTAATACTACAAAAACTAAAAAAAAAAACTGGATAAAAATGAAATCAGGTCGAATGAAAATTCGACATAAGTAAGTAAGTAATACTACAGTTAAGACATATGATATAGGATATGTATATATACAATAGTAATACAATACTATAGAATTAGTACAACGATGGTGATGATTAATATTGTATTAGCACTACAGCTAAGGTCATGTATACATGTTTGCATATTCACTCGTTCGGGTACAACATAATAATAAAATAACAATGTATTGATGCAACAACATATATGTTGTGGAAATATTTCCCGATTAAAATTAGTTAATATATTATCGTATATATATATATATATATATATATATATCGTAATATATTATAGTAAACTTTGAAGATAAAATAAGACACAAATAATGAATACAGAAACAATAAAATGGGTGATTTAACGATTAGAGATTGATAGAAAAGAAGAAGGCATATTTACGAATTGTTGGGTGGTAGCAGATCGGGTGGTAGGATGGATGCAAACCCATAAAGTTAGACCAGCATTTCTGAAATCTCGATAATTTGGGGAAGTTTTTACTAGATTTCCGGAGATAAGGAGAGGTACGAAGATACATTTTGTTATCTACTATTTTTATTGGATATTATAATAAAATTATGTCTATCGTATTTTAGAGGGTTTATAATTAGAGAAGGGGTCTGTATTTTTCACATGTATCCAATTACCGACCACTTGTTTATCAATTCAATTATATCAACAATTAAAATATCAACATTATGTATTGCCATAATATTAACCTATTTACAAAATAGATTAAATAATAATAATGTCAAAATAATGTAAAATAAATATATTGAATACTGAATATATTCTATATAGATTATAATCTATTACAAATAGTCATTTAGGTTAAAAAAAAGAGCTAGCTAGAAAAAACATACATACGCACGCACACAAATATACATGAATGCACATATATATATATATATATATATATATATATATATATATATATATATATATGTGTGTGTGTGTGAGTATGTGTAACTAATGTAGGATATTAGTTATTTCTCTATTGTATATAAGCCTATGTTTATTTATAATAATTTAGTTATATATAACGTATAATTGTATACAATGTTACAAATATGATATATCATTAGACATATATAATGTATATATATATACTATACATCTTGTACATAAGATGTATAGTATACTATACGTCTTGTATAAACCATGTAGGGTGTATAATTATAAGTTATTTGTTGAAAAACATAATTACTGGATTAATGAATTATTAATACTCCAGATGATTAGTATATATATATATACTAATACATATATGGCTTATTATATGGTGTAATATTATATATAAGAAACAACACTAAACGATTAAAACGTTATAGGATTAATATGGATCCTATTGTAATGCAACCTGTACATGCAGCCTATAGGCTGTTATACCATACATGTATAGCAATAACAATATAACCTAATCAGTGTTCAATGTACAACTATATATTAGACAATTATGAATGCCTATATAGAATATATATAGTTCATTCTATAATATAGAATCTATATAATGTATATGATGAACTATATGCATTCTATAGAATGGAAATATAATAAATACAAATGTTAACGTATGTGAAGGATGTGAAGTAACCATATAAGTACATGGTAACTTTAGCTTAACCAGTGTACAGTATACACATATATATTATACAATTAGAATGGACATTATAATACATATTTACGATAAAATAGTTAATTGGTATATAATCGATATATTACGATTCGCCGTGGTAGGGTAGATGATCGCACACCATTCGATAGGTGCACTGCATGCACGTATCGACCATCGTATACGATAACCCTATAGGGTTATTACTTAAGTTATAATCATCACGTTAAGGTTTAGTTGAATTCTCTCAGATGCTGCTTAATAATATCGAAATCTTCGATTTATTGTAGAATACAGGTACGGGTACAAAATTAATATAGTATATTATAGCATAGTATATATAGTATATATGTTAACACGTCTGTAGTAATATTATAACGTATATTAATATATATATATATATATATATATATCACTACGTCATACCATTTATTTAGTAGTAATACGGTTAACTATATATAACGTATATATGCACCGCACCGATAACGGGCTTGAAGGCGTCTATATTAGTAGTAGCAGTAGACGCATCAGAAGCTACCATGTACGATGGTACAGGGACGACATATGCCATCTAAACGTAGCTCCTTTGTCGTGGTGGCGAATCTTTAGCATTGATATGCATTGTGATACCTATTGGTATACGATGATATTAATGTATAGGGGAGGGAAGGGAGTAGTGGCCGATAATGAATATGCCTCAGACGATTTCTAATATATCGATAAATACTGAATTTTAGGCTCTTCTTTTTTTGAATTAACTAGAAATCATATAGTTCTAGAATACTGTGATTTCACTTTTATATATAAAGTGTTTAACCTAATAATATAAATTTTGATTAAGCATTACAAAAATCACTAAAATAAGGCAAGGCCGTGTACGGACTTATACTAAGTATACGTACTACTATATTAGTGGCCGATAGTACCAGAAAATTCGATAGGTGTCTCGTAATGTATTCGATTTATATTTTCTTAATTATGTAATATTAAATAATTATATTTATGATGCATACGAACCTTATTTGATTCAATGATTAAATTATATATACACATACTCATACATATAAATGAGCATAAATATATATAGGGGAAAGTCCCCGATTACCGACCCCTAAATGATTAGTTGTAAAATCTTATTCAATATTAAATATTTTTATTTGAAATTTTGTAATTTTTTTAATATAATGGAAATGTATAATGTGGCTATTTTAAATTGTTGATATAATTATATTTACAAGGATATATAATATTATATATAATATTATGCACAACATTAAGTTTTCTTTTAATTAATAAAGTATTTACAATGATTTAAAAAAAGTTATTATTCAAATATTTAAAAAGTAAAAACAGAATATTACATTTGATCAAATAACAATTGAAGGATTAAATATTTTTTTATACAAAATATGTATTCATATTTATCATTAAATTACTAGTAATTAGCTAACAGTTCATTTATATATAATTTTTTGATAACTCTTATATTTACTGATATACGAGAGGGGGGTCGGTATTAGGAGGGGGTCGGTAATCGGGGACTTTCCCCTAATCATGTTTTGTTGTCAAAATTTGACAACAAATTATTATATAATAAATTAGAGTAATTAATTAATTATTTAAAAAAAAATGTTACTATATATTATAGATATTTTGATTATCTAAATATTGTATATATACCTTGTTATCCTATCAAGCACCATTTAAGCGTTAATTAAAACGGTCACTATAGTGTATACTCCGTCCTCGGCCACTACCCCTTCCCTCCCCTACATAGATAGAACGATTGTAAACACTCATATTAGGTATATATTATGTCACAATATATTTAATTAATATTCTTCGAAGTATTATTAGCAATGGTATACAATTTTAACTGAGACATATATATATGCACATATATGTAGGATATGCACATATATGCACATATACCTACATACGATGTAGAAATGTGCACCTAGATCTATAGATTAAATAGTACATGCATGTACTATTTAATGCATGAAATACGTGAAATATATTCGTTTGTGTACTATAGTAACTTACAAGGTTTGATAATATCTAGATCCTAATCAAAATATTATATTTATATAATAAATATTTAACAAATATGTAGTATATATTTATATTCTATATAGAGTTATATTTTTCTATATATTCTTTATATATTCCAGTTGCATATTGTTCAGAGATCAGAAACTTGCTGTAAATTAAGAGGTGGTTCGGTTGTTTGTATTGTGCGATTCAATAAATAAATATTATATATAGTAAAATATGTTATATTCTATATCATACTATTTATTATATATAATAAAATATAATTATGTATCATATATTTATATGTAATATAAGAAAAAGACAATATAATTTGTAAAAATAATAAATTATTAATGAAATAATAATATACTATAGAGATATATATATATATATATATATATATATATATAATATATGTGGAATAATAATATATATATTATATATAGGGGGAAGTCTCCGATTACCGACCGCTAAATAATTATCTGTAATAACGTATTCAATATTAAATATATTTAATTGAAATTTTGTAATTAGGGTCATATTATGATAATGAATAATGTGGCTATTTTAAATTTTTGATATAATTATATTTAGAAGAATAAACCGGGGGGTCGGTAATCGGAAACACGGACTCAACTGGAATCAAGAATCCTAAATCTATATAAATCATTCAATCATAATACATTAACAACTTACGGATATATTTTAATTGGAAACAATAAATCACATGGGGTCGGTATTAGGGTAATTTAGGGAGTCGGATATAGGAAAATCATATTAGTTGCTATTATTAAGATATATTGGTTAATAGTTATTCAAATTAAATTATTTTTATAAAAGTTATAAACATATTATTGATGTACAATATTATGTGCAGTATTAAGTTTTCTTTTAATTAATAAAGTATTTACACTTATTTAAAAAAAGTTATTATTCAAATATTTAAAAAGAAAAAACAGAATATTTCATTTTATCAAATAATAATTGTAGGATTGAATATTTTGTAATACAAAATACTTATTCATATTTATCATTAATTTACTAACATTTCATATATAATTTGTTGATATCTCTCATAGTTACTGAGATACGAGAGGGGGTCGGTAATCGGGGACTTTCCCTGTATATTTAATAATATAGGTAGGAATTGGTATGTATGTAATCTATTGCTTAATTTACAAATAACTATGAGATGTATCAACAGTATGACACATAATGTATATAATATGTTATGATATCACGAGACCTTCTCACTATAGTGATTCATTGTATTAACTGTATGTGTTTATATGCATATCAATATAGTCTAATATAAGGCACATTAATGATAACAATATTATATTATATATGATATTTTATTATTTTAACTTTCAGGTAGGTGTAAATTATATGATATTAAATTATATATAAGTAAAACCTATGTGTAAATTATTATAAACAATACATTATTATTATATTTATATTCTTTTTCATAGTCTTTATTTATCTTTTCATATCATTTAGTACGATCACCGGATGGTGAAACTCGTTTATTTGATATCGTAGCAGGTTTACAATACACTTGCGCCGTTTCTCTGTATAAGCGGTATCTATTACCTACTGAGATAATCGCTAGACATGAATTGCGTGTACATCTCGGCTTCAAACTTGTTAAGAAAAAGAGTAGTCGCGTCGCAAAGCTATTAAGGTCACAGATGTTGATTACGCAGATGACCTTGAAATATTAACTGATTCACTTAAAGATACCACAACGCTGTTACACAGAATATAAGTGGTATTCAAAGAACTAGGTCTGAAAAAAAATACTGGAAATACGGAGTACATGAGTTTCAATCAAGGCAACATAGAAAAGCTGAAAGCCTATAAGGAGACGATATCAAGAAAGTAAATGATTTCAAGTATTTTGGTAGTTATGTTTCGTCAACTGTAAAAATATAAACATAAGATTGGGGAAGAGCTGGACAGCATTACATTCACAAATAAAACCCCGTCGTCAAATATATACGATAAGCTATAAATACATGTATTTAGAGCGACATTTGAGGTATGTGGGTATGTTCTATCATATCTCTATCTGGACGTTAACGAAATTCCTAGAAAAACAACTAAATGGAATTATACGCGAATATTGAAAGCAGATCTAACAAATTCACGGAGAGTCTATACAATTAACAGCGAGCTATATATGGAACATCTCGCCGATATTTACATCGATAACACATCAAACATTCGGTTTAAGTGAACACAGTTGGCGTGTTAAAGCTGAACTCGCAGCAAACGTGTTCTCCTATGGGAACTAATTAATTGTGAATATAGCCAAGAATACCAATAAAAACGAATATTGATCAATTATAGCTGAGAACACACTGCAGATGAACTTCCAATCACGATGGAAAACAGAGACGAGTAAAGATGAGTGGGTGTCATATGTAGCCGATCTAGCTAGACCTATTAAGGTAGGTATATCGTTTTGATTATTATAACAATAAACTATATATTTATTAATACTACTATAGTAATATAGGTTGTATTGTTATACGAATGTTATAGTAGATAAAGAGAGGAGACAAGATCTCCGAGATATAATGCTTTACACATAGTTAGATATATCGTAGAGAGTGACGTGACGTGTACACAATACAAAACAACACAAACCACTGAGCTCAAACTTATTTCCTCTTCCACCCCTAATTTCTCCTCTTGTGACATTCAGTTCCCCTCCCTATTTACCATTGTGTTTATAATCATCTATCGCCCACCATCATCCAGAATTCGGTATTTCCTTAATGATCTCTCTACCATTTTAGAATCCATGTCTTCTTACAACACAATTATTCTTGGTGACTTTAATATTCAAGTGAATACTGATAATCATGCTTCCCTTTCTCTTAAGAAACTTATTTTTGAGCACTCCTTAACACAACACATTCATTTCCCAACTATATCTAATGGTAACATCATTGATCTTGTTTTATCTCCATCTGACTCCAATTTAATTTCCTCTCCCACCCAAAGCACTCTAATCTCTGATCACTTCGCTATCCTATTTGATTTACAGTTATCAGTAGTGCACAATACTCGACCTCTAAGATACTTTCGAAACATCTCCTCTATAAATCAACCCTTGTTTGTTAACTCCGTGTTTGATCATATGAATAATATTACATCTCCGCTCTCTGATCCTGACACTCTCTTTAACGCCTTCAACACGGCGCTATCTAATTCTCTTGACTTTTATGCTCCCTCAACTACTCTTACCCACCGTAATCATCCCAAATCCCCCTGGTTCAACACTGAACTCACCAATATGAGAAAGTCACTTCGTCGTCTACAGTCCATTTATGCTTCTACTAAAATGAACTCAGACCTGTGTTCCTTTAAAGTATGTCGCTCATTATACAGGAAAAAACTCCTATCCACTAAATCATCATACTTTACTAACTTGCTTTGTAAATATGGCACCTCATCTAAGCAAGCCTACAACCTATCATTCACCTTAGTAGGTAAATCAAAACCCAGGCACCTTCCTGACCAACCGTATACAGTCCTCTGCTCCTCCTTTGCTAATTTCTTCCAGAATAAAGTATCGAACATCATAGCTGCTCTCCCCAATGTGAATGTTGATATCCTCACTCTCAACTCATATTCACTAGCTTCCCATAATCACTGGTCCTCCTTCACTCTCCCTACTCGTCCATATGTGCTCTCTCTAATGGCATCCCTAAAATCCATTCCCCACTCAACCCTATTCCCCTTACTTTACTTCGTACCCTTTCGCCATTGCTAATTGAACCCATAACAATGATCATTCATGCGTCCCTTATTACATCGATCGTACCAAAGTCTATGAAACACTCATATATCACCCCAATTATAAAAAAAACTACCCTTAGCCACTCGAACCTGTCGAGCTATCGACCCATCTCCCAGCTTTCATCAATCTCTAAGACCTTAGAGCGAATTGTATCTGCTCAACTTATTCACTATATCACTACCAATTCAATTATTGATAAGTTTCAAAGTGCTTACTTACCCCATCGGAGCACTGAATCAGCACTGAATCTTATCATTAATGATCTACTAATATCCCTTGACAACAAAGCCCCGTGCTACCTTGACACTCTAAACCATGACATTCTTTCTTTACGACTCAATGAAATCGGTATTCATGGTCAAGTACACAGCTGGTTTATGTCATTCCTTTCCTTAAGGTCCTCTTCAGTGAAAATCAACTCATCCTTCTCTACCCCGTTTATCAGCACTCATGGTGTTCCACAAGGCTCCGTGCTTGGTCCTTTACTTTTTATTATTTATATTTTACCCATACAATCCATATTTCGTAAATATCCTTACATCCACTACCATCTCTTTGCAGATGATCTAGAAAGTTATACTTCTTTTCCCATTTCCTGTGACTCCAACTCAATTCAACTGTCTATTTTTAACTGCCTCCTAGAACTTACTGACTGGTTCTCCCATAATTCCCTATCACTTAACATGACCAAAACTGACACCATAATTATCTCCAGACCTACCTACCCCCTAATCATCACCCACACCTTTCTACTAGCCCTCCCTACATCACAATCCATAACAACTCTTGGTTTCACCATCAACTCCCACCTAGATTACTCTGACCACATATCTATAATGATTCGCAATGCCAACTATTTTCTTTACAATATTAGAAAATCACGTAATAAATTGACTTTTTCAATGACTAAAAGTCTAATACACTCGCTAGTCTTCAGTAGACTCATATACTGCTGCTCACTTCTATGCAATCTACCCCTAAAGCGTAAGCTTAAACTTGAGAAGATACAACGACGTGCTATACGAACCCTATATAAAATGAAGTTCTCTTCAATAGTATCAATATCGACTCTAATGCGATCACTCGGCTGGCTTAAGTTTAGATATCTCTGCAGGTACAGACTACTATACATCACCCATAAGGTGATACATCTTAGATCTCCCGAGTACCTAGCTGACTTGGTCAGTATGCATACCCTTAGTCGAGCTAGCAGGAAATGTCACACGATGAAAATTGTGCAACGCTCGACTATCTCAGCTCACTCTGAATCTGCTTTTTTGATAATAAAAATAATAACACATAATATGAATTATAATATTCTATTGAATCGAATCTATTCGAATATATTCGATTCGAATTATTCGAAGGTAAATGAACTATTCGAAGCAGTGTGATTTATATACAACCTGCTTTATATATATTATCCTATAGGATATATAGGATATAGGCTATATATATGCCTCGTATTATGTTTACCTTCTGTCAATCATGTCCAATCATAATCGGATTATGTATTAAATACGCAGTAATAACAATGGTTTTGGTAATACGTAAAGCGTACGCTGTATCGTTATAATACATTGTAATGATACATAGATTAATAGTACATTTTTACTATATACCTACAAAGATTGATATCGGTGATATTCTTGAAAATACATTGGACCGTAGAAACAGAAAAAAAACATGTGTATTTGACACGATTAAAATCTCACCTGCGACCGACCGGTCACGGTATTAAGCTAAGTCACTAATGTTAATATTAATACAAATATATATAATGATTATTATTAGATTTAAAATAAATATCGCAATGTTACCATATGATAGGCATTGACAACAAATATATTATTTTTAGTTAATATAAATAAATACAAAGAATAATTCAAAAAATAAATAGTAGAAAGTTTATAAGTTAATAGGGGAAAGTAACCGAATACGGACAGTGCCCGAATACTGACACTCTCGGTATCTCAGAAACCATAAACCCTACACAAAAATGTTTGATTAATAAAATATTCATAATTATATAAATAGTCTAAAAAAGTATTTTTTATTTTTAACGCATGGGTTTTTAATATCAAGATATATGATAATATCATTAATGATTAAAGTAAGAGCAGTTTTGGTACTACGATGAGGAAGATACGCACTTTGGTATTTATCAACAATAGCATTTAAAGTAATGTAATTAATAAGTTGAGTGGACACAACTCATTCTAAGGTCTTAGATATTGATGATAACTGGGATATTGTACGATAACTTGATCAATTAGATAAGTCAAGAGTAGTTTTTTTTTAAATCGGAATAATATATGAATATTTCATGGAACAATAGATCATAGAAGAGATATATGAATAATGTTAGTGATAAGTCCAATTAAATATGGTGATAATGAACAAAGTAGATTGAGTGGAATTGGATCAAGTGGGGAATTAGTTTTCAAGGATGTCAACAGAGAGAGTACAAAGTCATGTGTATATATATAATATATATATATATATATATATATATATATATATCATATATAATATATGTATACTAAAAAAAAGAGATTTGAAAATTATTAATAATGATTCTAATTATTCAATTTATATTGTATATATATATATATATATATATCATTTTAGTAAATGTTCTTTATATACATTTGATTGTATTTAAAGGCCTATATTAGACAGATCCCAAATACAAATATTGTATTATAATAAATTATAATATTAGTTCTTATTGTCCATATATATATATATGTGTGTTATATATGCTATTAAGTATACTTACTGATATAGCAATATTCATCAATAAAAATCAACATATGATATTTGAATATTGAAGGCTATACATTTTAATTTTAAAAGTTTAGTTCATTATTAAAATAATGCCAATATTCTTACATTCTGAGAAATTGATGAAGTAGATATCGTTTAGCGTATTACCTACAAAGGTGTGTAACAATGGTCTCGATATCGTAAATATTCGTAATTATGAATCAATATTATCAATTACAATTGAACAAATATATACAGCTATTTCTATGGTACTCATTTAGGTCCCCTTTAACAAATACAGGGTGTCAGTTCCATGTCAGACCACGATGTCACAATCGTTCAATCAACGCTTTCGTTATAAATAATCGATAATTTTGCATCATCTGCAGCTGATGTATTGTTTCGGTTTATAAATATTAGGTATATAATTTATATAGATAAGAGTATATAGATATTAATATATATATATATATATATATATATATAGATATATTAATATTCCTTATTTATTAAATATATACATATATGTATATATGTTAATTAGTTATTAAATAAGTATGAATATTATCAAGGAATTAGTTATAATTATAATGATTTAATATATTTTAATAATATCAATTCCTTGATAATATTCATACTTATTTAATGTATACATTTAAATTAGATATATTTAATATTTAGTATACTTTATAATAATTAGTAAAACAATAAATATAATAATAATAATAATAATAATAATAATAATAATAATAATAATAATAATAATAATAATAATAATAATAATAATAATAATAATAATAATAATAATAATAATAATAATAATAATAATAATAATAATAATAATAATAATAATAATAATAATAATAATAATAATAATAATAATAATAATAATAATAATAATAATAATAATAGTAATAATAATAATATTTTAACATAGGTAAATAATAACAAGGTAAATAATAACATAAGTTATTATAATAATAGATCTTTAAATTAATATCAATACTATATAAATAACAAAACTAATTAATATATTGCCAGTCTAAGATCATTGCATAATATTAATATCACAATATTGTTGTAATAGGCAAACAGGCCTAACAACGTAAACAATACGTAATATATATATATATATATATATATATTACGTATTGTATACAATGCTCTCAGATCACTTGACGCTGGACCAACGTCGCTGGTGCCAAAAATAGATATCCATACAATATAAATAACGTCGAGAACATAGTTCAGTGATGCACACGCATAGTGTGTATACCTACGTAACAACCGCCATCGCGCGCGCACGATTACGGCATCGATTCAGTGGACCGTGACCGTCGCACATATACCTATATAGCCGGTGCCATTTGTAATACCTATATGTGTATATTGTCCTAACTACCATTGCGTTACATTGTTAACTGTATCCATTTAATTAGTATTACTATATTTTAAAATTGTTAGTATTATTTAATGATATTCAAATGTTTAAATATAATATTTAAATATAAATATAATACATATATTTATTTACTGTATATATATATATATATATAATATTTATATAATATAATTATAGTAATATACATATATTTATGTATACAAGTACGTTTGGTTCAGTAATTCATTAATATACATATGTTTATATTATATATTTAATATATTGCCTTTAACACATGAAAATAAATAATATAATATATTCAATAATTTCCTAATATCATATGTTAATTATATATGATATATACACTATAATATAATACAAACCTATTCTTCAATAACACTACATATATTATTAATATGTGTCATACTATATACATATGTTTATATACATAAACAATATGATGATGTTTGTTTATATAATGTATATCATATGAATAATTATATATTTATTTATTACGACATATATGTAACGGATAATAACGGAAATACAGTATACTGTATTTCCGTTATTAATTCAGACTCGTATTGTTGTACATAATGACATAATACCTTATGGTTCATCGGTTGATTGGTTACATTAGTTAGGTCGCTAATAACGCTATAATATAATACATTGTTTACTTATATGGTCATGACCAGTGCACTGAATATATTATAGTTGCAATACGAATTTGACCTACATCGTGTAGTTGTAGTTGTAGTATAACACGCACACATACACATGCACACATACACGCATGCATTGCACGCACAAGCCAACCTATCATTATAAATACGAGTGTGTGTGTGTGTTTACTTGTGTACATTTACATGTATATACCTGCATACGTACCTACACGTTTACGTCTATACTCATAGGTATGTTTGTTTGTGCGTCTCACACTGCGCGTGTGCGTCTCACAGTGTGCGTGTGCGTCTCACAGTGTGCGTGTACGTCGTACACTGTATGATATATATATAGTAATATAGTACGATATATGTATGATATATATATAGTACTATAGTACGATATATGTATGATATATATATAGTACTATAGTACGATATATGTATGATATATATATAGTACTATAGTACGATATATGTATGATATATATATAGTACTATAGTACGATATATGTATGATATATATACGACGTACAGTGTATGTTTACTAGAATACTACAATAATAATTACACCGCTGTGTATATCATACTGTATGTTCAACATTACTATTTTTGATAGGTAAACAAATGATGGTAGTATATGGTATACATATATACGTATAGGTAGCTCTTTCCCCCCTCTCTCTCACTCTCTATTTAAATTGCATATAAACCTATAGGTATACCTAGCTATATCTTTGCAGAATAATTCATCAGACGTGCGTACATATATAATTACGAGTGTTAACCCCACCCGAAACATTGAAATAGGTGTTTAGTCATATTTGTTGTTGTTTTTTAAACGGGTATGCGAATAATAATCGCAAGTGTTAAACCATGGCCTCCTTTAGCTTCGAAGCTAAAGTAGGCCATGGTTTAATACGAGTATGCGTGCACGACGTGCAATGAGACGGTCATTGCACGTCTCAATAACTTTTACATTTCAATTCAATCAAGATAACTTATATATATATATATATATATATATATATTAATTAAACGAATTAATTCACATTCACAATAGCCTATACGGTATACGACATGTATACACGACTTGGCCGAGTGAGCCAATAAAAGCATATAAAAAACACACATATAGGAAATAAAGATATCAATCAAACTTATTTTAACGTTATTCATATTACATATCAAATAATTATAAAAAATATACATGTAGGAAATAAAGATATCAATCAAACTTATTTTAACGTTATTCATATTACATATCAAATAATTATTCATAAGTATAATATAACTCGTACATAACTTTACAGATACATTACTATATAATATATAGTATATATATATATAGTGTATACACTACCACGCATATTCTATTATAATTATACATTCAATTAATGTTATATGTTACCACCTTTCCGATGTTATGTAATAACATTTAATAATGGTAATACGTGCAATTATATATATATATATATATATATATATATATATATATATATATATATATATATATATATATATATATATAGACTATATAGTATATAGTATACTATACAATATATTGTGAATGTTAATTAATTCGTATTAACAAATATAAGATATCGCGTGCACTGAAATGTATACATACTGTGTACCTACCGTTATAATAGTCGTTGATACGCGAGCGAAGACCGCCTCACAAATCGTATGTTCTACGTGTTGTTGCTACCAAGGGCATGTCCTTGTTGCTACCGAGGACATGTCCGTGTTGCTACCGAGGACATGTCCGTGTTGCTACCAAGGATATGTCCTTGTTGCTACGTCGCATACAAACTATGTTTAAAACCATTGAAGCCTTACCATGAGATCTGCTTTGAAGATATATTATAATATATATATACCCATTCAGTGAAACTTTATTTAAGTTCCTGGATGGCATGGAAAAAACCAACCAATATAATCAGTGACTATATTCTTATATATATATATATATATATATATATATATATATATATATAATTGATTGATTGTTTGATTGATGAATTGATTTTATGTTCTTTGTATATATTATGCCGTTAAGGGCTTTAAATTTATAAATCAATTGTTTAATTATTATAATATATTATGATATTTTCTAACACTTATTTATGTGTCGTTTTGTTTTGTTGCATTACAATACATTGTATACATCAATCTATTTATATATATAGTTTATGTGTATATATTTATGTGCCCCTATAAATTATAGAATAAACTTTATGACAGTGTAGCAAATAGTATTTCTAATTGATGTAGTTGATATCTTCAACATGTTAATAAGTAGGGACACTGCTGTATATATATATAATATAGTCTGCGAATATTGATAGTACATGTTTATGTATACATAAACATGTACATATATGTGTTTTATATGTGCTATTATACATTAACATGTCAAATAGATGATAGAGTACCTATACAGATAATACATAGACTATGATATAATACGTAGACTATTTACGACTATGTAAATATATAATTGTTACTAAAATGACACCATTACATAAATATAAGTTGATTGATATAAGTGTAGCTATACATCTAAAGCTATTGTGTTATTGAGCTATTTAGCCTATATTTACACACCCATACCCGCACACACATATATACACTCACACATACAATATATATATATATACAATTAAAAAAAACTGATTCATATTTGCATTTTTATAGTTTCCTATTTGTCTTTAATGAGAATCGTTTTTAAATCGATTCCTAAAATTCAAGTTTAGGAATAAATTTATTTGAAATCGATTCCTAAACTATTTCTATATGAATCGCTTTATTTGAAACCGATTCCTATAGTAATAGTTAACTTACGTTATTAATAATCAATTGATGCAATTTGAATGTAAGTTTAGATGTAAAATATGATATTAAAATAAATATTAATATTATATAAAGTAGATTAATAGATTAGCCTATTAACTCGTATATTATAATATATTATATACTTTCATTTAAGTTAGATTTAAAAATTACATTAAATAATAATAATATTATAATATTTAATACAATATATAATCAATATTCAATTGCTATATATTCAATATTGAGAAAGTACTTCAACATGATTACCACTTGTATAACAAAAATTAAATGAATATATTAAAATAATTAAAAGGTATACTATTTTATTCTTTCTATATTAAAAAATAATATACCCATATCTTAGGTAATACTTACATCAATAACTTAAGTTTTTCAAAACATACACATACACACACGTAGGTTCGTATTACCCTACACTATATTATGATATGTATATTGTTATAGGTATACCTATAAGCTAGGAGATCACTGCTAGTATTGCCTTTAACACACTACCAATAACAATGCATTAGTGGCGCTAACCTGACTACAATGTACGGGCTACAGCGTGTTTTATAATTAGTTCTAACTATGTACATTGTACAGTGTACAATGTACAGTGTACAATCTATAATGAGCGGTATAATTACGTAATATAACACGTGGGTGCATATGTATAACAATGTTTATTAAACACGTATAGGTACATATCCTACATGTGGTATACTGTACTAATTCAACATTGTCGAACACTGAACACTGAACCGTTATCACTGTAATGACATCGCTGTAATGTATTGTTCTATATGACACCGCTACTTAATGAGCGTGTAATTATTAATAGAATTACTTACAACATATGCACATACACATGTAAATATACATGCACATAGACCTTCACCTATACATACCACATACACACACATATATACATACCACACATTTAACTTACTAATCATATATCATATAACACCGTATGTATATCTTCGATACAATGTATCCTCGACGTATCCTGGTTGCTATGGTTACATACGTGAGACACCATGCATTATGCATATCGTAATCGCATTATTGTTACATCATCATTAATCATAACGTTGTCGTGTTATTCTAATGATGACGTAACAGAACGTGTTGACGATATCACGAGTACATGTGTACTGATGAGTGTACGACGTGCGTGTGTGTGTGCGTGGCGAGTATGTCGTCGACATTCACACTTATGTCGTTAGTATTAACTATGACGTCATCGACATTGTTTAATGTAGGTAATAATGTCAACATTCGGAGCGACATATTAGAACTATAGTTAGCTATTACTATTTAAATGTGTAATACACATATATAATATACATGTGCCTATGAGCATATGTATATATATATATATATATATATATATATATATATATTGTGGAGTTTTATTTGATGTAGTCCTTTCATCCCATCCAGGAACTTAGATTACGTTTTCACTTATAACCCCATGGCTCTAATGTCCCTTCGAACCCGCGTTCATATTTTACCTATAGAAGATCATTTTGTATATATATGCTTACGCTTAATTTCTAGGATGATCTTGTCAGTCTACTCGAGCATCAGTATGACACATCTTTCTCCAGACATCCCTATCAATCATGCTGGTTCTTATTTCTTCCTTCTCATGAAGACCACAATCTTTCTTCAACATATCAACATAGCTTATTCTTCTGCGGCCACGACTTGCTTTTCCTTGAGATGGTTCCCACAGAATCAGAGGGTGAACTGAGAGTTCAGGATGGCATACACAGTGTACAGCCATTTTCATCCTTCTGGCCTTAATTTTTGAGGAGACCAACGGAAGCTTCCCATATACTTCTTTATTAGTTACGTGTTCCTGCCATTTTGTATTCAAAGCTTTCCGGAGCATTCGTGTGTATGTGCCGTCTAGTGAGTTATGTTGTTTGACATTCAAAGTCCAAGATTCTGATCCATAGAGTAATTCACTTTCGACCGTCGCAACAAATAGTCGTCTTTTAAGTGGTAGGTTTGTCTTAGATTTCCATAGAGTCAGCATGCTATGTAGCGCGTTCCAAGCTAAAACCTTTCTTACTTTAATATCTTTTTCCGACGAGTTTATCCACGATCCAAGGTAATTGAAATCTTTTTCTACATATAATATTTGTCCATCTGCTGTTTTTAATATTATCGGATCTAATGTATTGTAGGCCATTACCTTTGTCTTATTATAGTTGTTAAGCAGTCCGACTTTACTACATTCGGACTCTACTCTTTGTAGTAGCTCTGAGGCTTGACGTACAGAATCAGATATTAAGGCTATATCATCAGCAAAATCTAGGTCAGTTAGAACAATTGGGTGCACTCTTCGACTTCTACGTGGGACAATAGTGAATCCTAGTTCCTCTTCGCTTTCCTTAGTGCATAGTCGAGTATTATGACAAATAAGTAAGGTGATAGGGTATCTCCTTGTAAGACTCCTTTAACTATATCAAATTCTTCCGTTACACCATCTGGTGAGTATACTTTAGCTCTAGTATTATCATAGCTCGATTCTATTGCATTTACTATCTTATCAGGTATACCATATGATCTAAGTATTTTTATCATCTTACCTCTATGTACTGAGTCAAATGCCTTCTTGAAGTCAATAAATGTAAAGACAACTGGTACATTTTTACTCTTAACACCTTCTAGTATTCTTCTTATGGCTAGAATCTGCCCAACTGTTGTTCTTTCCTGTCTGAATCCATGTTGATTGTTTCTTAGTAGAGGGTCTAGTATTGGGCGTATTCGATTTAAGAGCATGCGGTTATAGGTTTTGGCCATTATAGACGTGAGAGAAATTCCCCGATAATTATCAGTTATGGTGAGATTTCCAGTATATAACTATAGTTATATATATATATAAGATCACTTCTAAACATTATTGTAAGATGTATTGTAATGGTCCGGACTTGAACCCGCTTCCGACTACTTATATATATATAATAATAATATTCAGAGTCGGCTTAAAAGCCTATATGAATGAAAAAGCTTGTCTGGTCATTCACCTACTTACGATATTATGAGAAGTACATAAATATATATATATATATATATATAAAGTGAGAATATCTCTATCATAAATAATAGTTATATACCACTGACACCCACACACACTCACGCGATGATGTATACACATAGAATTCGCTGTGCTTGTCATACACCTCGCAAGTCACCGTATTGTGTACACAATCCGCAGACTTGCCTCACTGCGTGCACGATTGTCTACACGATTGTATACACTGCGAGGTATATGTGCGTGAATAATGCAATAACGAATACATCACGAAGGCATACTTATACATGAGATGCACCTATAGAAGCTTTTCTCATGTACCCGATGCACATGTGTCGATGCTTAATTCTGTTTAGATTTTATTGTATAATACATATTCACTGTATATATTAAGTAGCAAATGTAAACCCCTCGCTGAATATAAATAGTTATTTATGAATATATATATATATATATATATATATATACTGAAATAGTAAGTTTACTAGTAAATCATTAATACATGTGAATATTAAATGCCTAATAAACATTGACACGGTGCCCATAAATTACATACAATACGTGAACGCGCATTAGAAATAAAACAATTCGAACAATTGTGCTCTAGGCACAATGTGACACATGCCTGACACAATGTGACACATGCTCTAGGCACAATGTGACACATGACTGGCACAATGTGACACATTCCTGGAACAGGTATCTAACAGTTTTGTGTGTATACCCTATACCTCCATTGTACACTGTACATTATACAGTGTACATACGGGCCTGCGTGACGTGTGAATATGCAGATAGACAATATGTATGCACCTAATTTAGCCGTTATTTGTATCAGTTGTGAGATGGAGCTATACTTTGATGAATATATATGTATGCGTGTGTGTGTCGGTGTGCGCGAGCGTGTGTGCGCGACGCATTGAGTGCGTATGTGGATGTGTGTGAGTGCGTGCGTATGCGTATGTGTGTGCGTATGTGTGTGCGTAGTATCGTGCGGTGTTTCATCACATCGCGCATCCTCGAATGCAGGTATACCTACTGTAACTATATATAGTCTATCATCAAAGTGTGTATATATATCCACAATATACATTACATAATTATGATATACGATATAACAATGGCCTATTGTGTCCATGTTCTGTCTCGTACACCTAACCTATATGATATTTTATTATATTAATTAGATCCGAGGATAATACGAAACAAATATGTAATATATTTTCATTTTGTTGTTGATTTATCGTCTAATAAGTTGTTGATAAACACAAGATAAAGTATATATATCCGGAAGATAAAGGATATATATATATATATATATATAAGCCTGGGTATATGATTCAATGAAAGAGTAATACAACTATAGTTGTATTACTATAGTATACTAGCCTATAAGCGAGAGGTCCCGGGTTCGACTCCAGGCAGTTATAGTTTCTCTCTGGTGTTTACCAAGAACTTAATAACCAATAAATCAAAACACAAGAAAATTAATTTTACTATTTGTTTTGTATACCATTACAGTTATTTATAACATTTACAAGTCTATGACCTATTGAAAGTCAATTTGTATCCGCTATTTGTATTTGCGATTTAATAAATAAATATGATTAGTATTATTATTATATATATATATATATATATATATATATATATTTATATTTATTATATATATATATATATATAATTCAACGGCTCGTATAATCCAATGTTTTATTTTTATTTTACTTCTCAGTTTATTTCTTGTTTTTTTTTGTATCGTGTCGTTTTGTATTACTATTATCACATTTTGTTTATATGTTATATAATTATATGTTTATATATAATTATAACTTTCTTTATATAGGTATACCTATAACCAGTAATTCAATAAACTTTTAATCTATCTAATCTATCTATCTATATATTTATTAAAATATGCATATCGTATCGTAAATGTATATTATAATAAAACTATATTTTCATATCGCTAATGTATCACTAACAATTTAAACATATTACATAATAAGTGATTAACTGCATGTCTACATAGAGACCACACACGAAGGTTAAACAGTTACGTAATCGGTAAGGAACACACGTGACCATTCTTTAGAACTCTCTAGAATGTACTATATAATATATACACTTGATTATAGTTAAGTTGATTATAATTAAGTTGTGTACAACTTAATTATGTCGATAACAATGTAACGATTGTTTGATCCGATTGCTTGATGCACTTTTTAATTAATAATACATTTGTATACATTATTATTAATTATATATATTTACCTATACATAAATGGCTAATAAACATTGACATACGCACCATATATGGTGCGCATAACTTACATAAAATATGTGAACGCGCATTATAAATTAAACAATTGGAACAATAGGGGGTTAGACACATGTAAATAACTGTTCTTTTTTATACAGGTATGTGAAATATGGTATAATATATAATTTATAAAAAAATATTTTTAATAAATTATAATAATCATTTGTCGATAACAAAGTAACTTTGTAAGATTGTTGAGCCGATTGCTTGATGCCCTTTTTAATTAATAATATATTTGTATACATTATTATTAATTATGTGTATTTACCTATATGAAATATATTCCATATATGGTATAATGTATAATTTATAAACAAAATATTTTTAATAAATTATAATAATCATTATTATACAATATTTACAACAAAAGAGTAATAATCTATCCTCTCTCTAAGATACTTATTGATAACTATTAATATGAATACATATGTACCGCTACATACATTGCTAATTTGGCAGTTAATATATAATATATACAATCAATAAGTGCATATATTCTATTCTAGGTTGCCTAATATAAACATGTTAAAACTACATTAATATTATTTTCAAATACAGACATGTCTGTAATCAACTAAATAGATAAATGGGGAGATACATGTACATTGTATATGTACGTTAAGAGTGATTTTATTTTACAGATAATACTGCTTCATAGTAGATTCTATAGATATGATGTTCATGATACTATTTTATTAAAACATATACATTTTGGTTCAATATTGGTGATGCTATGGAGGTTTTAAAAATAATAATTTTAAAAAAATCTCGAGATTTCGTTACTCCTATGTAATTTAAGTGTATATATTTATAAACAAATGTCCTTACGGACATTATTTGAATTTTGCAAATTTTATTTGTATTTTATTGTAATGGGTATATGATGAATAATGTTCTTAAATACTATATTCTTCTAATCGATAAGATTAATATATAGTAAATATTATCTATAGTATACCTAATTACAATATTAGTTATTAGATACTTAATTTAAACAATAAAATAAATTTATATATATATAGAATTTTTCTAAATATTAGCTCACTTTGATAATTTATTAAAATTATAAAGAGATATTTTTTTAAAAAATCAGGAAAATCCTATAAATTGAAAAAAAATCCTAGAAATTAAATTAATTTTTTTATAAATGTTATATCATTCATATGAACTATACACATTACACATATTCTGCAAAGTTCATAATTGTAGATTAATTATAAATGTGACAAATATACATATTAGTTTTTTTTTTGGAATTGTCCTATATATATCTTATTTCTATGTTAAATTTTTTAAAAGTAACCATGGCCTCGCATGACAAATATTGACCTACATTTTTAAAAAATTGATTGGGTATTCCGAATGCTCAAATGTAAATGAATCGTATAAAGCAGCCGAATCTATGATCAACATCATGTTTTAAATCACTCTTCATGTACGGTGTACAATAGTGCACTATTGTATAATTGAACTATTGACCCCATATCAGCATTCATATTCGTATTATGCTTTTATTAAAACAGTATGATTATATAATAGACCCCTCTACCTACAATGTAGGTCCTACATCTACCTGGTATAATCAAAATAAGATACAATTATAATTATTACATAATTATATATGTATACAATAAAACATTTGTATATATTTTACAATATATAATTTAATATAGGTTTAAAATGAAGTAAGTAATATAGATATATATATATATATATATATATATATATATATATATATATTAGACATGGTATATTGATTGATTGATTTAGTTATTAATTATTTATCTATAACTAATCAATAACTGGGAAATGCCGCCAGTGTCCTCTAGTATACTATAGCCATTACTATATATAGTAATGGCACATATGTATACAAATAATCCGATTATAAATAATTGATGGTACATTTTATAATAATATTTAATTTGCCTGCATATTACTCTGAGTCTCGTGTCTAGATTATCATTACTATCCATTTTATTCCATATGATAATAATGATAATACACGTATACCAACGATTTTGCGAAGCAGCTTCCTTAGAAAAATCGTTGTGTATACTATATCATATAACACACACACACATAAACGCAAACCAACACATACTAATACCTGCTGCTTGGCTAAACAGGCACCATAACATGACTCGTATTTCTTCTACATGTTATCAAATATATATATATATATATATATATATATATATATATATATATATATATATATATATATCTAGTACCTGTATATTATGAGTTGCCTTATTGTATTAATACATAGACGAACATAATACCTAATTATTACCGTTGACTGTCAACATTGAGCTGAAAGGTTTACGACCTTGACCTGCATTTCTGCAACGTCGCCAATATTAATTATTCCTAGCATTTCTTATACACACTTCTAGGATCGACTTGCTATTTTATAGGCGTTTACTACATATAATATATATACAAGCTATTATTATATATATATATATATTGATTATTAAATATCAAATAATATATAAATATATATATATATATATATATATATTGATTATTATAAATGAATTTAAATATCAAATAATGTATTATTACTACCACACTCTGTATGCCACACGCTGCAGTGCAATATAGTACTGGTATTGAATAGTAACGGTGAACAAGTGACGACGTACAGCTGTTACGTAAGCTAGATTACATCATCACATCACATGATACCTCGCCAGGCTGGCTTCAAATGTAATTCAACCTACGACTATAGTCGTAAGTATAAAATCAATGATAAATGTTAACAGTAATATTCTCTAGGATAAGCTATATATGTATAGGTATATATATATATATATATATATATATATATAGATATATATATATATATATATATATATATATATATATATATATATATATAACGTACAGTGTACGTCGTACACCTATAATGTATATATAGGTGTATCTGTAGTATATATGTATATATTATAGGTATACCGTATACGCCTATAATCTATAGTTGTATCTACTACACCGTTGTTATGTATCCCGGATGTATACAATTTTCATCCATTGTTATGTTTTCAAATTGTTCGCTCGCTCATTTTCAAATGGTACAATTTCACATCATGTAAATGTACACTAGTATGGTATATTAATATGGGTATCCATCTAATAGGTCGTCATTCTACACCTATGTGGCGATTGAGGGTCGACTATTACAAACACCCCATTATAGGACCCCATCATAATGTTCCACGTTTTCTACCTGTATATGAGTGACTGAATCCTATAGAAACTGGAGGCTCTATTTATTATTGTTTGTGTGATGAATCTATGTACCACGTACGTAAATAGGAGTGTATTGCGTATATGTTATTTACATTCTATATACATGTTGTATTCATATTATAAACATGCTATATAAATGTTATATACATGTTATATATACATGTTATATACGATTTACTTTAATAGAAAGCAATTTACATGAATTCAATCGACGTTATTATGATATTGTAAATACTTGTACAGTCGTTTAATAAACCGGTCTGTCTTCCACCTTTAAGCGAGTTCCACATCACCACTACTATAGTACCAACACTACTACTATAGTACCAACACCACTACTATACCACCACCACTATAGTACCACAACCGACAGGTTATCCCATTTAAATATACTAAACATTATCCCATCAATCGAACAATAAGATAAGTCATCACACTCTAACTATTACATATATTATTTATAAATCTACACTCTTTGTTCACAACTTATTATTTATAATTTTCATTCATAACTTTTTCACTTATTGACGTTTATATCATTTATATATCCTAAATTCATAAAATCACTGAACCGTTACAATTTTCTATTATATTTTGTTTACATTTCTGTATTCATATATTTATCTATTTATAGCTTTCTACTTTTGATTTCAATATATTTCATTACATTACACATCAATATGACTAATACATGCATTCAATGTAATATTACAATTACTTGTACAAACTTTGTCACTTGTCTATGTAACTCTGATATACACTTTAAATGTCTAAATGCACATAATAGCTTGCCATATAATTGGATAACAAGCAGTGCAGTACATAAGCATGTCGTCAGTGTACTTAAATCTCCTTCTTTTAAATTCTCATGCCAGACTTGCCTCCAAAAACCCAACCTTATTCCTTCATCTACAATCCCTCCGCTTTCTACTTCCATGACTGACTTACTAAATACTATTCCTTTCCTTATTAAAGATATATCCTCCCGCCTTGACAAACAAGACACATGTCACTCAACATATATTCACAATTACAAAATATCAAATCAAACTACAAATACTCAACTATCACTCATCCTACTGTCACTTCCTCAATCCCCTTTCTTCCCCCTCCTCCTCCTTCTACTTCCTCAATCCCCCTCCCTCCCCCTCCCCCACCACCTACCCCTATCCCTAGTCTCCTAGAATTACCCATCAATATGCATTTTAGACCTGTCTCCAATCCATATATTAGTAGACCAAATTGCCAAATAACCCACATAAATCATACTCGACCACTACCTCCATCCATCCCTCCTAATTACAATTCTATTGTTATTGAACACCTAAATAGTAAACAAACGACAAAATTGTTCTTAACCGATCTACTCTTCTCACCTCCCATCTAATGCAATATTTACCTATAAATTCATCAATAATATAGTCATAATATACTTTAATTCCGACAACTCCTACTACACATTTACATCAAAAATACAGAATATTATGAAACATCCCCACTATACAAACTTATATTTTCGTAAACAACGTAGTCTACTTGAAAGAGTACGAGGTAAATTATTATACCACGCCACAAAAGCAAATCTGACTCCACCCAATACTAAATGTACTTACAATAACTCCAACGAAACCTATGAATTAAGAAACATAATCAACTCAAAGGTTGACTGGAAATCAAGTCCCATAAATATAACTCCTCATACCTATAAAACCTGGGAACATTCTTATGAATCTTACATTAAAGCCAAATCGTATGAACCTCATAACACCAGTTCATCTATACCGCCAGTCTGACTGCACCATCTCCCAATCCAACCCCACACCAGTGTCTCACTTACCGCCATAACTATGCATTCACCACCAATGGTAACTTCATCTTCCACACAGAATATTAAAGCTGCCACTCTTAATATCCGATCAATAAGAAACAAAATTGAAATCATCCTTGACCTATTCAATGATCTAGATCTAGATTTTTTATGCCTTACAGAGACCTGGTTATCTAATAATGATACACCTATTATTTCCTCACTGAATACTGATACACACTGTTTTGTCCACCTACCTCGGGATGGTCTCCATCTCGGTGGTGGAATCGGACTACTTTATAACAAAAATATCAAACTGACTAACAACAAAGACCTGAAACAAATATATTCCGAAGCCTTATCATGCACTTTCCACCCCACTAACTCACAGCCCATTACATTTATCACAATATATAGACCACCACATCAATCTATCCCTCTCTTTATTGATGAACTGAATGAACTACTCATAACAACGAATAAGCACACTATAATTCTAGGTGATTTTAACATTCCAATATCACCTTCATCGCACTATTCCAAACTACTCAATCAAACTATAAACTCTCACAACTGCACACAATATGTTACATCATCTACTCATTCATCAGGCAATATTCTTGATCTGATCATAACACATAATACGAATACCTCCATCACAAATACATCCGTTAATAGACTTATCACAGATCATCACATTATTACATTCATTGTTAAATCTCCCAAACCTAAACGACAATCACAAACTATACATTACAGAAAATCTAACAACATAAATATTACTGATTACATGCGCGATTTTACTGACCTACTAAATACTTCAAAAGACCCTACTGACACTACCAACCTTGATATAGTTCTTCTTAAAACACTGGACAAACATGCACCCATCACAACAAAAATTATCACTAAACGTAATAATATAAAATGGTTCAACCCCACACTTTCCTTATACAAACGTAAACTCAGATCCGCTGAAAAAACATGGAGAAAGTTCAGAAGCCATGACAACTTAATTTCTTTCAGGCAACATTCCAGTGAATATAGGTTTATGATAAAGAAGGCAAAACATGATTATTACACTGACACAATTAAAGCTGCTGGAAACGACACAAAAAAACTATTCCAGATATCAAATTCTCTACTCGGTCGTATAACCCCCCGTATTCTCCCAGAGGGCACCCTATCTTCCTTACCTGCATTATTTGATATATACTTCAAAAACAAGGTACAGATAATAATCAATTCCCTTCCTCCTCTAACGCTTCCACCACTAACAACATCTATATACAAATTAGATTCCTTTACCATCCCAACTGCAACAATAATCGACAAGCTTCTTCAAGCCGTCAAGTCATCATGTAAGCTTGATCCAATACCAACAACACTACTACACAAACTATCCACTCATCTCACTCCATACTATAAAAACATAATAGACAGGTCTCTTATATCAGGTATTGTCCCCTCCTCAATGAAACATGCACATGTAACTCCAATAATAAAGAATTCATCACTAGATAAATCAGACCTATCAAACTACCGCCCCATATCAAACCTATCGTACATTTCAAAAACTCTCGAAAGAGTAGTCTGCTCCCAACTTTCAAACTACTTAGATAAACACAAATTATTAAATAAATTTCAAAGCGCCTACACTAAAAATAAAAGTACCGAAACTGCATTAACCCACATATTAAACAAAATAAGACTGTACCCAACACAATACTGCTCCATCATCATCCTACTTGACCTATCAGCTGCATTTGATACCATTAGTCACAACATCATGATTCATCGACTGGAGTATATCGGCATAACTGGTACGGCACTCGCATGGTTCTCTTCCTACCTTAGCGACCGTACCTACTCGATCTCCATCGAATCACACACAACTGACCCCAGACTTATATCACATGGAGTTCCTCAAGGCTCCGTTCTTGCTCCCATCCTCTTTAATATTTATATATCTCCCCTATTAGACATATTTGATAACTACCCTGACATTTACTTCCACACCTACGCTGACGACTTACAAATTTACTGCAACTTACCCAACCCATCAATAAACAAATGTCTAGAAGACATTCGACTATGGCTCTCAACCAACTCGCTATCACTAAACACCCACAAAACACAAGCAATACTAATCAATACTACTAAAACTGTTCCAATCGTCCCACTCATTCAGATAAACAACCATAACATAAAATACTCCCCCTACGTAAAAAATCTTGGAATTACCATTGACCAATCACTGAATTTTACTCAATACACAACAGACTTATCAAAATCCATTAACCGAACACTACACACAATCAGACTAATAAGACCATCTATAACCACAGAACTATCAAAATTACTAGCAACATCCCTCATACTTCCACGACTTGACTACTGTAACTCTATACTTCATAGACTCCCCAAAAACGCACTAATACCACTCAACCGATTACTTTATTCCACTGCACGAACTGTCTACAGAATCCCCAAATACTCCAGGACTCACATAACTCCATACCTAAAATCTCTTCACTGGCTTCCCATCACACAACGTATCCAATACAAAACCTTACTGATATCCCACCAAGTCATTCATCACAATCACCCCGACTACCTTACTGACATACTAATAGAAAATAAACCATCTAGAATACAACGTAAAATCAATAAATACAAATTACTTATACATAATCCAAAACACTTATCACGCAAACAAGAAACCGCATTCTCAATTTCTGCCCCAAAATTATGGAATAACCTCCCTTACAATATAAGAGAAATCACCTCAACCCCACTCTTTAAACGTAAATTAAAAACACACCTGTTCGAAATCGCATATAAATAACCCACGAAAACACGGCCGAAAACTCACACGATGTTGATGGCAGTGTATAAACCATTAGGTTACAAGGTTACAAGGTTAGTAGAACCACTACCACCACTATAGTAGAACCACTACTACCACTATAGTAGAACCACTACTACCACTATAGTAGAACCACTACCACCACTATAGTAGAACCACTACTACCACTATAGTAGAACCACTACTACCACTATAGTAGAACCACTACCACCACTATAGTAGAACCACTACTACCACTATAGTAGAACCACTACCACTATAGTAGAACCACTACCACTATAGTAGAACCACTACTACCACTATAGTAGAACCACTACCACCACTACTACCACTATAGTAGAACCACTACTACCACTATAGTAGAACCACTACCACCACTACTACCACTATAGTAGAACCACTACCACTATAGTAGAACCACTACCACCACTATAGTAGAACCACTACTACCACTATAGTAGAACCACTACCACCACTACTACCACTATAGTTTTTACCTATATTTTTACCTATAGTTTTTACCAGTTTCTACCTTTTTTTACTTCCTGATTACAACCTGTCAACATTAATAAACTTATCTTACAATATTATCCCATCAATCGAATAATAAGATAAGTCATCATAATCCAACTATCACATATATTGTTTATGAACTTATACTCTTTGTTCTCTACTTATTATTTATAATTTTCATTCATAACTTCTCCACTTATTTACATTTATATCATTTATATATAATAAATTTACAAAATCACTGAACCGTTACACTTTTTCTATTATATTTTGTTTACATTTCTGTATTCATTACATTTAGCTATTTATAACTTTTTACTTTTAATTTCAATATATTTAATTAAATTAAACATCAATATGTCCAATACATGCAGTCAATGTAATTCCATAATTACATGTACAAACTTTGTTACCTGTTCATGTAAATTAGCTATACATTTTAAATGTCTCAATGCTCACAACAGCTTGCCTTATAATTGGATAACAAGTAGTGCGGTACTTAAGCATGTTGTGAGCGTATTGAAATCTCCTTCATTTATATTCTCATGTCATACTTGCCTCCAAAAACATTCCCTCATCCCATCACCTACAATCCCCCCACTATCTACTACAATGACTGACTTACTAAATACTATTCCCTTCCTTATTAAAGATATATCAACCCGTCTTGACCAACAGGACCTATCCCTACTCAATATATCATCACAATTAAAAAACAATAAACCAAACTACAAGTACTCACCCAACATTCCTGTCACTCACTCGATACCCCTTCTTCCCCCTTCCCCACCTCTCCCTCCTTCTTCAATCCCCCTTCCTCCCCCTCCCCCACCACCTACACATATCCCTAGCCTCTTAGAATTACCCATCAATATGCATTTTAGACCAGTCCCTAATCCATCTTCCACTACCAACCATTACTCACCTAACCACCCATCCCCCTTTTCTGTAGTTATTGAGCATATTAAACCATCTGAAAAATCTCGTGAATTTCTTCTAGAATTACTCACTTACATCAATATACCTACACATGCTCTAAAATCATATAATTTTTCTAATGCAACTGTTATTATTTTCTTTAATACACCAAGTCAGTGTTCCTACTTTTACTCAAAAATTCCATTCATCCGCAGTAACTCAATATACAATCACCTATACATTCGTGCTGAACGATCTAACACTGAGCGAACACGTGGTAGAGTTCTTTTCCATGCAACAAAATCTAACCTAGCCCCATCTAATGTCAAATGTACCTTCAATAACTTTACTAACTCATTTGAACTTCGCTATTTTACCAACTCTAATATAGACTGGAATAATAACCCAGTTTATATATCAAATGATACATACAATACATGGTCTACATCCTACAATACATATAAATTACATATTAAATCACTGAATTCATCAATCAGTGATTCTCAATCATCACATCAATCTGCACAATGACCTTCAACCACTCGACCCAATTATCTCAATTCGTAGCACCTCAATAGATACCGCACTATCAATTCCACCATTTATTCACAACACATCACAATCTCAGATTAATGCAGCCATCCTTAATGTTTCCTCCATACGCAATAAAGTTGATCACACACTTGACTTATTTAATGACCTTCACCTTGATCTTATTTGTCTAACAGAAACGTGGCTTAAGGATAATGATATTGCAATATCTGCATCCCTTAATATTAATAATCTAAGTTTTGCACAACTTAATAGACTCGGCCCCCATCTTGGTGGTGGTGTTGGCATCCTATATAAGACAAATATTAATCTAATAAACAGTACTGATCTTGCACTAGAAAACTCAGAATCATTTTCTTGTACATTTCACCCGGCTAATTCACGTCAATTCACCATCATAGTTATCTATCGTCCACCTCATAAGTCAATTCCTAAGTTTCTCCTTGAATTAGAACACCTCCTGACTACATCCACTGACCATACTATCATTCTCGGAGACCTAAATATCCCAATTAATCTTGACACTAATTATACCAGGCAATTCAATATATTAATAGACTCATTTAACTTTGTCCAACATATAACATCCCCAACTCACATAGCAGGCAATACACTTGACCTTATAATTTCCCATGCACATTCTAACCTCACCAATTCCCATTCAATAAAGAATCTATTTTCTGATCATCATTTAGTATTCTTCCGTATTAGCTCACCAAGACCAACTCGACCCATTATAAATATTAAATATAGAAAATATAACAATATTGACACCAATACTTTCATCACTGAATTCTCTAAAAAATTTAATAACACACAATTTTCAAACTCAGTATCCAAATTAGAAACATCTCTATCAAGAACCCTTGACGAACTTGCCCCCATCAAATATAAATATATAACACAACGTCCAAATTGCAAATGGTTTAATTCTGAACTTTCATCATCAAAACGCAAATTACGACTATATGAAAATTATTGGAGAAAATCTAAATCTCCCAATAATTACAATATATTTATCAAACAACGTAGCCTATATAGAACCCTACTCAAGAAGTCTAAGAAATCATACTACAATAATCTATTAAAAGAAGCATCAACTAATTCTAAGAAACTTTTCTCCATTTCTAACCAGCTACTTGGTAGAATATCACTACGTGTTCTACCAAATGAACCCATAACAACGCTAATAGATACATTTGACCAATATTTCAATACTAAAGTCATGAATATAATTAAATCACTCCCTACACCACTCAATGAACCATATAATCTACCTCTATATTCTCTTTCCTCCTTCATATTACCATCAACTACTACCATTGAAAAACTCCTCAGTGCAGTAAATACATCTTCCGAACTAGATCCAATTCCTCATTCTATATTAAATAAGTACCACATTTATCTAGCATCTTATTACCAAGAAATAATAGAAAACTCACTTACCTCAGGCATTTTTCCAATCTATATGAAAACAGCATATGTTACACCCATCATAAAAAAACCAAACCTTGACAAAGCAATCCTCTCCAACTACCGACCAATCTCCAACTTATCAACACTCTCCAAAACCCTAGAACGAGTTGTTGCTCGTCAATTAAATTCTTATCTCCATGAAAATCATATATTAAACACATATCAGAGTGCCTATACCAAGCACAAAAGTACTGAAACTGCAATAATACATATCCTTAATCACATTCACTTATCTGCTGCATCACCACATGGTTCAGTGGTCATTCTCCTTGATTTATCAGCTGCCTTCGACACCCTTGACCATAATATCCTTATAAATCGACTAACTTCTATCGGAATCTCTGATACCGCACTCGATTGGTTCATCTCATACCTAACTGATCGTTTTTACCAAATTAGTATAAACTCTCTAATCTCTAAACCTCATAAAGTTACTCATGGAGTACCTCAAGGATCTGTCCTTGGTCCACTCCTGTTCAATATCTACCTACTTCCCTTATTTAAAATTATTGACAAATACCCCACTATAGACTATCACTCGTATGCTGATGACATACAGTTACACTGTAGATTGATAGACCCTAACAATGACATACATTTACTTAACAACTGCATTACTGATATACATAACTGGCTCACCAACAACTCATTATCACTAAACTGTCTTAAAACTGAATCAATGCATATTAAAACATCTACCACCATATTCATTCCACCACAAATTACCATTAACAATCTGAGTATTTCTTATGCTAATAAAATAAAAAATCTTGGTATATTAATCGACCCAACACTACAATTCAACATCCAGACTAAATCACTATCACAGTCAATTAACTACATACTACACAACTTACGAACAATAAGACCCTTCATTAATTTTAATACTGCAAAACTCCTCGCTACATCCCTCATTCTTCCCCGCCTTGATTACTGTAATTCCTGTCTCTATGCCTCCTCACAATCTATAATAAATAAACTCCAACGCCTTCAGAACTCAGCCATCAGATTTATATTCAACATAACTAAATATTCCAGACAACATATATCCCCTTTGAGAACCAAATTACATTGGCTGCCAATAAAATCCCGTATAATTTACAAAATTGCACTCACCATACATTTAGCTACACATCATAACACACCAGACTATCTTGCCAACTTACTAACTCCCAACACAACTATTTACGAACAAAGACACAAAAACAAATTCAAATTAAAAACTCCAGTTCTATTAAATTTAAAATCTTCCCAACATAAATCTTTCTCCATCCATGCTCCAAAAATCTGGAATGATCTACCTCACCATATCCGATCAATTGACTCAACTGTAACATTCAACTGTAACATTCAAATCAAAGCTAAAAACATACCTTTTTGCCCAATAATATTGAAAGCACGTCCGAAAACTTCAATAAAGAAGTTGATGGAAGTGCCTAAACCAATTAGGTAACAGGTAACAGGTATAGTAGAACCACTACCACTATAGTAGAACCACTACCTCCACTATAGTAGAACCACTACCACCACTACTACCACTATAGTAGAACCACTACCACTATAGTAGAACCACCACCACCACTATAGTAGAACCACTACCACCACTATAGTAGAACCACGACCACCACTATAGTAGAACCACTACTACCACTATAGTAGAACCACTACCACCACTATAGTAGAACCACTACCACCACTATAGTAGAACCACGACCACCACTATAGTAGAACCACTACTACCACTATAGTAGAACCACTACCACCACTATAGTAGAACCACTACTACCACTATAGTAGAACCACTACCACCACTATAGTAGAACCACTACCACCACTATAGTAGAACCACTACCACCACTATAGTAGAACCACTACCACCACTATAGTAGAACCACTACTACCACTATAGTAGAACCACTACCACCACTATAGTAGAACCACTACCACTATAGTAGAACCACTACCACTATAGTAGAACCACTACCACTACTATAGTAGAACCACTACCACCACTATAGTAGAACCACTACTACCACTATAGTAGAACCACTACCACTATAGTAGAACCACTACTACCACTATAGTAGAACCACTACCACTACTATAGTAGAACCACTACCACCACTATAGTAGAACCACTACCACCACTATAGTAGAACCACTACTACCACTATAGTAGAACCACTACTACCACTATAGTAGAACCACTACTACCACTAAAGTTGAGTTATATCGCTATCCATGTCATTAATACCATATATTACCATACTATCATTGTAACTATGATACTGATGAATGCGCCTCATAATATATAACAAAGTTATATAACATTATGAACATTCTAAATAATATATAGCACTAATATATATATATATATATATATATATATATATATATATATATATACATATATCAGCAATTATAGTAGGCCTAACAATAGTAGCAATATAACTATAAAACCTAACAATATAAATCAACCTTAATGTGACACTAATATTACCACACGAGCATATATGTGGTATATATACCCAATTTTTGAGTTAAAAGTTATACATTATACATTATTTCAAAGAGTACGGTATTAAAACAGGACAAATAACACATGTTTATTAATGATAATTGAATGTAGATCTGACTAGTTTGACACCTTGATAACAGTTAAGGTAGTTTCGTTATATCCGAGCTAAATCTATTAATACAACCAATTGTATATGTATATAATAATAATAATAATAATAATCAGATTGGTTCGTCGTAATAAACGAGAATGAACCCAGGTAGATATAGAAGTTCACTGAACTTATCGAGATATCTACATATCAGCAAAAGGAATGGAAAAAAAATATACAGTAATAAAATTGACAAAGATAAAATAAAATTGGAAATTAAAAGCAAAATATAAATATAAAGTAAAATTTTAAATATTAAAATAGTTAAAATACAAATAAATATTATATATAAATAATAATAGAATTATAAAAATAGATAAACATAACAATAAAACAAGATGTGTACAAATAAAGAGGGAAAACAACACATAGTTCATAAAACGACCACAACGAACGTATAGTAGGGCTACCAACTAAGTATACAGGTTATATAAGTTAATCTTAATTACGGGCAATATCACTATTGATGAATATATAATATATATATATATATACAGTTAACTCTCGATATCTCAATTAACATATACTTTTTACAAACTAGTTTATTTGCGACATACATGTATTATAATAATAATTAGATATATTTTAAAACCGATTTATCAGACACATTTATTCGTTCCTTGGAATTATGAGATATCGAAAGTTAGCAGTATATACATAATATGTTTACTATCAAATAAATGCAATAACAACAACAACAACATATATGGATTATTATTATTACAACCGACTAAATATATATGATTACATTCCACCATTGTTGTGACATGCTTGTTGCTAACATTTAACCTGTATCTTCTTTGTTCATTGTGTACGCCAACCTTACTCTAATTCTGTGATTTATAATCGATATTATTTACGTCACATAATCTGCAACATCTATTTATAGTTTTCAAATCAACATTCGTATTTGACGTATTTATTTAGTATATACAAAGATTTTCCAAAGGAAAGATATTGCACTCCCTATCTATCTCTAGTACCTAGAAATGTAAATTTAAAATGAAAAAACAATATTAACACTAGATGGCGAAATAGTATATGAAATGTTAAATCATGTGATATTTTTATTTAAATTTCTTGTTTTCTAATTATATACATACATTTAAAATCATTACAATATAATACAATACATGTAGTTTTTTTTAATATTAGATTTATAACAATATTTTTATCATTTATTTTATTTGTTTATATTAAATATAACTAATCAGTGTATTCTATTGTTATATAATTATATTATCATTTTAAAATCATGTAAATACATATTATAATACAATATACATGTATATTGTATATAATTTATTATTTACTATTACAATAAATATAGAAATGTCTTATTATCTGAATAATACCGCTAGATGGCAATATCGAATTATTAGGTGACACAAATATACACAAGTGCAATATCTTTCCTTTGGAAAATCTTTGGTATATACAAGTAGTATATATATATATATATATATATATATATATATATATATATATATATATATATATATATAATATATATATATATATTATATATATTTATTTAGATTATTTTTTGTAGTCTTATCTAAATAAAAATATATCGCATTTATATAATCTACTATGCATAAGTAATCATAACTCATGATAATATATACTAGATAATATCATAGGAAATTAGTATCATAACTATGCGTAAACATACAACTTCTAGTTCATAACTCAACTCACCAGCATCCACACTACATCTCTGAACGTAACCCCCCCACACACACACACACACACCGCTCTATCAGTAGTAACCTTCTTCAAATCCTGCAGGGTTATGTATACATACGCGTTATATACACTCTAATAACATATGTACCTAGTCCATATCATCCCCCATATCAGCCCCATATCTACCCTATATCTATGGAACCCCTCTCCAGTCCATTCGTTGAATTTCTGTTATACCTCTTTCAAAGAGTAGTCTAAAACCCTACTTTTCGTAATAACTTTCTCTATATTTGATGTAATATGCTCCAGTACAATTAGTCCTAAAATCATAAAAAGTAAATAGTAATTATATATATATATTGAACAATCTTATGTACTATAGTAAATGTATACACTACGTACTATAGCCGATTGTATACTGTATGGTTATAGCAGTGTTCAATATTAGGTGTACTATACTTAGTATGCACTCGTGTTAACTCGGCTCACTCTACACCAACAGAACACAACCACCACACCGCCACCGCCCCCACTATGGAGAACATTGTCAAGGTCACGGCTTTACTAGACATCGGGGAACAGATTGACGCGTCTCTACTTCTGAGTCGAGTTCTCCTGGCTCTACTATCTGTGGGCGTCCTTTTTAATATCGCCTCGTTTACCCTACTCGACCACATCGAGAAGTTAGTCACTCTCGCACACTTGAACTAGCCCCAACACTATCGCACATATACACATATATTCATAACCTAGGTTAGGAGGTTTCCCTGCTTATACTATAGTATCTATTAGATACACATATACTATATTAGACCCATATATTTATAGTTTACCAACAATTTATAGTTTATAGTTACTGGTCAAATAAAAATCAATAATTAACGCCGCTTTCAACACTGTGCGATACGCGTAGTTATTACGAGCGTTATTATTTATAGTGGGCGATATTATGAAATCAATAATAATCGATGCGACCGTGTATTTGGCTCATTACTATTTAAACTGAAGTAACGTGACCTCGAGCTATCGATTATATAGTGACCGTACTGGTCACTCTACCTGCCTACGATACTATTGCCTATCGATTTGGCTCTATATATAGAAGTAAGGGACTGATGACTCAACATTACTCTATAGAGTAATGTTGAGCCATCGGTCCCTTACTTCTACCGTGTGTGTGTAGTGTTTCTAGCCCCTTAATAACCAGTACAGGGTTACTCTAACCACAGATTTTGCGAATCAAGTTCTTAGCAAATTCCTTAGAAAAATCTTTTTTATAATGATCTAGTTTTTTTGTAAATTACTCACTATATATAGTACTATATATATTACTATATTATAGTATGATACCTTGGTACCGGGTATGATATATCGATGAATCCTTTCTATTCTCCCCTATACTACTATCTTTGTTGCGTTATATATATATATATATATATATATTTAAATGTTATATTCTATATGTTATATTCCCATTGTTGATTCATTATATATATATATACATATTTATTTATATTTGAAATTAATTACAGTTGCTCAATAAATTCAACACCAATATTATATTATTATTTCAATATATATATATATATATATATATATAGTATACTATTAGGTAATCTAACTATTATTAAATATATATATATGTATATATATATATATATATATATATATATATATACTTCTATAGAAGTTATAATATCAATAACTCACTATATAACTCACTATAGTGAGTATAGTATACTATCTATAGATAGTATATATACTATTGATATTCTCTATAGATAATACTCTATAGAGTAATATATAGATATAGATAGTATATATATACCATATATGGTAAATTTAATTAAATACCAATATATTATTATAATGTGTAGTATTACTAATACAGTAATAAAACGTGAATAATTATTAATATTATTTATTTAAATATTTATATTAATTAATTATTTTGATATTATTTTAAATCTAAATAAAATATATAAGTTTAATATTATAATTTTATTTAAAAATTAATTATCTAAAATAAACTACTATACATTATTGATTGATTAGTTGGTCATTTATTTAAGAAAATAAATATATTTATTTTCGACTATAGTCGAAAGTATATAGTATAAATATTTGCTAATAATAACGTACTTTATTTAAATAAAAAATAATACGAAATTAAAAAATAAAACGTTTTACTGTAAATAAAAATAAAAACAAAGGGGGTGTATAGTATACAGTGTATACACATTGCGACGACCTAAACGTAGATTGATATAATTATAATTTAAAAAATGATTTATTGATATTTCTAATTTTAATACATTATCTATCCTGTATATTCATCTAATGCATGGTAATTTTCAAAATATAATATAATTCTAATATTTTAATAAATTTGGAATGTCGGTATATATATATATCGACATATATACAACTCGGTTTTAAAAACGACACCCTTTACAAAACTACCTATAGGTAGTATATTGTATATTGTATACATATACCGACAGATTAACTATGCGCCAACTATAGTTATATAGTATTATAGAACTATTTAATAAAGATATCTTTATATATGAATTCTTTGTATATGCATAATTTGCATATGCAAACATTAATTTCGAACTTTATTTTTAAAATAAAACATGTATAAATAATAATAATTAATGTAATAATATATATAAATATTCTACGGTCGTATATATAGGAATTTATTTATTTTAATAAATAAATGTTGTTTATTTTTTTAGAAAATATATTTTCTATATATATATATATATATATATCCTATCTATTATATATAACTATTTATATATATATATATATAATTATATATATATATATTATTTTAACATATGAAATGTATATATAATAGTTTTCAATTTTAGATATATATAGGTATTGGGTTATGAATTCATGTGCATATGCACCGATAGTTATCTATATTATTGTTCAGTAGGGTGTCGGTATTTGCAATTTGTAGTGTATTTATAACATTATAATGTATGGTATACCATAAAACCGAAAATAATATTATATTGAAATTATTTGTATATATATACGTATTATTATTTGTATATGGTATACCCACTTTGAAACGAACCGTTCTACTATGTGTATTTAAAGTATCTATAAATATTAAATATTCAAGTAGTAAAATGGAATTTAGTTTTTTATATTTTTATTAATTTTTATATTTTGTATTGATAAATATAAAATAAAATATATACAAATTACGTATATTTTTTTTTGTAATTTTTACAAAATATAAATAATTTCTTTATCACAGTAGAATTATATTATTTTTAATTCGTATATAGCTTTTATTCTCTCAAATATATAGTTACTGAAATACGATAGGATGTCTGTATTAGTCGTCTGTCGGTATGTGTACCCTAGGGCTTACGTGTGTGTATGTGTGTATATATGTATGCGTTCTAACATTATATTACTAGTCATCGTAATAGCAAACGACTTTGATAATATCAAGGACATCCTTGGTAATAGTATATTTATAGACAGTTATAAAAAATGGCCCTTTCGTCATGTATCTTATGATATATTATAGTATTTATATAGAAAATATAGGTTATACACTGAGAACAATAATTGTGTTAATGGACCCCTATTATAGTAAAATATGCATATTTTCACCCATGGGTCAAAGAGGTGGTACGAGTTTTGACCCATAGTTTTCTCAATATAAGTCAAGTGATCTATATTATCTAACAAAACTGGGTCTAAATTACTACATTATTTTTGCAATATGGATCAATTAACCCATTTATTAAAAATTATATGATTCAACTGACCCACTTTCATTTAAATATTATAGTCAGATTACGTTGATTTGATACACTTAAATTTATATAATCTTAGATTACATTATATTAATTAGATTTTATTATTATATTATTTAGTATATTAGAATATATGCTACAGTAAGTAGTATCGAGGCAAAGTACTAACTCATATATTATTATATATTATATATTATATAATTTCATTTAAGTTAGATTTTAAACTTACATTCAATAATAATAATATTTTAATATTGAATACAATATGTAATCAATATTTAATTGCTATATATTCAATATTGAGCAATTAGTTCAACATTATTCCAATTGTATTATCAATATAATTATGATTACAATACGCAACTTGAATGATATTATGATAATTTAGAAAAATATATAGTACAATGTACAATGTACAATGTACATTGTACATAGTACAATGTACATTATACATTGTATATTATACATAATATATGTATAATATTAACACGTGTTTTATCATAATATATTAATATACATGAAGGAGTTATAACTACTATAGTAAAACACTACTATAGTATACTATAGATGTTACTACTACTACGGGTACATGTAGTGGTGCTACCTCTTCCTGATGCTAATGATGCTGTATAGAAGATATGTAAGCTATAATAGGTTACATGCACACACTCATATAACGTGTTCCATTAAACACGCGCGTAACTGTATTACAGCGACTGTACCTATGGGTGAAGGTGAGGCGTCCTCGAGTGTAGAGGTCACCGCCATTACCCTCTATAGAGGTCACCGCCATTACCCTCTATAGAGGTCACCGCCATTACCCTCTATAGAGGTCATATCGATGTATTGCAATAACATACATACGCGTGTACCGCACGTTGCCTGCTTATAAACATGTATACGCGTGCGATGTGTAATGTTTTAGAATTAATGTTGCTGTTTTATTATTAAATTCTGTATACAATGAAAGTATTGTTAAAACAAGGGTATACCTGAATGCGATTCGTCATCAGTATAGTAAATTGTCTCCTCAAAGAACAAATAGTAAATGTATCCCTGTTCCGTCTATATTTCAGCTCCATGAGATACTTACTGAATTAACATTTGAGATTATGTTTTATTTAGTAAATATATTTGACTAACTAATAAGTATACATTTAAAAAAATATTATTTTATTATTTAAAACGATTGAAGATTTTTCCTTTACAAGTATGTATAAAAGTATACAAAAGTAAGTATACTTATTTAATATATATATATATATAATATTGACTAATGAGTCGACCACTACTATAATAATACATATATAAACTTTAATTTTCAATATCTCCCTAATTGTCTTATTTCATATAACAAATATATGAAAAAGTCGTGTGTAAAATCATTAAAAAAACATTTAGAAAAAATAAATCGTAGGTAATATATATGTTGTATGATAACTACGTATATAAGAGTATACTGTATATATGTGTATCTACATATATGTATGTATGTATACATGTGTTATATGTAGTTTGTTTAAATGTTTATTTAATATATTTTGTTATTTGTTATATTTTATTATGTATATAATTTGATTTCGGTTTTGTAAATTTCAATTAGTAAACGTGGCTTGACCGAATTTAAATGTTATGTAATTTGGATTAATGTTGATTTAATATATATTGTTATTTGTTTTTTTATATGATTTAATTTCGGTTTTATAAATTGCAAATAGTAGACTTGGCTTTTTACGAATTGAAATGTTATGTATACATTTTGATTTCATAATTTCGGTTATTTGTTATTTTGATTTCAGTTTTGTAAATTATTAAAGATAGCGTAGTGTATAATTATATTAACTAGTTTTTTTTAGTTAGCGAATTATAGATACGCCCATAACGTGATCTCGTCATTATAGATAGTTCGGTATGATATATGTTATTAGTGCAAACAGCGTACAATGAAAGTTTGAGGGTTCTCGATTCGACCAACACGTCCATCCTCCATTCCCCATCAATTGACATCCACGTACACACCCATTCCACATACACCAATATCCCCATTCCCCACTAACCCATCCACGAACATGTTCGCAATAACACATTCCCGATCCACGTCCAATGGACGTCGTCCATCCACGAACCACACAACATTCTGCACAATTCCAGTCCTTTTTCTTTCATAAAATATATAACCTGTCGCGAACTATCATTCTCCGTTTTCCGGAGATATATATAGATATATATATATATATATATATATTACAAAATATATATATATAAATACCCGTGTATCTCAGTAGGTTAAGGCATCAGACACTCAATAAGTAGATCGCGAGATCAAAAATGAAATGGCCATTAAAATAGGTCTAGACCTAATGTATAGGTCTATACTATACCTATACCTATACTATACCTATACTATTTAGAAGTGAACTTATATAATTATTTATAAAAACATGATCACCTCTCGTTAAAACCATGGATAACACGAGAGCAACTTCAAAGGGACATTAGAGCCATATGAGTTAATCAAAATAAAATAACAAATAACAAACAAAACAAGCACACCTATATATTGTTATTGTTATTGTTATTTTTATTTGGTGGAGTCCTTTCATCCCATCCAGGAACTTAGATGAAGTTTTCACTTATAACCATATATGTCTAGAGTGTCCCTTCGAAGCCGCTATCGTGTTAAGGTATCCATGGTTTTAACGAGAGCCGATCATTTATGTATACACAATTATATAAGATCACTTCTAAATAATATTTTAAGACCAATTTTATAAAATTAATAATGGCTCGAACCCGTTTTCTACTTCTTGTGTGTCTGACGCCTTAGCCACTGAGCCACACAGGCAGTTTTGTTTTTTGCAATCTATATATATATATATATATATATATATATATATATATATATATATATATATATATATATATATACATGTGTAGAGTATACAATGTAGATATTAGGAACAAGCGTGTTCACAAATGATGATATTCGATATTAAATGTAGACGAACTAACGTACACTCGTAGATTTAGATCTCATGGTACTCTATATGGTCTCTATATCTACACGTACACTACATAACCTTCCACATTTAACACGTGACTCTCGATATAAAGACATTTTTTTTAAGACACTTTTTTACATTGATGCCCGTAACCCATGGGTGCAAAGTGACCCAACGTGCACTTTAATGATGTAATGCGATATTTATCTAGTGTTTCCGGTATCACCACATATCGGGTGCGATGAACATACGTCATCATAACAAGTGTCACTTACCATTGTTTTAGAGCAACGTTGTGTACACTAGTGTGGTGTCATCGTGACAACAAAGGGTATTGTTACCTATATGCTGTACCTACCGTTGTTGCATAATCACTTCGTCAGATGACGTCATAGATTGTTGTTGTACGTGTGTATAGCTATATAGGGTATAGCGATTGATGAATGCAACTCTTCTCGTGTATAGCTGAACCAATATATGTTCTGGTATTGGGGAATACCATAACTATTTATATGTGACACGTGTGTAACTATGTGACACGTGTGTAACTATGTGACACGTGTGTACCTATGTGACACGTGTGTAACTATGTGACACGTGTGTAACTATGTGACACGTGTGTAACTATGTGACACATGTGTAACTATGTGACACATGTGTAACTATGTGACACGTGTGTAACTATGTGACACGTGTGTACCTATGTGACACGTGTGTAACTATGTGACACGTGTGTAACTATGTGACACGTGTGTAACTATGTGACACGTGTGTAACTATGTGACACGTGTGTAACTATGTGACACGTGTGTAACTATGTGACACGTGTGTAACTATGTGACACGCGTGTAACTATGTGACACATGTGTAACTATGTGACACGTGTGTAACTATGTGACACGTGTGTAACTATGTGACACGTGTGTAACTATGTGACACGCGTGTACCTATGTGACACGTGTGTAACTATGTGACACATGTGTAACTATGTGTCCTATTTGGGTATTGACTATCTGCAGATATCAATTAATATAGTAAACACGAGAACACTGTTTAGATGTAATGATGTATTGTTAACCTTAGTTAAGTGTGTGAAGTATTCCGAGTATGAATACTATCATAAATAATATTAACTTTCTTATTATGAATCACAAATACGTGATTGTATATCTGAAATAACCGTTACACACATATGCATTACCACCACCACCATCACTACCACCACTACCACCACCCCTACCACCACCACTATCACCACCACTACTATCATCACTACAACTACTATCACCACTACCACTACCACCACTACCACTATCACAACTACCACCACCACCACTATCACCACTACCACATCTATAGATACTATAATTAATGGTCACATTTATATTAATATAGATATAGATCTATACTTATTTAGTATTTAATTAAATGTGCTTAGTATATAATTTATAGTGGCTATGTTACTACTAGAATATTGTATATTATAATGAATATGTTAAAGATTAAGTTCATTAACATACACCTACACCTACACCTACACCTACACCTACATCTACATCTACACCTACATCTACACCTACATCTACACCTACATCTACATCTACACCTACATCTACTACTACCCCTACACCTACACCTACACCTAACGATACTGTATACTAACCATGTGACCATCATTTCCAACAGAGATGTGGCGGAGATGCCAAACAACTATGTACCTATATTCCGCAAGATATGCATGATTGATTTAGTACTAATCTCTCAGCTGATTGGAATTATTATAAAGGTAATGTGAACATCATTGTATAAACATTTCATACTTAATACGTATTAATTTAATTATTTATTTATTGACTTAGTGTATACGTATTATTTACTTATTGACATACTTTCCTCCTATATGTAAATAGATGATAGATATGATTTATGATTAAGAAAGGTATATATACCAACGTATACGTTTGCTATAATAGTATAATAGCATTGCATATTATAGTATAATATCATTGCTGGTATGATATATATATATATATATATATATATATATAAATTGTATTAATTCATTTATATTTAGATTATTATAATTTATATTATTAGGTTATTTATTTAATAGTTATTAAATTAATAATCTTTTCATCGTATTTTTGTAATTAATAACATACTAATTAATCATATTAAACTACTTAATCATAATTATAGTATTATTTTAAATATCTATATAAAAGTTTAATTAATAGAGAAACTTTAAGTTGAGAATCGTAAGAATATCTTGTTGTATTACACTTGTAATTATTAGGTATTTTTTAATTTGTGTTTTTGAGTTTCCAAATGTTACTTAATATTATCGATTTAGATAAGCCCAAGGGCTTTGGTATTACATTGTAATATATTTTAATATTTTATTTTCATTTGAACTTTCATACTTTTTTTGTAAAATGTTATACATATAATATATGTGTGTGTATGTGTGTGTGTATGATAATAGTTATATCAGGGATTATATCCCTGGTTATGTACACAATGAGTATAGTAGACACGATGGTATGCACTAATTGTGTATTACACATGTTGACGCATTTATATAGCGTTACACGTGACCTATAGGTAACCACGTGATCACGTTAGCGCCTATTGATGAGGATAGATGGCGCTATTTGATATCAACACTATAATTAGTGTATTACGTAATGAGTGCCGCCGCCCTAGCGAGTAAGGCGACGTTGATATCTATACCCTTTATTTCGTACCGCGTGTAACTCTATACTGATGAATCATCAATTTTGTTATCTATTTGTGGGGATATGTTTATATTCATTATTTTTCAATCAATATATAAGCTATTTAATCAGGTTATATATGTTAAATATTATAATATATATATATATATATATATATATATATATATATAACTTGATTATGGATACCCTTAACACTACGTACTATTACCAAGGATATTTCCTTACTATTACGTAATAAGCCTGCTCTATACACACTTGACCTTTAGCCTTACTTCATCTCGGCGGAAATCGCGCACATCGTGGCCTATGAGTGCGAAACGTTCAGCTACGACAATGGCGTCTACATTTCGGCCATTCTAGTCACTTCCGGTATCCTCGTTATCATACGTCAGCTGCTGACACTACTACGTGAACCGCTGGAAGGAGAGGTGTTTCAGGTTGACCGATTTACCGCACACTGTGCGCACACACACACGTCACTGTAATGTGATTGTATACACACTTGTTTTTAATCTCTTCAATTGTCATTGATAAATTATATATATATATATATATATATATATATATAAAAGTTTTCTGAGTTGGCAGGAGTTTGAGTTAGAAATAGTTAACTGTATATATATATATATATATATATATATATATATATATATATATATATAGTTGACATATATAAAACTGCCTGTGTGGCTCAGTGGCTAAGGCGTCAGACACACAAGCAGTAGGACACGGGTTTTACCCTCGTCCGGACTATTAATTAATTTTATAAAATGGGTCTTACAATATTATTTAGAAGTGATCTTATATAATTGTGTATAAATAAATAATCGGCTCTCGTTAACCATGGATGTCTTAACATGAGAGCGGCTTCGAAGGGACATTAGAGCCATATATGGTTATAAGTGAAAACTTCATCTAAGTTCCTGGATGGGATGAAAGGACTCCACCAAATAAAAATAATAATAACAATATGTGTACATATATGTAAATACATGCAATCATTCGATATCTCAACACACATTTAATCATTAGGACATACTTGGAGTGACCGGGAGTTGTATTTATATCATAAGTCTAGATTATTTATTGAATGTACTATAGTAGTACATACAGTGATGGGCAGGATAGGGATCGGAAAAGGATAGGCATCGGCAATCCTGATACCGATCCATAAAAAAAAGATTCGGTGCCCATCATTGCATATATGATACTCTCTAATATTATTATATTAATTTATAAGATTATTAACTATATTTAGTATTGTATTATTACATTTATATGATATTGTATTGATCATTATTTTGTAATGTTTTCAAAGGTATGAATTCCTATTGAAAGACTATTTAAATAATAATTGTTATTTTTACCATAATAGAATTTACTCAAAATTCATATCATAAGTAAACTACCGACTTTGACTCAACGTACATTGTACAATGAGTAGATATTTGTATCCAATTCAATCCATTTATATAAATAATTATATTTAATTCACCTATATAGTGACTATATGATATACATTCAATATATGCATTTGATTCAATTGAATTATTATTGAAATGTTAACAATATATTAATATTATTTACAATTATTAATAATTCATATTACATAGGTAGGTTTTTTTAAATTTATATTACCTATTATAACTACATATATATTGTTTCGAATTATGAAATAAAATCGTATTAATTAAATATATAAATTTATTTTATTAATAATATCGTGATCATGATCGTGATCCGGATCCGGTTTGTGATCGGGAAAAGGATCGCATAAGATAATAAATAGAGGATCGGGATCGGGATCCAGAAAATAAGGATCGGTACCCATCACTGAGTACATATTACTACTACTATAGTTACTACCTATAGGTAGTATACTACTACTACTACTACTACTACAATACTCCCCAATCCTTCCACAGGTGAATATACTACGTATATACAACCTGCTGAAGATGATATTATTGCTGATGCTACTGTTTATAATGGGACTATTTGCTGTCTCCTTCTTCCATATATCTTACGATAGGCTCATCTGTTTCGTGGTATGTGTGCACGTACGCATGCGTGTATGTATGCATGCGTGTGTATGATTGAGCATTGCGTAATGGATGTGTTTATATATCATATCAGCTATTCATATTTTATATAACATACATTTTTATATGGCATACATAATATGTTCTATATACATAATGATGAATATATTTTCAAGATATAAAATGAATGAATTGCTAAATTGAAATATATATCTATATATATACACCATTATATATTGTTTATTTTTTATTTCTGTGTTGATCCATTATTTATCCAGGTTAAATTAATCCTAAATTGTATATGCATATGTATATATACATTATATACATATAGTCGTTATATCATAGTATCCAGTATCATATCATATCATATATTAGCATTGTGCATAATACCCACACTACCATACTAAATATAGATTTCTCAAATAACTATGCAGCCGATTTGGTTGGCTGCCGGACCTGTTGTGTTGACCGGTTTCTTTGTGATCACGGCCATTGTTCAGTCGGCCATTGAAGCTACTAGAGGTGAGTCATTCATTCACTATTACGTAACACCCCTGTACTATGACGTCACCATTACAGATAACCACGCCATCTCGATCAAGGAATGTGAAGCTCAACTATTGAATGTGTCCACTTCCAATGGTTTAGTAATTTTCAACCCCTTCTTGTGTGTACATTGCATTGAGTATATAAATTATAAACTTCTATAATGTTATACTATACATTTATCATTCCTTTTACTAATAGCACTTATTGTATATGTACATTTAATTATATAGTATCTTAATTATATAGAATAGATTGCATACACTTATAAAAAATAAACATCAAATGTGATAATGTTAAAAATGACAAAAAAATTACAAATATTCTCTATTTATCCGTATGGAAATACACGTGGGGAAATACATTTAACATTACCTTAACAACATTTTTATCTTACATATATAATTTTGTAATTATTAATTATGAATAGTTACTATGTATGCTCTATATAAATCGATAAATGTATATTCTACCACTTATCATAATCTCATCTTAAGTATATTATATTTTAATTATATAAATCCATTGATTGGTAGTCTATAAACGAGATATACAAAATATAGATTTATAGATTTATAGATTTATAGATTATAGTTTACCAATCATACAAACCTATGTATAAGTAACATTGTCACTATTAAATTGACAGGATCTAACTTCTTGACTTCGCTGAAGTGTCGCCTGCACATCATCAGTCACGTGGCAGCCTCTACTTGGATGACATTGTTTACGTCGCTGGCGCTGGGCGGCATTCTCTTTAAGCTCATCTCCGTCGGAAACCTGTGCACTTTGGTCGGTCTACTGTCGTTTATCAGCGGCTGGAATCTCTTCTCGATTACCTTCTACTGGACCTGAACAATGCTACTGAACGCTGACTATGACACTGGCACAACTATGTGTGTGTGTGTGCTATAGATTCCACTTACTACACTATTAAGCATGGTAATCGTATCTAACATCTGTACTAACCGGATTATACATCGACTACATAATGATTGCATAATGATTCCATCCTATTATATGACCATAACCTCGATTTGGATTATCTTTTATATATATCCGATATTAGTTTGATATTATTTTACAATTGTATCATTTGTGCTATGACGGCTCACTAAAGTCCGTACATTTTACATAATTTATATGAATTCTTATATACATTTTATATTTCACGTATCTCAACTATATATATATATATATATATATATAATCATTTTATTAATAAGAGTTTTAAATATTATATAATACTATAATAAAAATGGTTTATAATAAATATGACTATGTTATTTTTTAATAGTAAATTATTTTGTAAAGAAATATATATATATATATGTTAGGGCGTTTTCACATTATAGATGTTGGCATTATCATATATGTGGGTGTAAATGGACGTGGTTAATGTATAGTGTGAAATTCACAATTATCGATACACTGTGAATACATATTGAGACACATAGGCATTTTGGACCTATGTTTAGGAATATGTATTATACTGACATGTATTTGGTTATAAACTTATATCAAGTTATTGCTTATATATGCAGACTATAGTCCTATATACAATTACCAATATATGAATGTACAACATCGAAGGTTTCATATTATATCAATATATACCTACGTAATGCCTAAATAAATCATAAATTATTTCTCCAATATGTATGATATACCTACTCTATATCATTAAAATAATACTAAATGCTAAAAGTAGATAATACAGACAGTAACTAAATAAAATAATAATAATTTATAAAAGAAATAAATAATTTATAATGAAAAATAAATTAAGTTTTACAGGTTTCCATATGGAAGTAATGCAGAGATCAATCTTCGGATTTATTTATTAGATATCTTATGTGAACGGGTTGATCTATTGGATAGGAGGGAATTCCGTAGATAAGTTATACTTTTGATGATGATATAAGGTTTATTAAACACTAAAATAAGGTCAAGACCCCTTCGCTAATGCGGGAAGAAAATAATAATAAGATACAAATAATACGATAACAATTAAATAATAATAATAATACGAGTTGAAGATAACACGAGACAGAAATAACTAATATAACAATAATAAGTTGATAATAAGATAATTTAGTGATTTGAGGTAGAGAAAAAGGAATAAGTAATATTTATAAATGTTTTGTTGGATTTAATAGAACGGATAGTAGGAGGGAGTGAATTACATAGAGATGGATCGGGATTTGTATACGCTCTAGAATTTGTATACATCAAATGGTATGATAATTCATTTTCGATAGACTGAGATAGACAGAGGAGAATATTTATAGATAGAAGAAAAGATGTATGGCTTCTAAGAGATGAAAGGGAAGATCGTTGTACTAGAGAAATTGAAATATCATATAGTATATTTTAGCTTGAGTGACAATTGGAAGAGTATATTTAGTAATGAATAATATATATTATACGATAAGAGGATTGTATATCAATTACTAATTATCATCATATCTATAAAACTATCGTAGCTTTAATAAAAAATACAAATATTTAGATATATATGAGTAAATCGATATAATGCTGATATATATATATATATATATATATATATATATATATATATATATATATATATATATATATATGTATATAACTCGATAGTATTTGATGAGAATTATATATTTGTATTGTATGTTGTTATAAATGTGATACTTCATTATGAAACCATAGTTATTACAATGTTATCTAAAGTATCACATCTATCTCAGAATTCAAACTTATCATAAAGTATTAGCATGGACTACGTTAGCTTCTGAAGCTAAAGGGTTCTATGGTTATATTTTATGATATAAAGCGATATGATAGGATTAAAAGAGATGCAAACTCATTACTAATGTGACAGAACATCATAATATATGAATATTAATGTATATAGTTGTATTTATATACATAACTATAGTTATAGCAAAGCCTTTGATACTAATGGCAAAGGGCTTTGCTAATATGAAGATAAAAATCTTGATTTATATATATACCCAGCTAACAGTAAGAGCAGCATTATAGCAGCATAACAGCATATTCTAGAGCCTCAAATGTTTACATTGTGCTATTATGCTGCTATTAAATGTCTATTATGCTGCCATTATGCTAATATTATGCTGCTATTAATTTTAAAAGTATATTATGCTGCTATTATAATAATAGCAGCATATATACTATTATATTATAATAGCACAATGTAAACATGTGAGGCTATTACATATACTGTTATACTTCTATTATGCGGCTATTACTGTTTGCTAGGCTCGAAATTATAGGAGGTATTAATTGTATCAATATTGTATGCGGTATTGATATAATACTATATATATTATAATTAAATAATTAAATTATTATTATAATAAATAATCCATATAAAAAATAATCCTAATAATTATATGGATAGGTCTACTCAAAGACGTTATATATTAATACTTCGCCCCTTATATGTCTATGGGTCTACTCCATCGATATAAAGAAATCTTTCTTTATATCGATGGTCTACTCATATATTTCTATTTTACCTATAACCAAATTCCGTAGTGCACTACAGAATTTAAAGTTAACCAAGGCATGCTTTGTTAACTACAACTACAAATTTATGAATACAACCATAAAATTTATATATTTATCATAGATAGATTAACTATAAATCTATGAATATTACAAAACATCTCTTTTAGGCATAGATTTATAGTTTACCAATATGTAAAATACAAATCTATGCCCTGGATCTATGATTTAGGGAAAAATCTTTGGATATTATTTTATAAAATTCTATTATTTTCTTTATATCACATGGTATATCAAATTGGTTGTTAAATTTGAATCTGACTGTTTATATTGGAATATATTTCGTTAAACCACTACGAAATAATGTCGAGATTTAATCAAGAAAATGGTTCACTGATGTTTGGAAATGATCTAAATAATATCTCTTCTATAAACAATGGTTTAATTATTTATGTATTACACTATTAATAAATTTAACATGAATATCGATCATATCAAATATCATATTTAATTATTAAATAATTTAATATGGCACTCGTTTATTTTTATTACGTTTTATGAGATAACATTTAAAATACGTAGGCAATTGACACACTTTATACACTAATATGCATAATGTACATGTAGTATATAATATAATATCTATAAATAAATAGCGGTTATTATACTTTTAATTTATATAGCAATTCTCAGTAGTTCTACAGTTAGCAAAATCTTTGATAATTATAAATCTTTATCATATCCATATAGTATATGATATACATAGAATTAGGTAGACTGATATTTGTATACATCTGCGATGTATTTTTTTTCACCATTTGAATAATCTGCATACAATGAGTATTCATTGAATTAAATATATTGATTTGAATATAAATTTGTGATATTCTTTATAATTGGTCAATTGATATGAAAAATATGAAAATAGTAGTGGTATATATTAAATTACTTATTTATTAATTATATATTTATCTAAAATTGTGTAATCTCTATTTTATATAAGTTAAGCTAATTATTTAATAAATTGATATTTATTCATTAAATAAAAATATTATTTTAAAATATTTTAAAATATTATATAACTTCATTTTTTACTAGGTTTGGTAACATTATTTTACAATAGTATATGATAGGTGTACTTATTTATATTAGTTTAATCATTTGCTTATTTTAATAGATTTATCATAATATTAGTGAAAACGCGAGTCATTATAGTAATGTAAGTGAATTTAAATTTGTATTGAAAATATAATGTACAAATACAATGGCGGATTGTCATTCAAATTGGTGAACATCATCAATAGCATTTGGATGATCACAAGAATCCAACAGCAACACTGCAATGCAAGGACATGAACTTTAAATATACTGCGCGCGCGCGCAAAATAGTTTGCTATAGGCTCGTTACATTCAGTGATGTGTTATGCATTTAAATGATTTGCAATATAATTTATATTCATACGCGATTATTCAGATATATATTATATAATACGCATACATGTATATAATATATATATATATATTATATATATATATATATATATATATATATATGCTGTGTATATATATATAAATATAAGATATATATTATAAATAAATATTTTTTTTTAATTAAACTAAATTTAAATTATTACTATCATAAATTACTCGATTATAATTCGAATATGTTACGTACGAATGAGATCGATATCGTTTTAGAATGTCCATTTAAGTAGAATCGATATATTATATATGTATAATACTATACGTCATAAATATGCTATCCGTTATAGTAACTGTACAATGAAGTATTTGTTAATAAATTTGATTTTAAATTAAATTTAAATTATTACTATCAGAAATTACTCGATTATAATTCGAATGTGTTACGTACGAATGATATCGATATAGTTTTAGAATGTCCATTTAATTTCAAGTAGAATCAATATATTATATATGTATAATAATATACGTCATAAATATGCTATCCGTTATAGTAACTGTACAATGAAGTATTTGTTAATAAATTTGATTTTAAATTAAATTAAAATTATTACTATCAGAAATTACTCGATTATAATTCGAATATGTTACGTGCGAATGAGATCGATATAGTTTTAGAATGTCCATTTAATAATTTAAATTTAATTAAAAATCAAATTTATTAACTAATAATTCATTGTACAGTTACTATAACGGATAACATATTTATGACGTATAGTATTATACATATATAATATATTGATTCTACTTGAAATTAAATGGACATTCTAAAACTATATCGATCTCATTCGTACGTAACATATTTGAATTATAATCGAGTAATTTCTGATAGTAATAATTTAAATTTAGTTTTAAAAAAATTATCTATTTATAGTATATATATATAGAAATGTTTTTTAAATAGGAAAATGAATAGCATAATATATATATAACATGCGCATGTTATACAAAATATTTTGTTTGCCCATATGGGTTGTGGCTCAGTGCTATATATATTTATATATTTATAAAGGATGCGTTCTAAGCAGAAAGTCCCGAGTTCGAATCTAGCTGGAGCTAGATTTATTTTTATCACACACATACATACATATATATATAATTACTATATGCTAGGATCTACTTTCATTCGGATCTACTTTCACGCGTATGTATATTTATTTGAATATTTCAACTCCCGCAATATAAATATAACTCCCGCAAGTATGTGTTCGTGTCCTTGCTGTCGAATTCTTGTTATGATCCTAGCATTTTACCTAATTCTATATCTATGATCATATCATATCATAGGGAGACGAAAAAAAAGGACGAGTCGAGGGTTAAAGGTTACATTTGAAATACGAGTTAATAGTATATATATATTTATATATATATATATATATATATTTAATTGATATTTGTGGGTTATATGGTTTAATTGGTTTAGCTTTTTCCTATTTGGTTTTTGTTTAGCTGAATTACATCCCAAATTGAGCCTATACAAATTTATTTCACATTAAAAATTTAACCTTTGCAACTCAACTCGCCCTTTTTGATCCTAACCCATATCGTATATTTATAATTTATGATTATCATAATCTTACTTAATTGATACTTTCTCTTTATTTTCAAAATAGTTGTTTAATTTCTTTTTGATTTATCCATAGTGTGGATATATTTTCTTGAGATCTATATTAAAAACAAATTAATAATCAACTTAATATATAATACACACAATATATATAAGTATAATAAATTAAATTAATAATTTCTAATTAGTTATTAACAGTTCCGTTCATTATATATAACTGTCATTTAATTAAACTATCTATAAAAATCAATTATTAATTGAAATAATAACAATATTTACAAAATTACTTTTGGTAAAATGTATGATTAATAAAAAAAAATATGATATAAATAATATTAAATATAATAATTATTATTTATTAAAGTGTATTAGTATATATGGGATGACATGACATACTAAAATTAGTTTCCCAAGTCACCCATTATTACTGTCCCTAATATTAATTCATTATTAATTTATAATTTAATTTTGTAATGATATATGAGGTCAAATTCAAAATACTCGGTTCGATATTTGACACTAGTAAATGATAAACTTATATTGACAATAAACTTGTAGTATACATTATAAGATATATATATATATATACATTAGTTGTTATTATAATTTTAAGGCATACAATGATACACATACCTCAGAAATCGTATTCAAAACAAACTGGGAGGGGCCATATTCGATATTCTCCATCATAATTGTCAATTTACAATAAATAAATCTAAATATTTTAATTAATTAATTAAATATTATTCTACATATTATCAGATGTATTGATGAGAAAATATAAAACATTATTAAGTTAGTTATTAAATTTATTATTGTGAAATTAGTTTTAATAACATTACGACATTATATTAAGGATACGACTAGACTAGGTAGCCTTCTATGGTATATATACCAGTGTATACAGCATCTATAGAGAAGTGATTCTTAACCTTTTTTAAATACTATTTATTCAACTCCCTATATCATTTCCATAATATATATATATAAATACAATACTTGAATCTTACTTGAAGATTTATGATTTATTTTTAAAGTTATTAGTTAGTTGGTTAACCAATTACTTTTGTAATTCATGGAAGATAAATAAGATGTGTATCTCATTAAAATGATAATGCCGCCCGCCTCCCTGTCACACCTTACTCTTCCCTGAACAATTGTGTATGTAGGGGCGACCAACCAATCAAAATAAATGTTGTGGTAAAAGTGGGGGGGACCAATACATAGGAGGTCCCCCTAGATTTTAAAGTGGGGGAGGGGACATATCCACCCGTCCCCTCCCCCTGTTGCAGCGCCCCGATCCCATGATATATCATAAACACCACCAAGGGGTGATATCACCCGGGTTAAGGTTAAGAAACACTAGTATATAGTATCAGTTTGATACAAGATATCACGACCATTATGACCTCTGACCTGTGAAATCTTGTGTTGACCTAATAAATTATTTATCCTTCAGCTCCGGCGAAGAATTTCCTGAATAATCCTACCCCGAGGAAAGGACTCGGCTTTCTGAACGGAAAAAATTCAACCGAGAAACGATCAACTATCAAACAACTCAAGGTCACATGTAACGAAGTGTTTCGTACATATAACGTTTACTACTTTATATGGCTAATCACTATTAATCTAGATTTATTTGTCTAGTTTAATCATTATTTGTTGTAATTCTGATTATTTAAATTTCTTTTATTTAAATATATAATTAACCAACACATTTAGCATCTATAAACCAAGATAATACAATTAAATGTACATCTAATAAAAATATAATTTTAAGAATTAATTTTAAAAATAAAAATTAATTGTCTATTTTTTTTTTATATGAATAGGTTATTCTATGGGCATTACTTTGTATATAATTTGTATAATATTTATTAAATATTTATTTTAAATTAATTTAATTGCATCAATTTTAATTAAATTTTAAATAGATATATTACAAAATTATTTTAACATTAAAAAAATACACCAAATTTTATTAGATATTTTTTAAATCAAATTATTAAAAATTGTAATACTTGAATTTACTTATTATAATAATTTTAATAAATAGTATATACTATAATATATATTATCCTTGATAACAACACATTAGCACTAATAATGCTAATATAATATCTATGTAATACACATATTTATTTATTTATGGATTACATTATTTATTTTAAAATTAAGTCATTATTGCCTACCTAATATTATTTGAAATAATTGAGATAAATCTATATTATATACGTAAATATTAAAATAGATGAAAAACACGAACGCTATCAATCTTAAGAAGGCAGTCATTCAGGAAAAACCCGTTCGTATTCAGTAGTTCAAATTTACTTGGCCACTCACTATGACTTTACACCGATTATAGATCGCAAAGGATGCTGTACAAGAACCCAAGGTCAAACTCATTAAGGAAACAGCTCCTATGGAGTATTTCAATCGTATCGATAATGATGGTAAGTAATACTAATGCTCTTTTCTTATATTATATATAACAATAGGGTACATATAAAAATAGTGTATGTATAATAATAGTTTATATAATTATAATTGTCTGGTATAATTTATTTTTGATTTTTTGATAATAAATATTATTTAATTCCCCTATTCGCTTTTTTTTTAATTTCTTAAATTTATTAAATATTAAAATTGATTATCAAATATGTAATGTCACTATAATTAATTAAGCATTAATTAACACTATATTATATACATTAGAAAGCAACGTATAACCGATGAATTATCATTTTGAATCTAAATTTATTATTGTAGATGAAGAAAATATCATCATCTGCGATATCGTTGAACCTAAGGAAGATAATGATAGTTAGTTTATACCGTTACTTTTATATTTGTGGGTAAAATGTACATATATATATATATATACATGTTATTATATACATATATATTTAGTCAACTACTATTACTTAAGTATGCTATAGCATAAGCATGTATAACACGTATACGATATATACCAAGATTATTATAGATATTAAATTCTGTTTACATGTATTTTTTACATAATAATAATATTTATATTTATTTTCTGTTTCGTATTCTAGTTTATAATAATATACTTTAAGGTCATATATTTTTATATTCAATTTAAAAAAAATTAATATTAATATAAATTTTGTAAGGTAAACAAATTGGAATATAAAATGATCTATTAATATAAAATACAAGCGTTTAAAAAAAGAACATAATGTAAAAAATGTCCATTATTATAAAAATAATAATTAATAAATATTTCATAATTTAAATATCTAATAAAATTTGAAATTTGTTATATTATTGAATACTTTAAAAATGTTTATAAAATATTAAATTTACTCTTCAATAATGCATGTATGGTGATACCTTATTATATAAATAAGTATTACTTTATTATGATAACTCTATCTCAATATGGAATTTACAATATATTTTATTTTAACTAATAATATATTATCTTTAATTATACTAAAACAAAAGATTTTGCGAAGCAAAGATATAGCATTCCCTATGCATGCAACGTAATTTAGTAATACCCAATGCCACTGCTAGCAGTAGTATCGAATCAATGAAATATATTTAGGTTCGGCTCTGTTTTCATACAACAATCTTTTCATTGCTCTATTAAATTACATGCAATATAAATTAGCTTTTACTCACCAAATATATACTTATAGCATTTAAAAGATACATATCATATTCGTTTATTATATATTAGTAATGAACACTTAGTTTTCATCATATAAATACTAATTTAAAGCATATTATTTAACATTTTAAAAGTGTATAGTTTGATACAAATTTTCATTATGAACAACACATAGTTCCTAAAAATAACCCGATATAGGTGACAATGGGGTATTTTGTATACAAATTCGAATTACACGATTTTGCGTAAGTGTTATATCTTTCCTTAGAAAAATCGTTGCTAAAACTATCTAAAAAATCAATTTATTCAAGAAATAAGTATTCATTATGCATAGAAAAATATAAAAATGTGGTTTGATTTAATATTATTTATAATACTATAATATACTAATTTATTATTATACTAATCATTACAATTATTATTTTTTAAATTATTTATAAAATTTTATTTTCCAAATAATATTAATAATATTTTATCATTATTTATCCTTTAAACCATTATTTCTCAGTTTCATATTTTTTTCAAATTCTAAATATTTAAAGTACTACTTTTTTTTATTTTTAAATATTTAAACTCAATTTTATTCCCTCTATATTCTAAATGTATTACTAACGAATAATCATAACTTAAATTTTTTAATTTAATTATTTATTTTTAAATATTGTAATATTAAACATTACAAACAACAATTTTTAAAATACTAATATCTCCTTTTTATGATTATATAAAAATTCGTAGTTAGGTTTATTGCAGAGCTAATATATTTTAATACTATTGTTTTTTAATTAAAAAAAAAAAATATTGAAGTAAAAGTAGACCCATATTTGCCCATCTAATACATTTCAATTATAAATAGTCGCACCTGCCCTTAACGCATTAACAGCTGCATAAATATTAATATCAAAGGGCTTCGAAGTATTATATTATATGTTCTGTTGTTGTCACACATTGAACAAAACGAAACTTGCACGTTGACATGTCTAAGATAATTGCAGTTGAGTGGTGATGTATGTTCTACTATAGTGATGTTATGCTTAATGATACCCGGTCATCTCAAGTTATGTAATAGAAGTTACTAAGAACATCTATAATTATACCCGATACTCTTGTATACGATATATGTTTAGTATATAGTTTTATAATCTAACTAATTGATTTATTACGATTACGAATACAGAGTAAAACATTATTATAAATACGTTAAAATAAATATGAAATAATATATATATATATATTAGGGTTGTTCAGTTTTGTTGACGGTTTTTTTGATTATAGTATATAACATTATTGATAAATATATTAATTTCAATATTATATCATTTAAAATTAGTATAAATATTAATAATAATAGTTTATATTATGTATATTATATAAATTATACCTTATAATTTTAAATTATATAAGAAGTGTTATTGGTTTTTATCGTTTTTAAAAAAAATCAAAAACAACAAAAATCAACAACCCTATTAATATTATTAATAATTGTATAGATTATGTAAATTATATAAATGTATTCATTTAAGTGGGGAGGCATGCGTTCATCTAAACAATGATCTAATATATAAATTTTATAAAAATATCATAAATTTATATATTGATAAGAAAAAATAAAACTTACTTTATAATATTGATTTTATATTAGCTAAATGTATAATTGTATTACTTTATAATTTATTTGAATTTATTGAATTTATTTATTGTTAACTTTTCAAATACGATTTACTCGGAATAAATTGTGTTGCTATGTTTGCATATATAAATAGTGTTTGAAAGTACAGAAGCAATCCATATAATTTATTGTGCTTTATAAATAACATATTTATATACAATTTCAGAGTGACAATATTAAAAAATATAATTATGATATATTGGATTTTATAAAATTGGTGAAAAATAAAATAAAATGTCACAGTGCCATTTCACAGTTTACCATGTAAATAGATAGGCACCATATGGTCTATTAATAGCCTATTGCCCAGAATTCTATTCATTGAAATTATCAATTTTTATTAAATTATATTTATAATTTTCCATGTATACATAATAGATAATATAATAATATAATAGAGATATTACTTACTTACTTATGTCGAACTCCCGTTCGACCCTTCTTTACAATTTTCTTCCAATCATCACGAATCATCATAACATTACGTATTTCATTCACATCATCTAGTCCAGTATCCTTTTTTAAATTATCAATGTACGTCACAGCTTTTCTTCCTCTGTTGCTTTTTCCAGACGTTGGTTGCCATAAAATCAGATCATGAGCTACTTCATCGTCGTGACGGATGCAGTGACCTGCTATTCGCAGACGACGAGTAGTTATAACATCGGTAATTTTTGGTAGTTCTTTATAGAGTTCAACATTTGTTATATGGTCTCTCCATGATACATTCAGAATCATTCTTAATAACCTTGTATAGCATCCATTTATTCTCCGTTCAAGTGATTTGTCGATTATCCAAGTCTCACTGCCATATAGTAGGATACTTAATAGAGATATATTTATTATATATAGCCTCTTTTGTATAAATTACAATTTTACATTATTATTTATTGTCATTTATTCTATAGAAATTGTAATTTTACTATTATTAGAAAATAATATTCATGAAATCTCTATTGTATATATAAACAGATTTTCTCAGTATAATGCAAAAAATAATAATAATATAACTATAGAAATTTTGATATGCATAGCTTTTATATATACACTGTTAGTGTGAATTCATTATTTAATGAAAACAGCTATTGGTAACAATAAAAATACAATATCATCATTTATATTAGAATTTTGAATATTTCATATGAGCTTATATATATTTGTATATCATTTAAATATAATATATATTTATAATTAGTAAAAAGTACATTAAAGTTAATTAAAAAACATTATTTAATATAAATATAAATCATATATTTTGTCTTAAAAATTAGAATTGTATCTTTTAAAAAAAAATAAAAATCAGCAACCAATAGATCATAATGCAATGTTAGTAAAATAGTTTAAAATAAATTATTAAACCAAATTATAGAATTAAAAAATAAATTATAAATTTCGAGGATAGGTATTTTGATTTATTTTCATTTAAAAAGTATAGAATTTGGTAAATTAAAAAAAAAATATTTTTTAAGGATGAATTAATAAAAACATCTACAATATACAAAAAAAATTAAATAATATAAAATATATAAAAAGTTATTAGGGAAACAAAATTGGATACAAAATAAATATTGTGAATTTTGTCATATATGTAAATTAATATAAATATATGATTATTTAATATTTTTTAGTGTATTACTATATATCTATATAGAGAATATATGAAGTATTTAAGTATTACAATAACTATATAAAGTAAATATTCTGTAAAAGTTTCAACAAAATCTGAGTTATAGTCTGGTAAAATATGAAAAATTTGCTGATTTCACTTTGAATGACCCTTGTATAAATTATACTATAATACTTTTTAATAATATATACACGAAATATCTAACAATAATCATATATCTATAGAAGTATTTCAACAATAACATTCAATATAACAATTTATTAATAACACTTATTTAAATAATAAATAAAAAACAAATATTCTTCACAATAAAACCAAATAAACCGTAAAAAAACCAACAACCCCAATAATTTATATATATTATATATATTACATTGAATTATTCTTATTTGCAGTCAAGCCTCAATTTGAAGACAAACTTGAAGATTTTGATCCATTAGGTTACACTTTTGTATTGAATATAGTTAACAAAATTATATATACTTATTTTAAAATAACCCTCTATAATATATATATATATTATCATACACTAATATAATGTCATGGTTTAATCACATCTATTATGAATTATGATTATAGTTTCAATGTATTCTTTATGTTTGATTTTAAACGACTATTGTATTTAGTACTAATTTCACATACGCATGTACACAATACTAATATAAACAAGCTTGTTTATTATACATTGTTAAATATTGGTCTAACTTCTCTTTATATTGTATAATAATTGATTTTACATATAAAGTATAATCAAAATACTAATAAATATTAGTATTTTAATAATATAATATAATATATAAATATAATAATTGTATATCGATTAGCGCACCCTATAGTTGAACTATGTGAACTATTACCTTTAGTAGGCTGTAATCCTGTAATGTATGATGTTATAACACATGTCAAATGTATTAACGCATTGAAGCAATCGTTACTATTGTTTCTATTATTGACATTATTTATTCATACTTTATTCGTATAAAATCAAATCATTACATCCATATGGGGGAATCAAACTCAGATATTATCATGGTAATGTTTAATGCAGTAATATTTAATTAATATATATTTTATTAAGATTATTAATAATATACACATTCTTAGTTAATTAATAGATTCTTATCGCATTGTACAGATGTTTTAATGAATAAACCGGAAATATACGGAGGTGACGAAGAGTCTGATTTATCTTTTAATATCGACGATATAGAATTTGATTAGGCAACGATTATAGAATTAATCGTAGCATTTTAGTATTACCCAATGTATCTCTTTTCGTACAAACATCATTACTTATATAAACATCCTTTTCACCAATAAAGATACAATTAATATATAATACATATTTAATGAATTTTCGTTAATATTATATCTATATATGTCCAATATTTTATAATATAAAATTCATTAATTAGTATAATATAATTGTAGAATTGAAAGAGTAACTATACTAATTGTGTATATGATCATTAAATCTACAACAGTAGTAATTAACATATCAACAATGCGATAATAAACAATCTCCGGTTAATTTATATATTTTTTAATAATTTGCAATTCCACTAATCCTGGTCCGGGTATTTAAATAATCATACAAATTAATATTTGTATAATTTATTAATTATTTATAAAAATCAGTCTAATAGTAGATTTTATATTTCTATTTATTGGATAAAATTGATTTAATGGAATTTGTAATTGGGGTCAATCATTAGTCTAATCTGGGAAAATAAGTTGGTTAGACAAGTAATTTAATAAGTAGGGAGTTTACATAGTTGAATCAGTTTAGCAGTAGCTGTATTATTCATGTTTCTTATATGATACTCAATGGAAGAGAAGGTATGTCGTAATAGTAACTCCTAGGTATTTGTGACGGTAGTACAGTATAGTATTTTATTTCAATATTGGTGAAAGTAATTGCTTTAATTATAAAGTGTCTGTAAGTTATGTAATAATATTTAGGCATCCAGTTGTAAAGGGATGACACCTTATATAGTTAACAGAAATGTTGTATTTAATAATACTTCTTTATATGTTTTTTAATATCTAAACAAATTATTCATGAAAATAGTCTAGTATAAATACGGGTATAAATGACATAAAAAGTGGATTTTTGGATACATTATAAAATAAAAATATATAATTATTTAATTTAGATGCTTAATTGATACATTTTATTTTACAGTATTTTATATATTTATAATAGAGTTTGTAATCCTTTAGCATGTGCACATCTTATGATCAATGATATAGTAGTTACAAATAATAGCTATATATATAATATAAATGATAATATTTTATTTTTGGCAAACATCAAATGCTGTTTCTTGAAATAATTAATTAACAGTGCATGTATAAAGGCTATTAATATAAATTTATATGAAAACTATTCTGACTATATTATTACTATGTATTGTATAAAGGGGGTTAACTACAATTTTAGTGGGAAACCCCCTTACTTTCCGGTAACTTGCCTTCCATATAATAACTTTATAGGGAGTATTCCATTACAACTTTATAGAAAATGGTTTTTAAGTTACAATATTTCTGGTAAGTTACCGGAAAATCTTGTAGTGGATACTCCCTTTATACAAAGAACATCTCCCAGCAAACAGTAAGAGCAGCATAATAGCAGCAAATGCTAGAGCCTCAAATGTTTACATTGTGCTATTATGCTGCTATTAAATGTCTATTATGCTGCTATTAATTTGTAATGATATTATGCTGCTGTTATGCTGATATTATGCTGCTATTAATTTTAAATGTCTATTATGCTGCTCTTACTGTTTGCTGGGCTGTTTATTACAATAGAGATAGCTCACATAAATATTATTTTATAATAATAATAAAAATACAATTTATATAGAATACACAACTATAAATAACAATTTATATATATATACAATAGACTATATATAATGAATATTATAAATATATTTCTATGATAGTATACATGTATATATTATAAATACAATATAAAAGAAACAGATTGATTCTATGAATAGAATTATGTATGCCAGACAATTAATAGACCATATGTTGCCTATCTATTTATATGGTAAACTGTGAAATGTTATGTGCACTTTGACATCCCTTTAATATCAGTTATTAATAAAATGTATCAAAGCCTTGTAATATATTTAAGTCTTGTATTTTGTACTGACATACTTATAATATGATCAGCATATAATGTCAGTGTATTAATTACAATATTGGTCAATGGCGAGATATAAATTAATTATATGTATAGGAGACTAGGATAATAACACATTTGGCTTATTTTTGTAAATACGTACATTACGACGTATGTGATGTATGATAATCAAGTAAAGAAAGTGCGTTGCCTTTTGGTAATTTTATTTTGTTAATCTGAATATTAGGTAATAATATCAAAATCTGAAGATATGTTTAATAAAACTAGATGGTATTATACAAGTAAATATTATTAAAAAGATGGAAATATGGAACAATGATATTACAGGTATGAGTACATTTCGATATCCATATTGATATATATCAAAGCCCTTTGTATATATTACGTATATTATCGATAACAGATCTGTATTACGATATTCAGTAAATTGTGATTTTATATTTCAAAAATCGTAGATATACATGGTAAATGTGATTATGTGATATTGGTCTAGTTTTATTTGTCATTTATGTTAATATTTACTTTTAAGTCATGCTGTTATAAAAGTGAATATTATATATTGATATTTTAAATTTATAGATACATTTATTATAAATATAATATAATGCAAATTATTTGACTATTGTTCATTTAATTATTATTTAACTATTGTCCCTTTCATTTGATTTATTCTTAAAGGGTTTAAAAGTTATCCCTTTATATCTTGAGTATATTTCTATTATAGTTTTTACTATTTTCTACTAACAAATATAAATATTTCAGTAATTATTTAAATGATTGTATTTTCTTCAGATCTGGATTTGTATGAATATAGACTTGGCATTACATCACAAGTATATACCCTGGGTATATACTTATGTATTATAATCAGATTTATATTAACATTATTTATTTATTATTTAATTTTTTGTTATGGATAAAAACTTCTGTATAATAGTAACTAGCCCTAATTTAAACATAATCTTTGGTAAATAAAATAATTTGAATTTTATAAAATTCAATCTATTTTTTTGAAATACTTTTTTAAAGTGATACGTTATATATTTTAATTAGACTATTACTTTTTAAGAATAAAATATTTAAATACACATATATTTTTCTTATAATTATATTTAATAATGAATTATTTTTACTTTTATATTTTATATCAAGTACATATATTAAATGAATATGATATTGATGAATTCTGAGAATAATTATTAATTATTAGTTAAATGTATCTTATTATACTACATAAATAAAATGGCTTGTACGTTAGTACAATGGGTGCAATCTGTGGGATCTTTTAGTTCACAATACGGTGGTGAACATAGCATTTCTTATTCAGCAAGTAATATTATAGGGAAATGTAATGTGTTCCCAGAATATGGTGATTTTACTTCGACATATGTTCTTGTTCGTATTTCAAGTGTAATTGTATCTACAATTCTTTAATCATTAAATTAATATATACTAATTTATTAATTAAATAATATATTACGTTAATATATTAAATAAGTTAATCTTACAATATGAAAAGTCTATGTAATAATTATAAGGATAAGTCCTTGATAATTATTATAATATAATTATACATTATAATGATATAATATATACAGTATTATACTGAGTATACTTCTATATTATATAGTGTATAATATACTATATAATATAGAAGTATTATATACTTATAATCCTATAGGCTTATAATAATAGAATTAAAGTTCAATAACTATTAATTTGTTATTATAATTTAATATTAATTACTTTTTATAAACTCAAAGGTTATATGAATATTTCTGATTGGTATTTCTTATTGATTATATATACTGATTTAGTTATTGAATACAATTTAATTATTATATATTATATTTATATAATTTTAATTATATTTGATATTATTATTACATTTATTAAATGATTTAATGATATTAATATTTATTATTCAAATCTTAAACTAGGTTCATAAGTATTAATGTATATATTATATATATATATATATATATATATATATATATATATATATATATATATATATATATATATATATATATATATAATAGCTATTTAAAACCTAGTTCATTAATAAATATTCATAATATTTAATTAAAACAAACAGAGATCATACGGACAGTGGTGGAATAAATTCAATGAAACTGCAAATAAGTTTAATAAATCAAATTTCATATCAGATGATTTTATAGGTTTTTAATTTAAATAAATATAAAGCAATATGTTACCAAAGCCCTTTGATGTTAATACCTTAATAATTTATAACATATAAATATTTTGTATATATACGAATATGTAAAAATTTTATAGACTATAAATAAACTATCTATATTTTTATTTATATATATATATATTAAAATATTATTTAATTTAATCTGCATCAATTTAAATTAATTAAATCTGATAATGTGCATGCCTACCCAGTGTAACACGATTCTTGTCTACTCTGATTATATTGACCGCGTACCAGTTGTATTTACGATTATAATCGTATTCGGCTGAACGCACCGCCACCGATTAACGAACGCCGTTCATTACCATCAGAAGTAGTATTCGACAAATGCGTGATACCCGTCGAGTTGGAGATCTACGAAACCTACAACTGCGGCGCCGTCGTCAGAATACTGGCATCGGACAGCACGTCCATCGATAATAGAAGGTATCCGATAATATGCGTTAATCGTGTATACTATTATCACTATTCTTGGTTACTTAGAAAACCTATGATTTTTTCTATGAAATCTTTATTTTAAATCTTTATGTCCATCGATAATAGAAGGTATCCGATAATATGCGTTAATCGTGTATACTATTATCACTATTCTTGGTTACTTAGAAAACCTATGATTTTTTCTATGAAATCTTTATTTTAATGTATTGACATTAAAAATCAATTAATTATATTCTACATGTGTTCGTTATGTTATTTAATGTGAATTAGATGATGGTAATAACAATAGTTACGTAATACACATTATTAGGATAGCGTTATATAACGAGTAATATCGAGTTAGTAAATGATACGACGACGACGATCTACTTACAGATGGTACGTACTTTGGTCCAATACTCAATTCGAAACGTTACCGCCGTGCGAATCAACGGCGTCCATCTTGAAACCGAAACTGAAGCGTATTACTACTCCAATATGGTACGTATCCTTAAGCCAATATAGCGGTTATTACAACGCTGATACGTTAAGTATGCTCTCAGATTATTTGATTCGATCCCATACAATGTAGTTCATTACCGTATAGATATACGGCCATCATCGATGTGTTTGTATATTAGACAATATACTACGTTGTACATCACTAATGTACGCGTTGCTAATATCGCCTGTGTCGAAGTAGTTAGTTTAAATCCTTATTCTAATAAAATATTGTAAATCTTAGGCCAATATTACTAATATTCACGCGAATTTGTGAATATTCTTCATTATAGCGGAATAATATTAGTGGTTTTATAGTTCGAAGGCGTTGTGTTTAGGCTAATATTCGCCAGTGCGGTTTTTAGAGTGAACATTCGCCTGTGGCCTCAGCTTACCACAAATACGAAGGAGCTATGAGCGCACGGGCTATGAAGAGATTTTATTATATAGGGATACATCGACGTAATGCTATTTGTGATATTAATCGTACGAAGAGTTGCGCTATGGTACCTTAACAGTATCGGGTACAAGTGGACTTGGTTTGAACATTAATAAACTCTAATTCACTGGTACTAACTACGCAGAAGTGAAATTAGAATTATTAACAGTAAGTTATTAGTTATGATGGTTTAATTTATAGTTGCATTATCCGTGTGTGAACACGCATGTAAAGTATGTATATTATAAAAGTGAATTTTAAATAGCGTATTAAAATTATCGGATCACAAATTAAATATATATAAATAAACTATTGCGAAGATCAGATATAGGTGGCGACACCGTACACATTAATGTTTACTACTGAGATAAACATTCATCACTTACCCACGCCGCAGTGTGCTGAGGATCGAATTCAATCAAACTCGGCTGTCGTATTATACGGAAATAGACGCTGTGAAATTGACCGGTTTACACGTGGATAACTACAACAACAACTACAACAACAACAACAACAACAACAACAACAACAACAACAACGAGGAAGAAGAGGACAATAGTAAGTAGCTAGTCTCTCCCTTACGCTAATATATTAAGTGATATAACTAATATAATGATATGGTATAGAATTGTGGAGTTACTACTAGCGTTGTGTATAGTTCCGGTATTAAGTATATATATATATTATAGTTACGAAATAAATATCAACTGTGATAATTCATACGCAGATCTAAGCCAATATCATAATCACAAAAATCCAATTTAAAATAAATTGTGAAAAGTAAAATATAATAAGTTTAGACTATTTTTATAGGTGCCATTGTTACCCATTGTTCTTTTGATATTACCCCATGTATACTGTATGATATACTATACGTAATCTATTGTACAGCATAATATATAATATATAACATATAATGCATAATATATAATATATAATGTATAATGCATAATATATAAGGCATAATATATAATATATAATATATAATGCACAATATATAATGTATAATGCATATTATATTATTAATGTATAATGCATAATATTATATTAAATGTATAATGCATAATATTATATTATTAATATATAATATATAATGTGTAATGCATAATATTATATTATTAATGTATAATGCATAATATTATATTATTAATATATAATATATAATATATAATGTATAATGCATAATATATACATTGTACGTCCACTTACGTTCCCAGAACACTGTTGGGCGCTGCCCTCTCTGATGGACTGCTGCTACGACTCGGCTTCGACGGGGGGGCGTCATCGGACTACGCAGCAGCAGTCGTTCGACTCCATCTCGATACTGACGCGATGCGTGGACGATATCAGGATGTACGCGGTCAGGGATCACGTGATCACATCGCACGCTAGGGGTATCGAGAGGTTGTCGGTTAGCAGTAGATAGATAGATAGAGCAAAAGTTTATTGAATTACTGGTTATATGTAAAGAAAGTTATAATGCATATATAAACGTATAATTATATAGCGTATATAAACGAAATATATAAATGCGATAATGGTAAGACGAAACGACACGATACACACAAAAATAAGAAATAAACGGAGAAGTAAAATAAAATAAAACATTGGATTATACGAGCCGTTGAGTAGTAGCGAGGACTTGGTAGACTTCTGCTAACAAATATTTAGTGGACGTTTTATTTTCCTCTCGAGTGGTTTTATCGTATTGGTTTTCTCGTGTGGTCACCCGTTACCTGTTACCTAATTGGTTTAGGCACTTCCATCAACTTCTTTATTGAAGTTTTCGGACGTACTTTCAATGTATTATTGGGAAAAAGGGTATGTTTTGAGCTTTGACTTGAATGTTACAGTTGAGTCAATTATATCGTTGTGCAGGTGTACGAATTTGAATTTGATACAGACATCTATGCAATAGCTCTGTTTCGAATCAATGAATACAATATGATTATATTTAATTCATTATTTAATACACATTATATTATTTGTAATAGCGACATAAAAAACATCGTTCAATTATAACCTAATTTATAAATAAAGTTACATTTTGAATAAAATATTTATATTCGAATACAATTTCAAAATATACATTTTTATTTACAGATGAATAAATATCCTTGATATCTTTGATTAAAAGATTTAAATCATTGAAATATAATTAAATATATCACTGAAAAGTATATAGCTCGTTGTATAAAAATAACCATTGCATATATAGCGGGCGGATATCCTTGGTAGTAGTAGTAGTATAATTTATATATTCACAAAAATACAATTTTAAACAAATTGTTCGGAAGTAAGACACAATAAGTTATACTATTGTGTACTATTGTTACCCACTGTTCTATTATTCTATGTATACTGTATGTATAGTGTATGTAGTCTATGTGCAGCATAGCATACTAATGCACTACTGCATGTGTTTGTATAATATGTGCATACATTATTAATGTTCTACTTTGAGTTTCACATCGTAGAAATTATACGTAGTTACTTTGAAATTTGATTTGTTTTGAAAAATATAAAAATTTAAATATTTTTAAAATATTTGATTAAAAACAAAGTTTAAATATTCAATATTACCTCAATTTTAATATAAATAATATATATTTTATCATTTATTTTTAATTTGAATATTTAACATTTTTAAATTCTTTATATATGTTGGCTATATGATCGATTATGTGTAATCGGTTATACGAAACACTAGTACAAAATTGACTCTAATATATTTATTTATAATATGTGCACGTATTTGAGTGTTTAAATTATACTTCATGGAAATTATATATCTATAAAGTATACTAAATATATAGTATATACTACATATTTTACTATATACTCAGTTTAAATATACATTATTATACATAATTCTGATTACAAAATATACAATGTTAATATTTATTTTAAAATATGTCCTAATCAAAATTTTAAAAAATAATATTAAGATAGTATAAATCTAAGTATGAATGATGACAATTTTTAACAAATATAATATACATTATATATTTACTTTTATCTAATATTAACATAAGATACAGAATATAATCCATATAAACTAAATATTAATATGAGTTATAATCACATAAAGATTATTTATAACATATTTAGAAAATGTATTAGTGCCACATCTGCGCAAACTGTTCAATTATCATCTCATTACGAATGCATACCATAATGTTAACCATCATTAATAACACCTTATTATGAACATCTGTTAATGCGAGCACTCGTGACTACAGAACGAATTACTACAGACCATTATCAAACTTCTAGACTTGAAATCCATCTGCATGTTATCGTCGGTTTCAAAGTACGTCTATAAATAGATATCGCAACGACTACAGAAGTGATTACCACCACAACCGTTGTAGACTGTTCTACAAGCAATGCTACGAACCGCTTAGATTCAAGTCCATCAATCTGCAGCCTTACTGGACGCAGGTGTGTGTAAGACCTTGAAGTGATAGATATCTCTATTCATGAGCTATCCAGCTGTATTGCTACATATATTACACCCTATAGTATACACTCTTGATATTATATCTAACTTAATGTGTGTCATTATAGATAATGTATTTAAATCTAAAAATGAACAAATGTGAATGATACTTATTCATAATTATATATAATATATGTTGTATTTAAAAAATATATTTTGATAAAATATATAAATATTATTTTATAATAAATTTAAATAAAACATGATTTAATATATATGTTTATTATTAGATAATGTAGTAATATTTTTCATTAAATCATCTAATATTAAATATCTATGAATAAATAATTAAATTTATTAAATATTTTTTCTCCACTATAAAAAAGTAGTTGAATTAAGTAAATCAATACAATCACCTCTATAATAAAACAAGGAATAAAACTAGTACTAGCAATGTATTACATATACCTAGTTTATAAATTATAATTAAAAAATAATGTTATGTGAATTAATTGTACAAAATAATTACATATTTGAAGGTTCTAAATATTATTTCACAAATGTATTGCAACATCAATTAATATCAAGTTAATATACTAACTATAATATAAAGTTAATACACTAAACTTAATATAAAGTTAATACATCTACTTCTACCCTCAGGTAAACAGTCTGACGCTACGAAATCTGATCACCAGGTGTCAGTACCTTCAGCATCTGAAACTATCGTGGTGTGAGAAGCTAACCAACGACTGTCTGAAGTGGTTAGTCATAGCTGTTACGTCATCCTCATCACCGCCGCGATGACGCAATACGGTCTATTAATAGCTCAGTGATTGCGTATTAATAGCATACTCTATATATAGCGTGTAATAATGTAAATCAGTGCAGTTACATATAACCTAACCTGGTATTAGGGGTTAGTTTTCTGAGAAAAATACTATCCTAGCATTATCATCAATCATCTTGTATGTGGCTACCCTTCTCCCTTATGTGTAACTTACTTGTGATCTCTATATTCCATACATCTATATATTCTTTCACCCCTAGCCATATCTCAGATCTAATTAAAAATGTACCATAGTACCTTCTTTTCGTAACCAAATGCTCCTCTCCTTATCTCCCGGAACTCTAGTAAAACTTCCCTAAATTCTATAGATTTTACAAATTACGGTATCACTCTATGGAATTCCCTCCCTCCATACCATTCATTCTATTAGTCCCACAAAATATTTATAAATCTTACTTATTCTTTTCTCACTATCTCTAATCACTAAATCATCCAACTTATTATTTTTGTATTCGTTATTTTTTTCTTGTTATCTTCAACGTATTATTATTATCTAATTGTTATATAATTGTCATATTTTTTTTATTCCCGTATGAGCCCAGGTGCTTATGTTCCTATTTTAATACATAATAAACCGTATATTATCTTCATCATTATCCTAGGGCAATTCTAAGTTTACATTATTAATGTGATGTCTACGGAGCGCTCTTATGTGAAACTTAATGAATGATAAGTAAAGTTAAATATTGGAAATGATATGATTAAAATAAATTTATTTTCTATTAAGTTTTTTAAGTTTATAACGACATTATAATTATTTATATTTAATTTATATTATTTATTATGATATGATTTATAACATTATACTCATATTTACGTTGATATAACCCTCACGATATGCCGCAGTTTCATGGAATTGCGAGGAGAGAAACTGTTGACCCTTGAACTGGCTAACTGCAAATTTGTTGATGATGTAACAATAGATATCATAGCCAGGCATTGTCCTAATCTCAATGGTCAGTATTACCATTATATCAAATAGAGTTACACCAAGTATGAATTGTACTTTATTATATGAGCATATTTGTATACTATTGAATCAATAGTATTGATTATATATCTTGATATTTAATTATATATTTTCTTTTTATTATTTTTCTTATTCATATAAACAATATTAATATATTACACTTTGATATTACTACAAATATAAGGTTTGCTGCGCTGTAATAATACTAGAGTAATAGTATAACAATAATAATAGTATTTAAGTATTATCTTATACCACTTCTTCCTGCTTACCTGTTCAATAACCTCTCCTCCATCAACCTCCTCCTACATCCCCTAACTCCCTCTTCCTCTTCCACATCATCTTCCACTCTATTGAACAGATCTAGACATCAGCGGCAATGAGAACATCAGTAACTTCGGCATTCTAGGACTGCTATCAAATCTATTACGCCTCAACCTATACAGGACTAATATCGATACCATTGAAATACACAGTATATTGGGGTTCTTATCAACATTATGTATCGTTAATACTATCGTTAAGTAGTATATAAACATCAGATGTTAGAACATGCTAGTGTACTAATTATGTTTAGTTATGTTTTTATAACATATTATGTTTCAAAACATTTAAATAAAATAATCCGGAATAATCATTAAAATTTCATTTAAAATACCAGTTTAAATTACAAAATATTCTATCCACAATTTCGATTGTGTATTCTATTAATTAATCGTTATTAACCCGATATATTTAAACATCATTAAAACATATTTAAACATAATATACGTAATTTGGGTATATCAATATATTATTTAATATTATTATATGAATACAATGCTATACTTATAAATTAATCATATAAAGTGTGTGATTAGTTGTAGTACAGCTAGCTTTCAACATATAACTCTATATGAACATTATACAATGCTGTGTTCTATACCGGAATGTTGTTAAACTACTGTTTTAATTTTTATAATATATCTGAGATGTGTGCTTTAATATTTAAACTTTAATGAATCATTAGTTACATTGATATAGGCCATTAGATATAGGTAATATAAGGGTATTTCCCATTTATCAGATAGATGTTTTGATTAACACTCCGATGTCAATAGGTCAAATGAACGCCTCAGGTATCTTAACATCAGCTCTTGTTGCAACATCTCTGTGTATGATAGTGTTCTGCAGACTTTAGGTGAGTTTATTTGTTAGCAGCGTATAAGTTGAATATTCTTACACTTGGTAACTCCTCCCATATCTTGTAACTCCTCCCATAATGTGTAACTCCTCCCATATCTTGTAACTCCTCCCATATTGTGTAACTCCTCCCATATCTTGTAACTCCTCCCATATTGTGTAACTTCTCCCACAACCTCTAACTCCTCCCTTACTTTCTCCTACACGACATAAATCCTACCACACTTCTTATACCTCCTTTATAACGTGTAATTCTTCTTATACCTTGTAACTACTCTATTATTTGTATATGTAAATATTTCAGATATGTTATTAAATTTTTTTAGCTATAAACATATTTTTATAATATTTACACACGTTTATTTCTAGTGAATGCTTCACTTAATTTACTCAGTGATATAATAGATCTAGACTTTATTTTTATTACATATAAATATATTACATATATATATATATATATTTACATATTTTCAAATTTATTATACAGTTTTCCTTAGTACCACAAGTATAGTTATATTTAATGTATACTCGATATGTATACAATTAGTAAACCTCTAATGTACATACAAACTAGTGATGTAAATGATGTTCAAATCTGAAGCATGATGCAATCTCAGTCTCAGTTACCTAAAGTTTCAACTCGGCTTGGTCTCGTTTAGCTAGAGTGTCGGCTCGGGCTCTTTTTTTTTCCGAAAATGAAAGTCAAGGCTCAGCATTAAAAGTCTCAGCTCGGCATCAAAAAGCTCGGTATTATTTACACCACTAGATGAAATTTACATTATTATTCACTGAAGCGCGAAGTTGGCGCAGATTATTTTTTTTAAATTGATGTAAATGTGAAATATATAAAAATTAGTATTAAAATGTAATTTCAAAAAGCATCATTTCGGCTCGGTAATGTTTTGTAAAAGTCTCAACTCGGCTCGGGCTCGTTTTTTTTCCGAAAATGAAAGTCTCGGCTCGGCATCACAAACCAAAAAATTCATCTCGGCATCAAACATTCGACATCATTTACATCACTAATATAAACCTCTATATCTTTTAATATACATTATGTAGTATTTATATGAATAATATTTTTTCATTGCATATTTTCAATTATATAATTGAAACATTAACAATGAAATTTCACATCTACCTTTTTGTATAGAGTTAATTAGGTTTATTTAGGTTCATTTCAACTACATTAGAAATAAACACAAACTATGAGATTACTACTACTTACAATGAACCTACAACTATGCGATGACTCATTATCGATGACCACGACCATATCGCTAAGGTAAACATTGCTTAGACCTGGAAGGACTGGAGATTTGGAGGTCAACGAATGTGACCTGCGTAGGAGTTCAAGGTCTTACGGAGAACTGTCGAAATCTACGTATTCTAGACTTCGGCTGGTGGTTAGTAGGGCTGAGATCTACTGGCACCACAGCCCCAGTCGCTCAACTAACTCCACCCCACTATCAGCACCCCCACCCCACTGCTATCATTACCAGCATTACTACCACTACTACTAGTTACGTCGCCATAACTACAACCAACATTTTCACTAGCTCTTTTATCATTACTAGTATCAGCAACAGTATCATTATATCGATGAACACTATTATAATCTCTACATGTAGCACAACTACCACTACTACATCTAGTACAACAACATACATACACGCGCTCATACACACACGTCCAACATTGATGTTCGTTTCGCATCGTAATATTATCGCGTGAATTATATATATTCGCTATTTTTATCTATACGTGATATATATTGTTCGATACACATTATAGAATTATTATTATTAATGATGTGTTTAAATAAATACTTTAACAACAACAACACACACACTCATACACACACACATACACATACACACACACACACATAAACATACGCGCTCATACACACACACATACACATACACACACACACACATACACACACACACACATACACACATACTCACAGTTTTGGGCTTCAAGAGAACAGTGAACACCTGGCAGGCTTCATAGCTAAATGTACGAAGCTTGAGAAGTTATTCCTCACCGCTATACGTACCATAAGTGACGATGACATCATAGGTTATGTAATATCAGTGCTATACCAGTAATATATCAGTAATATATAATTAATAATTATTTAATATTTAAATTATAAATTAATTCTCTCGGGTGATATATGTCGAATATATATATAATTGTAATAGCATTTATTCATAAGTTTATTTATCACACATTTTACAAAGTATAATTTATACGATGTAAACATTTTATGTAAACATAGATAATATCTATTAAATATATATAATTATAAATATTATTAGTTCAAATATCAGTGCATTCGGTTCCATTTAGTAATTTTTTCTGCCAATATTTTGATTTAAAAAAATTAAATCTCCAGAAATAACAATTCAAATCGAATCCTAAATTTGTTATATTACTTAACATATTACTGTTAGTGTACAATGATTTTAAATAATATTAATATATATTATAATACCTAATATATGCCAAGTTAATCTTATATATATTATTAACATTAGTTGTTTTAGAGATTCTCCGGTGAAATTTCGTGATTAAATCTGATTAGTATTTTGCTGCATTAATAACCATCTCAGATAATGAAATAGAGTATATCACCTAGTCACGTGATTTTACCGGGGAATCACTAGAATCACATGCATATATATTATGAACATTTAAAATGAAAAAAATTACTTTTTTTATAATAAAAATATTATACTTTTGTAAGATTTTATAGTTATCGATAACGCAGCAATTTGTCGAGAACTTTAAGAACACTAATAAATAATACTATACTAGCTACTAGGCATTAGTAATATATGATCTATATCCGCACTACAGAAATAGCTAAGAATTGCCCACACCTCAAACAGTTTGATATCCTGGGAAACTCTCGAATCTCGGAAATTTCCATATCGACGTTAGCTATTACGTAAGATAGTGTCACATGTGTCCTTTGTCCTTCAAAGTGCAATCATAATTACCATGTTTATACTAAATATTCTACACCAATATACGTGAATATATATTTAGTAAGTAAGATATATATATATATATATATATATTTATATATATAAAATTATCAGTTAACTTATAAATATATAAAACAATGTTCACTTGTCCATTTTTCCCATTACACGTAAATAATACATACAAATTAAATTTAGCCATACAGTTGTGAGATAATTTGTAGATCTTAAAACACTTTAGACATATGTAATTATTGTGTGCAATTATTGCGAATCAATTACATACATTTTTTATATGAACTTATGATATAATATTATAATTTATGAACCTAATATATGTATATATATATATTTATATGTATATACATATCTACTTATAAATACTAATATAACAAATATAATATATGATATATATGAAATTACGTAATTTTTAACATTTTTTAATATTTATAACTTTCATAATTTATTCAAACACAATTGATTATAATCAATAATTATTGATACCATTTTAAATATTTAAATATATGTATCAAATATATGTTAAAATTAAATACAAGTATAATCATACATATGGTTTCTTATTAATCACATAACATAATGCACAAAATTGAACAAGTTATAATTATAATATTTTGTATTAACACCGAATAAAATTAAACAATAAATACTTTTACGTGCATCATACATGATCATTGTTCCTGATGACACACATTTGATCATTATGATTAACGTACCCATTTATATGTATAAATGGTATTATTGATATCTATAATTATAATTAAATCTTAATTATTAATGAATCAATTATATATATATATATATATATATATGTATATATGAGACATATTTCTTTATAATATACATCATATTCAAACATCTTTCATGCTATATCTCAAAGTGTTAATCTTTCTATAACTATTACCTACTTGATTATTCAGTTTAATTATAGATTATTATTAATAGCTATCAGCTGTCGTATAATGCTTACATGTGTATACATGTAATAATAGCTTTACTACTAGTACCTCTATTGTAATCTCTTACACCCGGGGCCTGTTGTTAATACATGAGCTAGTTGTTCATAGAAAACACATTGTCCTTGGAGAATATTTAACATTACAAAGATAGCTAAGTATAGTGTCCCTACTACAGACTACATAAGAAGTATAACACCTCAACTCATTAGCATGAATATTTACGTACAATTATATACAAAACAACTAACGTACCATCATCACTTTTTATCCATAGATTCCTGCCTCCAGACTAATTCAAAGTGCCCTCGCCTAATATTTTACAACCACCACCACTCCCTTTCCTCAGAGACTACTTAAGAAGGCCCCCACCTAACATACCATCACTACCCTCCCCCATAGACTACTTAAGTAGTGACCCCACCTAACATACCAACACCATGCCCTCCCCTCATAGACTACTTGAGAAGTGCCCCCACCTAGAACTAGTGGACGTATCATTCTGCGCTAATCTCTCCCCAGAACACAAACACCTGTGGTCAGTGAGGTATCCGGCAGTCAGCATCAAAATGTTGGTAGAGTCACCTATTATCAACTGCTGCTAATTGTGAATACAGTTTAAATATAATATTCGGAAGATTTCACCATTCGATATATCTTTGTATAATGTTTAGATTATATCAATAATATATAGTACTTTTGTAAATATATATATATATATTATTTTGATACATTTATACTAAATCATATGTAGTCGAATGAAATTTTATACAATATTTAAAGATAATGAATTATATTAAGTAAAATAAATGTTGACAAAAAATGAAAACGAAAGCTCATTTACAAGTGTAGATTATTAATCTTTATGAATGTTTATTGAATTATATATTTACATTATTAACGCTCGACAATATTGATTAATTTAGAGTAGCCGTGTTTGAGAAATATCATCGATTAATAGTAATATATGAGTCAAATTGTATTCTTCAATATTATAGAAACCATAATTCATTATAAAATAATACATTTTAAATTATTTAGTTATTTAAAGGTGCGTTCACACCAAAAATTTCCGCTGGAAATTTCCGGTGGAAATGGGTATAGAGGAAATTTCTGATGGAAATAGGTGTGAACGACTCAATTTCCGATGGAAATTCCATCGGAAATGAAACTCAACATGTTGAATTTATTTGTGAATTTCCGATGGAAATGATAATCATCCGGGTATTTTATACTTGAATAAACTTTGACATAATTTATTATTTAAATTTGTATTTGTTATTTTAAAATTATTATATACATTTTATTTTATTTACATTATGGATACATTATTACATAACATAATAAGTAAATATAGAGATAATAAATGTTTATGGGATACATATAGTATAGACTATCGTAAAATAACAAAAGAACTGCAGTTATGGATACTATAGCAGGAGAATTGAATTTAAATGGTTTGTATTTTATTTTTAAATATTTACAATATAATATTGAATATAAAATTGAATATTATATTGAATATATATTATATATTTCAAATAAGATATATTTATAATTATTCATTACTAATATATTTAGTTTGGGGAATATATTTACTATATAAAATCGTAAATATTATAAATATATTTTAAAATAAATTATATTTAAAATAATGTACAATAGCGAAATCTTATGATAGTACTATTAACTAGTGGTATATACCATTATACGAAGTAAAGACAGTATACATAATGTATGTACCTAATTACTACTATGATATTTATATTAAATACAGATATATATATAATTATTATATACTATACCTATATAATATAGGTACGTAAAAATGGCGTACGCCGTACGTCGATCGAGTCGAGTTTTGTAAGACCATTATCAATAATTTATTCAATTGTAATATTATTATAATATGAAAAGAATATTTCATATATTGATATATAAATTATATATTATATAATATGTATAGATTCAATACTTGAAAATGAAATACACTAGATAAATAATAGAGTTGGGAACGATTTTCAAAATATTACCAGCAAATTAGGCGGGCGGCGAGCGCGCGACAGTTATAAATAGTTTTATAAGTTATAAATAGAATATATGTTTATGATAATGATTATATACCCATGATGATATATAATATATATTTACTTTTGTATAGTCTATGATTATATTATGTATTATTATACTTGTGATGTATAAATATAATATATATATATATATATATATATATATATATATATACATATAATATATGATATATATATATATATATGTATGTGTATGTGTATATGTATATGTATGTGTGTATGTGTATGTATGTATGTGTGTGTGTTTATATATGTATGTGATTCCCTATATATATATTAAAAAAATTTAGATCACTATTTAATTCATCAATGCAGATTTAATAATATATATATATATAAATAATTGTCATCGTTTATTTATATCATTTATTTAAAATTAATAGGATTAGAAACTAGAATACGAATCATAAAATGTCAGCAAGAATTGCAAGAAGTTGTAATAAAATACCTAGAGAAACAAGAAAATGAAAATAAATAAAATTGTATATATTTTACATGTATATATATATATATATATATTATTGTAATGTATAGGATATATATGTAATATATACCTACAAATATAATGAGGTAATAACAATATATATGTTAATAAAAGTGTTATAAAATTAAAAACAATTATACTTTTTCTAACTACCGCGCCTTCATTTGAATACAATTCATCAACTTCATCGCGAATCTCTCTTGCGTTACCCGTACTTTCATTACAACTGAAAGAAGATAATTCGTTCATTAAAAACATTTATACTTTTTCTAACTACCAAACAACCGCGCCTTCATTTGAATACAATTCATTAACTTCATCGCGAATCTCTCTTGCGTTACCCGTACTTTCATTACAACTGAATGAAGATAATTCGTTCATTTCTAGTCTACATTATATTCTATATCATTATTTCTTTCATTCGGTATTGTTAATTTATTGTGTAAAAAATGATCCCGACATCTTAAATGTTCTTCTCTGAATCCATCCCATTATTTCAGAAAACTATACTCCAAATGCCTATACAGACAATCCTATAGGATTGGCCAGGCCCTTCTCTGTATATATATATGTATTTTTAAACACCATCATTTAACCCTAAAGTACCTATAACTCCATATGAATACAAATATATGTTTACTAAAATATTGATAAAACTCTTGAAAAATCATATGATTATCACATGATTATCATATTTATAACAAGTATATTAGCCCCCTAGTATTTAATCCCATGTATCATATTTCATGTTATCACATTATTATGGTATATTGGAATTTCCATCAGAAATTTCTAGCGGAAATTTAATATCCAGTGTGAACGGACGCAAGAAATTTCCAGCGGAAATTTTTGGTGTGAACGCACCTTAATAATATTTTAAATTTAATATTAATTTTTATTTAGATAATTTTATTTAATTCTTAATATATATAATATAATTAATAATTTGTACATCAAACCATTAATTATTCATAATTCTAATTTCATATTTATATTAAACAGGTGATCAACATCTATATTTTCATTATTTTGTTTTATTATTATTCATATTGTTATTTATATATTATTTTATATAATATATATTATCAAAGAAATCAGTGGATAACATTTTATTTTTATATTCGAATTTATATAATTATCATTGTTTTTATTGTTTATTATTACAGAACATTATTTTATATATTACATTGCATAATATGACATCATATATATATATATATATATATATATATATATATATATATATATATATATATATATATATATATATGTATATATGAATACAACTAATATATAATGAATTGAATAAGAATTTTGTATTATTTGTAATTTATTGAATAATAAATATAATATATATTTAGTATTTTTTTTATATGGTTTGAATACTTATAAAATTCTGTTTGAACTTAACAAGATTTTGTATGTACATACAATACATACATACATACATTATTATAATATGCAGGCATCCTAAATTCAAAATAATAATCTAAAAATTTGGTGACACTTTGTAAACATGTATTCATACGTAGGTATGTATAGTTAGAGATAGAGATATATATATATATATGTGTATATATATATATATATATTCATGAATAATATGGTAAAATAAAATAAAATTGAACCATGACGTGAAATACAGTTTGGCTTGTAAAAAAATATGATTCGCTTATACACATACGTATATATATAGATATATATTGTTGTGTATGTAATAAGTATGTAATAACTCTGCAGTGTTTACAGTCTAATAACGATGACGACAGGATTAACAACAGACCGCAACGGCTGAATCATCGCCCCTCCTCCCCACCGCCGCCACAGTACCCTCAACAATAATAAATAATCGCATTTTAAGTGTGACTTATCGGGGGCCGCCGTTGACCACGCCCCCTTTACGGATGGTACCGCCCACGTCGCCGCCCCCTCACCGGGTCGTCGTCGACGCTGTAGTAGTAACGGCCCTCACTGCGGTGGTGGTGACGGGGTGTGATGACCACGCCCCTTCGTCGCGTCATAACAACGAATCATCGCAGATCATCGTCACGTGATCAGATTCCTCTTTAACCCCTGCGCCGGGAAACACGGAGCTACCGAGACCGTTAGTGAGACCGTCGGTAGCGAACCCCGCAGCCAACGCTATCGACTCGAGTGTGTCCACCCCGCGCAGGTTGAGTGCCTGCGACGACGCCACGAAACCCATCGAATAGGTCGCCTCGCTTATCTATGGGGAAGAGATTAGGGTGATTTAGTTAACGCGAGTTTTGATCTAGTGGAGAGTAGGGTTTTGTTAATGACGCGAGTGTTGTTCTGGGGGAAGATTGGGCTTAATTAATACGCATTTAGATGTGTAGAAGATATGGATTTTGTAAACGTAAATCTAGATCTAGGAAAGATTAGGCTTTAATAAAACTAGTTTATATCTATGGAAAATGAATATTAAGAATATAAAGTTTAGATATAAAGGTTACACACTATGTATTCGTATGTATATGTGTTAAATATGGTGTCATATTTATACTTAATATTTCATGAATTTATAAATATATCAAGACATTTTTATATATTTGTATTACAAGTTAAATACTCTATACTTTTTTTAAACTTACAAATATATTTTATAGATCCGAAAAAAATATTTTCTAAATTTACTTTTAAATTATATTTTATATCAAATCATTATCAATTATAAATTTATTAGATAAGGTGAAGTATATTTAATAATTACTGTAAAATATAAACAAACCTATACTTTATAAAGGTTAATTTGATAATTAGTTTTATTCGAAAATAACTATACATAATATATAAATGCAATAACTACATTATATAATACATTTTTTATTATAAATTACTTAAATTAACCTATAAATAAATGTTTAAAATTATGGATTAAAAAAATACAGAATGAATACTGAAATAGAAGTGGGGAGGGGTATAGACCTACCTCTAATCTGTTTAGAAGCCTCCTGCATTGATCTGTTAGTGAATCGAAGGGAGTCTTCTCGTATACAATAGATCTTCTGTTTTGTAGATGAGGAGGGGGCGGAGACATAAACCCAAACCCTAGTAGTGCCACCTATACACATCACGCAAATATATAGTTTATGTAATCGCTGTTATAATAAAATATATATATATACATAAAAAACAATTAAATATCTATCTTTTATATTATTAGTTCATCATCAAATATAGTGGTTGCAAGTTTACAGCCTATTTAAAATTAATTATAATATACAAATTAGATATAAATTGAATAGGTATTCATGAGATTATAATTGCGTTAATCATCCTAGATACGATTACGCACTATCGAGACAGTGGCGTGGGGCTAACCTGCGACATAAAAACTTTAGCGACTAGAACAGGAAACCGAGTGTGAAGATCCAAGCGTATCATCTCCAGTCTATCAATGGGAGGCATTAGGTGCCTCTGTGCGCATGTAGATGGCGTTATCTGTTGTGTTATGAGCGCATTCGATTACGATCGGTGCTTCCCTTATACGGGCATGGTTGTATGTTAATGTAAGCGTGCAGATAAACAATATGGAAACCACCGGGATGTGGGTAACCATGACAACTAATAAACAAACAATGAATGCGTTTGTATATTTATATCGAATAAATGTAAAAGCATATTTCCGGACAACTATAATAGATCTAACTTATTTTGAAACCCCGTAGGAGGAATGAAAACAATAATATTTTATAAACTATAAAAGAAAATATGAAATAGGAAGTACTTCTAATAAATAATTATTATTATTATATTGTGCCGGGAGATAACAATAATAAGATATAAATCTTATTCGAAACCCTTTAAAAGTAAATAGAAATAAATCGCAAAATTGTATTTTAAAATCAAATAAATAATAACTACTACTATTATTATAATAATATATTATTGTATACATACATATGGCTTACAAGATTAGGTAAGCTTTCTCGCTATATCGTTAATACGGCATTAGAGAGGACATAACCTTGTGAGCATTCGGATACTCGAGGAACTTCTTGATCTTACTGGCGTACGATACAACGAAGTCGTCGTGCTGAGGATCTAGATAGATACCTCGCAACGATTCATAAGCAATCGGATCCACCTAGTGGTCAGTGTGAACATTAACGCGCGATTAGAATGAGTCGCTACAGCTATCAGTAATCGTAGCTGTGACGTCATCGATAATGATGATGATAACCGTAGTAAGTAATATATACAGGTCGGTAACTATATTAATGATAAAAGTTATTTACTTAATGATATCGTTACGTAACGTTAAGTAAATGAGATGGTAATTAATTAAGGTAAATATGGTGTTACTTTAAGGAAATTAGTTACGCAACATAGGTACATAAAGATAACTATGGTAAAGAGAAGGTAACCAAGGTAAAAGTGTGGTATCATTGGGAAACATTGCAGTAACTAAGGTAAATAGTATCGTAACCGAGGTAAAGAGTGCGGTAACTAAGGAGTCGTGTTGTAACCTGAAGTCGTGGTATGATATCATCATTGCTCGGAGAAAGGGGAACGTGCCACGAAGATCTGTACAGACCCCCGGACCCGCTGCCGGCCCCGCTAACGGACCCGGTGCCCCCACCCCCGGTACCCCCTCCTGGAGTACCACCACCCCCGAGTCCTCCTCCACTAACGCCACCTACCCCGTGATTTGCCAACGATCCGCCGGGCTGATTCAGAGCGTTGGCATCGTTAAAAAACTTACTCATAGACGTGGGCCCGGCCCCGTTGTTTGTGGTGCCTCCGGTGCCTATGTGGGGGGGGGAGAGGGGCTAGTTAAAGGGGTGGTGGAATGGGGTCTGTATTAGTGAAGGGTATATGTGGACTATTTAGTGTCTGTGCCAGTGCATATATTATGGTTGGGTGAGTAGTATACTATAGGGGTGGGTGTGGTGTCTGTATTACATGGGGGGCCACAATTGGGGGGGTATGGAATACTTAATGTTGTGCCTGCCTGGTGTCTATATTATAATGTGGGGGGCAGCAAGAGTTGGTGATAGTAATGGTGGTAGTAAATGGGGACTAGGGGAATGCTTACTGCTATTGAGATTAGTGTCTGTGGTTATTATAGTTTGATTATTAGCATCAAGTGTTGTAAAGTTAATTAGGTTAAACTGTTCATTAATAAATTTGTTCTGTACTTTTTAGATATGTTACATTATTAAAACAAGTTAATTAGTAACACAATGTTTAAGTAGTACTGTATAGTTAACAAAACTAAGCAATGATTGTTGAGGGGTGATTGTTGCTACTACTTATAACATTTTTATATCATAATATTATTATGGCGGTATACGTGACGATAATTTGGTAATATGTGAGAGGTGGTGGTAGAAATAGTAGTAGTGGTAGTAACAGTAGTGGTGGAGGTATTAAGATACTTTCACACCAAAATAATAGCCGATATAGTCGAACAACAAAATCGGGCAGTTGCAGTATGAACGGCTATACCGATATCTGGCAGGTAGACCCTTATGCGTGTATTTATATCTATATATATATATATATGACTCATTAAATCTTTGACTTAATTGAATTCGGGTAAATATTTTAAAACGAATAAAAACTAAATAATGTTGATAAAAACGGGCTATTTTTGTTGGCGTGAAGTAGCAGCTTTAGTTACATAGATGATGGGGTAGGGTAGGGTAGGGTAGGATAGGGGAGATTAGTGAATGCTAACCGGAGATACCATTACCTAGAGAAGTGGTATCGGATACTAGTATTGTCTTCCTACCTTGCTGGTTGGTAGGTGTGAAGTTATCACCACTTCCACCTGTGAACTGATGTCTTTGAACCTGTTGTAGTAGATGTATTGTTTGTGTGGCTCGTTAACAAGTGTATATTACACATTTAGAATATTATACATTATTCTACAGTGAATATTTAATTAAATTGATATTATTGATATTAGGTCTGCGATATTCTAACTGTGGATGCTGTCAACCGAGTAAGTATCAAAAGTATAATGGTATTGATGGTATCCTATTTATTATTCTATTCTATAATAACTTTTGAATTGAGTTGTAAATTAACACTCGAGATTACCGTTCAGATGAAACCTTGATAAGATAGTGTTTAGGAACAATAATAGCGAATGCGTTTAAAGTTATATAGCGATTTGTTAAGCTAATCCACTCTCAAATTATGCTTTTACATTATCATTATTGATTATTATCAATTAATTCATACTGAAAGTTATTATATTTTATACATATCTATATCAATATTTATTATTATTATTATCAGATTTAGAAGCTAAAGCTTATCGAGACAATTACGATATTTAAAAATTACTTATAATAATTTTGTACATAATAATATATATTTCCTATAGGTCATTATGTTGTATAGTTTTACTATTAAAGTTTTTTAACATAATCTTATCAATAATATGATAATAAAAACATGATTTGTACGTATTTTATAAAAATTATCAAAATAGTGTGTACTTAGATATATGAATAATGTATAATACTTATATTTTAACTAAACTTTTAACAATATACGAATACCCTTAAGTATAAAATGATACGCGCATACACACACACACATACAATCACTGCGTTGAAACCTGTTGTTGCCACATGCGTTCCTTCTGCTGGCCGATTCCACCCCCTCCCCCGGCGCCCGTACCCCCCGTCGGGGTACGTTGAAGACTAGCGGACAGCGCCTGCGAGGTAGACATATCGAAGGAGCTACGGGGTCTGTCCCCCGCCCCGCCCCCCCCTGTAGTACCCGTTCCCGTGGTAGTGGTACTGGTGTTGTTCTCCATAGACATGCGCTGCCTCTTGTTAGACGATGAGAAGCTCTTGGTTTTACCTTAGCGAGGTGTTAGCGAGGTTAATGAGTGGTGGGGCGCTAATATATTATTATTATTATCAGATTTAGGCAATGCCTGGGTAATTATAGAAGCAGTGTTGCTTATCGAGACAATTACCCCTTTATTAACATGATAAGTTTCATTATAGATAAGAATAATAAATTTATATGTATATTCTATTTATATTATATGCGTCTATATATAATATATGCATATATATGTATATTTATTGATATTTACAGTGATTCTGTACAGCTAGTTACAGACGCATGCTGTGAAACACAAAAACTAATAATTACACGAACATGGAGAAAGCCCTAGAATGCTTAGAACAAACTAATTGCTTTTTTTACATATTGCATAACAAATAAATATTAAACGAAAATTATTTGCATGTAATATTATGAGTTTTAGTGTTTGATTAACATCTGTTAATATTAATAAATGTTTTGTTGTATTGAATCATATTATTATTATTAATAATAAATTTAAGTAGAAGTGATATAATGATATTGGCAATAAAAATAATTATTATAATAAATCTATTGTTTAAATTTTACTGATAACTCAATGGATATCATAACATAATAATTGGGTGTCATAATATATGCCTTGTAAATGATCATGATAAATGAACCTAATAAATATAATAATTAAATAATAAATAATTAAAGCTAAATAATTTTTTATTTTAATTTACTATTCTGGAATGTTAATTAAAATAATTAACAATTGTAAAACTATAATTTATTTTATTCATTTATAAATAAATATTTTAAAATAAATTTCATACTAAAATAAATATTTGACATAAAATCAATAAATCAATATATATATATATATATTTGATATTTAATTATATTATAATATATTATAATGTAATATATAATGTTGATTTCTAAAATATAGTTTTTATTTAATAATTAAATAAATATGTAAATATATATATATATGATTGAAATAAAGAATCACAAGCACTACTATTATCTGAATCAACAATGTTATGCTATAACCTATGGTAGAAGCTGGAAATCCGATACTATTGGGTCTCCAGCGAGATTGCGAGGTGGCCGTGAGTTTAAGTTTGAGAGACGCGCGTACAGTTGCAATAGCCGAACTCATGTCATCTCCGTAGACGGCGTGAAACCATGTGTTATCTGTTTCACCTGAAACATCCACCACCTGTAGACCATCGTGATACGCGTTAGTCATACAGTATATGACTCATACTTGCGAACGTAATGGAAAATAGTAAAATATTATTTTGGAGCGATTTAGAAGAGTTAAAAAGCTAATATTTTATATAAGTTTTTTTTATAATGGATAGAAATATCTTCTAATAATTTATTATCATTATTACTATTATAAATGTGGAGTTTATGCAATATATTTAATATATATAATTTAATATATAATTTAATATTTAATAGATATATAATACAATATAAATCATTTATAAACAGTTTTATTCAAAATATGTTCCTACCCTATATATGATATTTTAGAATAGTTAAATTAACCTTGAGAAGTGCTTGCCGGGCGCAAGAGAAAGCCACACTCAGCCGAGCCGCTTGACTCGCAGCTTTAGCGTGCAGCGAATAGGCAGCGTCATCAGCATCCTGTTGCGAACACACGCATTCGTCGTAGAACTCCCAGAACACCTCGCGAGCGCGTTCGTCAAGGTCGTAGGCGTACTGCGCCGCCTGGTGAGCTCTCAACACGACGCGAAGCATCGCAGTCATGTCCGGAGTATCGGATGACATCGGACTGTTGAGGTCGAGGTCAAGGTCAATTGTAGTTAGGTTAGCGCGCTATATATGTATTGTGTATTTCGCTTGTTTATTTTCGATGATATATAATAATGATGTCTGAATAAATGACTGCAACGTATTCTCTCGATACGAGTGTCGAATTTAATAATATGCTTTTAATTTATTTGAATATATAAGTTGTTATATATCAATAATTTTGATAATCCATATTTAAATCATATTGCATTGCTAAAAGCAATCTATTTGAAAAATCTAATAATATAACTTTATTCCTAAAAAAATTATCATAGAATACTATTCTTAGAAGAGTAATTATTCTTGATTGATAAACTAAATAAAATTTATATGATATAATTTCCTAAAATAAATTACATTTAGCATGTTAAAAAAGAAAGATTTATTTATTTATTTATTAATAATACCCTATAATTAATAAATAGATTTTATAACGTAACTTATTCCTATCTGCTTATTTCCCATGAATATTACGAGAAGATATGCTATTTATCAAAAATAAATCAATCTGTTTTCTTTTTGCACGACTGTTTACCACTATTAATTATAGTAAAGCGCGCCTACACTAATACAAGAAGTGAGTAATACAATAGTGGCAGGCCGTACCGAGCTTTTCAACACTTCATATGCTCGGCTACATAACGTAATCTGTTACGTATATAGAATCTATTTAGCATTGTATATAACACGATGCAGTCTAACATGATGGTACGACTGCTATTGATATTACATGATGATATTAGCATGATATTACATGATGATATTGCATGATGATATTACATGATGATATTGGCATGATGATATTAGCATGATGATATTATCATGATGATATTAGCATGATGATATTGCATGATGATATTAGCATGATATTACAGTATGGTGCATAACATGATGGTACTACTGTATCGGCTAACATAGTGTTAAATAACCATGCGTAACACTGCTTACATTACTTAGCATGTACACAGCATACATCACATGTTAAATAACCAGATTCTACTACTAGATCAGCTCGTATAGTGTAGCAGCGTACAGTAACCTTCTGAATTCCGATGCTTTATAGTTGACTTCGGGAGCTTCGAACATCAGCAGTCTGTTGAACAAGCGTCTGTTGTGGGCTGCTAGCTTGGTGGCGTCGCATCTCGGCAGGTAACCGGCTATTATCTTACCGTGACCTTGAAAGTGACGAGGCGGAGTAGAGGTTAAACTTACTGGTGTCGATTAGATAGAAAAGATAGTGTTTACTAATAACACAGGTTACAACGCTATAGGGGGTAATATTTCTGATTAGATAGGAGATAATAATTTCATCTACTACTGCTATATTGGTGATGACTATATAGGGGAGAATAAGAAAGAGTTGCATTAACTAATACCATAAGATAGCGGTGATTAGATAAGGTAGTATCGAAGAGAATATAAATACTCTGTTGATGATGAACTAGGTCGAATACTATCAATTAATACCACTATCGGGTGATAAGATAGTAGGAGAGAGTACAATAATGTCAAATATGACACGAAGAAATATGATAATGTACACTAATCATAGTTAAATTTGTATATGCGATTCAGTGTTTTTTTTACAACTTATGAGTCATAGCGTGTTGTTCTGAGATTTGAATATCTGTATTATTATTATATAGGAATACGTTATATAAAATGTGCACCCTAGCCCCCCCCCTGGGATACGCTGAAAACATAATAATACATACTATTATCGTGTCATTTATTATGTATGGCATCTCATAATGTGAACACATGCTACGGTGAAGAAATCACAATTATCCACGTAGGGATCTAGTAGGGTTCTTATGAAAATCTAATGGAGTTATAGCCTAATTTTAATTGGATACTAATCCAGTTATAGTGTGAGCCTAATGTAGTTCATATAGAGTTCTGATAAGGTACTACTATAGTATATGTAGTTCTAATGGGAATCTAGTATGATTCAATCAAAACCTAATGGAGTTCGGATATAGTTCTAATGTATATAGTTCTATATATATATATATATATATATATATATATATATATATATATATATAATAGAGTTTCAATGAGGTTTCAATATAGTTGCAATACAGTTTCACTGTAGTTGAGTGTATTTGTATGTTGGTACCATCGATATAAAGAAAGTGGATAAGCAATTGACGCACGCAATGCATGTAAAAGATATATACGTGAATGACACTTTTATCGATAAATTAACAAAATGGTATCAGTGATTTTGATTGGATATTAGTTATATTATATATGTAAAATATTAAAACAGTAGGCTTTTCGTCGAAATAGATTAAAGTGACTTCTATCTATATCAATGGATCAGATTATAAATATCAATAAAATAGTATGATATCTTCAATTTAAATACACACAATTACGAGGAATGTTGATATAATGCATTTTAAATATATAATTTTATTTTTACTATAGATAGTACATTAAAATTGGTAATAATTATCAATATATATATTATCATAAATAAAAATTAGTGGGCCAGATAGTGGGTTTCGACTGAAGCGCCCGTAGCGGATAGTGCCATACACTACATTCAATTGCTTATCCACTTTCTCACTATATCGATGGTCGGTACTAAGATGCGAGTTCTAGTAGATATCTCTCCCGTAGCAAACCTGTAGTCTGTTCGTAGCAGAACTTAGGCGTGTAGGATCCACAACCTCCCGCTATATTCTCTACCATGTGCAGCGTTACAAAGTCTTCTTCTTTATCTTCTCCCACTAGACTTCCTGCAGAGGTCGTATATATATAGAGGTCATTACCATATGTACGTACGTATGTGATTATGATGGTGACTATTATGCAATACAAATGAAACATAACCAGTAGATTTATATTGAATATATATATAAATATTTATATTGATAATATAGTAAATAGTTTTAATAAAAAATTAACTATGTAAATAGTTACCTATTATTAATAAATTAATAACAAATTATATAAATTAACATCTTTATGATATTTAACGACTGTTCACGGTTATAAATACAATACCTAATTGTATAATTTATTAATTTCCAGGTTTCAAGAAACATATAAATATAGAATGCCAATCAAATGATTGTTAGAGAAAATGTAAATTTGCATTTTTTTCGTGGTATTTATAGATGGAATGTATTATGTATTATAATGGTGAATTATGTAATGTAATGGTGAATTACATAACTGCTCTATTATTATAATGTTATCTAAGCACGATGATGAATTTTTATTTATTCATAACATTTATTAGTAGTCACACAATGAGTCCTGTTTTTACATAAAGTAAAATAGGTCATTAAATATTATTATTATTATTATTATTATGGCATTACTTGAGCAGATTAGGTCATGTATGTGTATGTGTGTGTGTATGTGTATATTTATATACCAGTTCTATTATATCTATAATACAGATAGTTATATTATATATAATATAATTCTAATATGGAATCTGGAGGAGGCAGTATGAGAAACCAGAAAGATTAAGAAATAGGAAGATCGTAACAAGAAAGAGTTAGGAAGGGAAAGAATGATGAAAGGAAAGAGTGAGGAAGGGAAATAATGATGAAAGAAAAGAGTGAGGAAGGTAAAGAGAAATTATTGAGGAAGGGAAAAATAAAGATTAAATAAAATGAAAAGGTAGATGAAGAGAAATTAGGAGAAGGAGAGGAATAGGGAGTGGAAGGAAGTTAGAGATATAGAGTAGTATAAGGAGAAAGAGAAGAGGATAGGAGGGCGGGAGTAGTAAATTAGTAAATGGAGTGGAATAGGAGAAAGAGGGGAGATAGTGGGAGCGGGAGAGAGTGGGAGTGGGAGAGATAGAGGGAAGAGATTGGGAACAGGAAAGGAAGAGTTAGATACTTAAATCAAAGTTGACAGATTCCCATGGTACCAATGTAAAAGCCCACGAATGCGCACACAACATTCACATACATACACATACATACACACAAGATCAATGATGTAAGTGATACTACCACTACCACTGCCACTATGAGTAGCCGTATCATATTGCATTAGCACTGCTTAGATGCCTTATTATTCTGTGTTACTAGTTCAGTGATTAGAGTATCGCATTCAGTGATCATCTCTCTATTAATATCTATGTAATATATATGATACTCACAGAAATAAATATATATAGTCATATATATATATATTCATATATATTTCTATATTTCTATATATATATATATATATATATATATATATATATATATATATATATATATATATATAAATATTAGTCTGCTATTATTTTGCCTATGCTATCATGACTATACACATATAGGCAAATACTAAGAGCTAATGTTGCAATGCTAGTCTGTAGCAGTGTGAGAAAAGCTTCTGTACATATACTACTGCTATAGTGTTATGCTGTGCTATCTGTAGAGATGTAGGCTTATTTATCACTAAGGTAGGCTGCTGGCAGTGTCCGCAAGTCAGTTAAATATAACATTTAGATATAAATCATAATGATAGCGACTGTGAATACTATTTTTAATATAGTAAATATTACTTATTATTTATTTATTATAATTAAATTTAGAAATCATTAATTCATAATATATATATATATATATATATAAGTATGTTAATATATATTATCCTAATATAATGTTGGCAACTAGAATGTAAAGTAATTACGTCGTTGGGATTAGGGTTATTGTGGCATAGATGTTACATCATATACATCCATATATCAAACCACACACACACACACACTCTTACACATACGCACTCAATTATAGGCACACAATCGAATGCTAATGCACTCACGCGGGCACACAAACCCTCTCTGATAAGTCGAGGTCCGATAGTGGGACGTTCCAGAATAGCGGTACCCTCGGTGGCGATCATGAGGTGTCTCTGAAGCCGATCCAAGATGGCGGTTCTTCTGGCTCCGGGTCTCACTATGACCGCGGTCCAGAGCGACGTGGATTCCAGCCAATCGTCGGTCAACTGGCGGGCGAAGGTGTTAGGGTTAGGGTTAGGTGTTAGGTTAGGTGTTAGGGCATCGCTAGTAGGCATTGGCAATCGGTTAACTGGCGGGCGAAGGTGTTAGAGTTAGGTTAGGTGTTAGATGTTAGGGGTTAGGGCATTGCTAGTAGTTGGCATTGTCGCGCGTACATCGCAAGCGCACGAGTGTTTCACTGTTATATAACGTGTTACTATTAGTATATAATGCACTATTATATAACGTGCGCACACCGATGATAGATGTTACTTCCTGGATTATCTATTTATAATAATAATAATATATAAATTATATATTATATATATATAAATATTGGCGATTCGACTATAGAAAATATTCAATATTATTTGAAACGCTTTATAAAAAATATATAAACTTTTTGAAACATATATATATATAAAAAAAGAACAACAATTAAAGAACATACTAATTCTTACGTAACAATCGTAATTATATTCCTCGTCGATTGCCAAACATTAGGCGTGTAAAAATAAATTAAATTAGTGTTCGTGTTTAACGAAATCGCTCTCGATTTCATCTATTGTTTACGTGCGTACGTGGTAATACATTACATAACATCCACTATGCACAATAGACATTATGCAGATTACTAGTATACTGTGATGAAACCAGTGGATTTTAGGAATAATTTAAAACGCTGATAACATTAATGTATGCACAACAACCATGGAATCATGCACTATAAATCTATGATACATGACTGCGAAATTGAGCAGTGTGTGGGATTACGTACTCCTTCTCACCGATACCTAGCGAGTATGAGTCAGGTGTAATCAAATGGAGAATGTATTTAATTAAATATAATGATAACTACAAAAGACCTATTTCGATATTATTTTATCATCGTTTTTATTTAATTAAATATTTTAATAAAATAAAATAAATTTAAAATTTATATAATTTTTTTAAATATATTTACTATAAGAAAATAGTACACAAGTAAATAGAAAAAGTGAACGGGAAATGGGGAAGTGCACCTGTAAGATTACTAAGAATCTCAGCAATAAATATTTATAATATTTGAAATTTAGTAAGTTTACAAATAAATAATTACTTTATACAAATATTTAAATACATTACATTACATGATATATATATATATATGCTTATCACAAGAGAATTGGGTTTTGACACAAGCGAAATATTAAAATAAAGTGATATTTGCCATACTCAACCAATAAGTTAGTAAAACAATATATATTTATATATATATATATATATATATATATATATATATATAACTGCCTATGTGGCTCAGTTGGCTAAGGCATCAGACACATGAGCAGTAGGACACGGTTTCGAGACTCGTCCTAAAACTATGGATGCCTTAACATGAGAGCGGCTTCGAAGATACATTAGAGCCATATATGGTTATAAGTGAAAACTTCATCTAAGTTCCTGGATGGGGTTAAAGGACTCCACCAAATAAAATAACAATAACAATATATATATATATATAATTGTATAAGAAGTAGCACACAAAAATAGACTACAAAATATATGGCAGGCTGCTTCATAAAAATTCTCAGAAATTACTTTTCAGTGAATGTGAGAACAAAAGTAAGAAATATGAATTCATGTGTTATTATGAATGGTAGTATTATATAATTTACTTGTAATTAGAATTATATGATATATGGCCTAGTTTTACATTTGTACACTGCACAGAGCTATGTACTACATGTGTAATTCGGGGACAAAGAAACAATATATATATATATATATATATATATATATATATATATATATATATATACACTCACATATACATACACACCCACCCACACACACACACATACACACACATAAACACTCACATACATACATATGCATACACACACACATATGCACACATATAAACACACATAAAAAATAATTTCAACATAACAACAATATACTTACATACATATACATATTCATAAATACATATACACACACATACACACACATACACGCAAACACACACACACACACATACATATACATATACAGACATATAAATACACACAATAACACATACATATACATATGTATAGCTGTGTAATAATAGATCTGTGCAGAGTGCACAATGTAAAACTAGGTCATATATCCTATAATTCTAATTACAAGTATATTATATAATACTACTAATTCACAATAACACATGAATTCATATGTCCTACTTTTGTTCTCACATAAGAAAAGTAATTTCTGAGATGAAGCAGCCTGCCATATATGTTGTTGCTACTTCGCAGATCCCACACATATATACATATATATATGAATATAGTAATATTGTCTATACTGGTTCATACTTTAACACTGATATCAATATATTTGAATACTATAAGCATTGTTCTAGCATAGAATTACAGTACAAACTTATACTAAGGGTGTTGGGTGTTTGGACAGTTGTACAGTTACTTTGTTGTATCTAAGTAATGTATCAACTGGCAGTCCATAAACACTGTCCTGGCATTAATTGTAACCAGTCAGGCTAGGGCTAAACCATATACCCTGAACAGCAATAGATAACAACACCCTCAACTAGTATGTCATCATTAGTCATGATTACGGCTATAAATAGATATATGTACATGAATTCAATATAAAATATAGTTGCAAATTTATAGTATTAATTTTTAGTTATTAATTAAAAATTTAAAAATAAGACTATCCAATTATCTATGTTATGAAGAGCGTACATTTAACTGTGCAACTGTCAGTGATACAAACATCTCATCCTTAGTCGTGTAGTTAATAAAGAATAAGCTTAGTATGGGATAAATATGATAGATAAAATACATTAATAGGACATATAGGACATATATATAGGACATATATATATATATATATATATATATATACAGGTTATATTGATTATACTAGAGAAGGTTAATTAACATAAATTTATGGTCAAATTAATGAACATGAATATATGTATCTAATTATATATATATGTATGCTATAGTAAATAACTAAAATGTTTACCTTATTTTATAACAATCTAATTTAATAAATTTACTATATTTATTAATATTATTATGACCATAGATTAATAATATAGAATTTTAAAAACAAAAATCAATATTTAAATATAAAACAGAACTATCTAAATAATACAATGAAAACAAAAAGTAATATATAGATATGATATACAGCAATACACAGTATAGTTACAAAGTTATAATAGAGTTGTAGAGTTGTAGACCCTACACTATAGAATCATAGTAAAATATTGTCTCGAATATTATATTTCCTTTTAGTGTAAATTAAATCTTGTAAGGAATTTAAATTTATAATTTATTTAAATATTTACAAAATGTATATAAATGAAATAATCTTAAAAACATAAACAATTGTTGACATTGTCTTCTACAGCCTGCCTGGCCCGTAGTATGACTGTGGTTGTGGTATAGTGATACAATACACTACTGTGCATGATCTATTAATAGAATGCATTAAACACATTAGGATTAATGATGATATAGTGTTAAATTGCATTAATCAATGTTAGGAATCTATTTATAGTGTAAATCATTCACTATCTTCGATGTGATCAATTGTTAAATTAGTTTTTCTGAAATAAATTTTGTATTTATAGTATATATATATATATACTATCAATTATTTTAACTATGTATTATTTATGTAATATATATATATATATATATATAAATTATAATCATACGAGATATAGGTATAATAATCATAAGTATTACTATAATATAGGCTGACTACATCCCGCAGGTACAATACAATTTACAGTGGTTAACTCATCTTTAAATATAAAATGGCCCAGATATCAGAAAAGTGTCTCACTTTTGAGACTTTTCTGGGTCGCAGCTTCTAACACTACTTAATTGATTGACAATTAGCATCGCCCCCTCTTCGAAACCCCGTTACGCAATATTTCACTTTTAGAATTCGTCGCTTTAAAGGAGCCGCAAATAAACTATATAGCATTTAGTATTCTCAGTACCATTATGCACTATTAACAAATTTATAGAATGATACGTGTATGTATATACTTCTATATATGTACCTAATATGTATATACTATACTATGTATTACATATGAATATATATACATGTATGCTACGCAATAGTTATGTATGCATATCATCATGGTTCAAAGTTTTAAGTTCTAAGTGCTAAGTTTGACTAGACGAAATAAGGTATATATTTCTGAATTGTTATTTGAAACAATGTTTCAAAATGGAATCAACTCACTATGTAAATAATGATTTAATAATTAAAACTATTATTTACATACAATTTGTATAGATACATTACAGTATATATATATATATATATATATATATATATATATATATATATTATATATATATATTTAATTTTTAAATTAAAAAAATAAAGTTTATTAAAAATTATTTTTATAATAAAATCAAATATCGTTAATTTAATATTGTTAACACTATATATAATTATATTAAATATTCAAACTACCTTTAATTATATTCATCTTCTCATAAATGTATACATTATAATGCATGTGTTTTAACCATCATTCTTTTTTTTCATTTATTATTTATTATTAAATTATTGTTTCAAGCCATATTGTGGGTATATAACACTCAATAAACTATAGTTACATAAATACATATATGTATATATAAATTTATCAATCTATCTATCTATATACTTAGATACAAAGTGATTTATTTAATCAATTTGATAATACAAATAATAATTATAATAGTGTAAAAAATTATTTAATATTTCATATATTATTTTCTCATCTGCTAAATATTTGTTAAAATATTTTTTTTAATCTAGGAATTATAATTTTTTAAATCTTTGATTATAAATGATTTATTTCCTTATTATTAGGGTATTATATTTGGTATGTACTTGAACTAGAGAAGTATAGTGTTATAGCAAGGATACATATGGATACTTACATTTTAATTAAGGTAGATATACCAATGTCCCAATCTGTATTCATTACATGTAAATACCGTTGGTACGTTTGAGATGGTGCATTGGTAATAAATTTGTAACGTACCAACGACCCAACATCCCAATGTTCCATATACCAACTTCCCATCTGTAGGCATTACATGTAAATGCTGATGGTATCATATATATATTATTTTTATTTCATTTAGATAATATGTTTATTAAAAATATATTAATAAGACACATAATTAAAAGGATATATATACATGATATACATGATATTTTAATATCTTATTACAATAATAATGAAAAGTATCAAATTTCCCTGAGTTTAGACTAAAACTTTAGGTATTGAAACAGCTATAAAGTACCCCAGCAAACAGTAAGAGCAGCATAATAGCAGCATAACAGCAAATGCTAGAGCCTCAAATGTTTACATTGTGCTATTATGCTGCTATTAAATGTCTATTATGCTGCTATTATGCTGCTATTAATTTGTAATGATATTATGCTGCTGTTATGCTGCTGTTATGCTGCTATTATGCTGATATTATGCTGCTATATATTTTAAATGTCTATTATGCTGCTATTATGCTGCTATTATAATAATAGCAGCATAACATCAGCATAACAGCAGCATAATATCATTACAAATTAATAGCAGCATAATAGCAGCATAATAGACATTTAATAGCAGCATAATAGCACAATGTAAACATTTGAGGCTCTAGAATTTGCTGTTAGCTGCTATTATGCTGCTCTTACTGTTTGCTGGGACGTAATATATTAAATATTATGTCAATAAATTATCATAATTTTACATTGTTAAATAAATAAATAAATATATTTTAATATATATTAATTTTACAAGATATATTTACTATATTTAATTTTGTTTACTTAAAAAATTAATTATATTTGATAAATATTAAATACAATAATTTTGGATAATTGTAGTACCTACTAACTATATCCTTGCTATATCTAAAAACTACCTAGTTCAAGTACATAATATAATGCACTAATAGTATAATAAATTATTAATTATCAAAGATCATTGAGAAATTCCTAATTTAAAATAAAATATTTTAATAAATATTTTGCAGATGATAAAATGATAAATGAAATAATTTCATAAAGAAATAAATTTCATTATGTTTATTATCAAATTTGTTTATCTAAGTATATGTGAACATGCATATAATTGAAGGTAGTTTATATATTATATATATATATATATATATATATATATATATTAATGTATTGTGTTAATTAAATTACAAATATTAGAATTTGTTATACAAATAATTTTAATTATATAAATGTTGTTAATTATTATATAATTATAAAAATATGAAATAAATATTCAGACTGTAATGTAAATTTATTAGATATATACTTAAATTAATCTTAATTCATTGTCAGTGTATGTTATCAACAAATTATTGTAGAAATGACTGTATATTACATTATAGTATTATAAATGACAGAACTTCCATCCCCTATTAGAAATTGTTATATTTTGTTTACTCCAAGCTATATGTTTTTCAATGGTATATTTAATTATATTTCAATAATTTTAATATTAGAATCACATATATCAAGGATATATATTTATTTGTCAAATAAAAATTCATTGATGTATGTTAAATTACATTTATATATAAATATTTTATTTAAAATACAAATTTATTTATAAATTAAGTTAGAATTTAAAGATGTTTTTTTTTATAATATTTATGTCAACATTCTAAATAATATAATATATTTTAAATTATATTATAAATTAAATATAATAATATTAATAAGATTTTTGTATCGATTCTTGTGTAAAATTCAAATTTGTACTTCTGGACCATTTTTTAATACGATAAATTCATAATAGTTTAAATAAATATTGATATGCTAGTATCTATTTCGTCTCTTATTATAAATAATATCTATATTAATAATTTAAAGTTAAAATATTTATGCTAAATTAAAGTTCTCAATATTTCCATCGGTATAATATAAATATATACTTATATATTAATTCACGTGATAAACACGTAACTTCTTACAAATAACTAATTCACAAATGAGTAAATTTAAACGTCGGCGGCGCGCCCATACGCTAAACTACTAAACCTTAACGGTGGCGGATTCGAGGCACGCGGACACGATCGACAACAACGGGAACAGGATCTGTTCGTTGGAGACGCCAACGGCCTGGGCGTGCGCGGTGACCAATCGCAGCAGGTTCGGATCGCAGACGGTGGCGATATCCAGCGAACCGGGCGCCGGCGACGGTCGCGACATCGTCGTTACCGTCGCCGCGGCGACCGGTTGCAGCGCGGGAGATTGCACGGCGACGGGGCGCGAAGGCAACCGGTCCCGATGCGCGGCGGCGGCGGTGGGGGTTGAAGGGGCGTCGATTATAGTGGAGGCAGGCCGCGGCCGGATTCCGAAATTCTATCGGAAGTATATCTGCGTATGATGATGAGTACGCTTTACTTCGGCGTTGGGATATATATTATAATAAAATAACGAATTAAAATGTTATTAATAAATTACTAAAATTATCTACGTAAGTATTGAAATAAATTCTAAAGTTGATACAAATTACTATATATTTACACATTTTTACTAGATATAGTAAAATAATAAGTAAACAAATTTTAGCTCACATTTTAGCAAGAATTGTAATAGTTAATTGAGAGTACTATAATCAAACAATTAAAGATTATTTTATATAAAATACCTAATTTAAAGTTAAATATAACAACATTTTTTATATTTAACTTCTCTAAAATATATTGTATTGTTGGCCAAGTTAAGTATCAATAATTAGTTTTATATACATATTGTAGATAATTATGTTAAAATATTTTAAATTAATTGTAATGAATAATTTGTTATAAAAAGTTATTAATATTAATATATTAATGTTATATGTCAACAATTCATATAATAATAAATCATGATGATATTAAATTTAAAAATAGGAATAAATGAAATTAATTTTTCAAAACCATAGAAAAATGTATAAAACCAAAAATAAATTCGTTTTTTTATGTTTCTGACAACCCTGAATACATTATATATAGATAAATGAAAAATAAATAATGTGTATATTTTAGATGAATTATAATTATTTATAAATTAATATAAATTCAAACAAACTAATCATGTATAATAATATTGGAATAATAAGTTAAATCTTGGAAAACATATTTTTATACAAAGTTATATTTGAAAGAGTAGAAAATAATTATAATTTGACATTGAAAAAGTTTAAATAATTAAATAAGCTAGAAATATAATACAAAACATTGAAAGCAACAATTATAAGGATCAACAGGATGAACGATGAACATTATGATCAACTGAAAAATTCGACGGATATCAATTTCTATCGATCTTAAAATTAATCTGATATGCTATACTATGGAAATCGATGTCTATCGATCATTAAGTTCACTTGATTGTATTGTATTAAATATACAAATATCCGTCGATCGTAAATTTAATCTTATATTCTAAAAAACAATACGATCAAATTAACATAATAATTTACAGACATCGATGTCCGTCTAATTTGTCCATTGATCGTAAAGTTCTGTTGACCCAATATAATTTAAGATGATTTAATTTTCTTAAATAAACTTTGAAATTGTGAAATATATTACTTCAATTATGTAAGAGATATTTAATAACTATAATGACATATATAGAAATAATATGTAAATATATCTTATAATTATTATATAATAACTATTAATAGTTATACATTATAATATATTTAGGAAATTTTATTGAGCCAAAAATTTGAAATAAACATTTTATAGTGAATACAGATATAACATACTATATATTATATATATTCTAGAGTCTAGAATATCAGAATATTGATTAATATCAACCATAGTATATCCTTAATTATATATTTATATATTACATACATATAATTATATATATGTGTATATTTATATATATGTGTATATACTTATATATATATATATGTGTATATTTGATGTATATGTTGTGAGCTATTTTATATACTAGTAAAATATATGTTCAAATATATAATAATTTATTATTCATTTCAAAAATATATTATCTAAATATTATATTCCTCTAATACAAAATAATAAACAAATTAATTCCATACTTAAATTAAGTAAATTATTAATTATATTAAATAATATGCACATATATATATATATATATATATATATATAGATTTATAAATATTATATGATAATTATAATAATAACAAGTGTTTATATTATATTACAAGTAGTTGAACAAATAATATAAATTTTAAATAAATAACATTAAAATAATTATGAATTAATTAAATGATCTTAAATATTATATTGATTGACAAAACAAAGTAATTTAAATATATAATATAATAACATTATAATTATATATACAGTAAAAGCCGCTTGTATCAACATCCCAGGAGATCCAAAAATATGTCGATACATCCGATTGTCGTTACATATAATGAAGGCGTGGCTAATTTAAATTACGCCCACTTAATAGAATATGTACTTGTATTATCAAATATCAAATATATGCTATCCTTAATTTCTATTATATCGTTATTGTGTATATTAAGTTAATACTATTAATTATTACACTAATATAAATTATATATAATTATATAATAAATATATTAAATTAAATAAAAGATTTCTTGAAATATATATTTTATAATAATTATATAATAAATATATTAAATTAAATAAAAGTATTCTTGAAATATATATTTTATTTTATTATTGATCAAGTAAAATAATTAGTAATATTTGTTTGTTTAGAAGTTATTAACTTCACGTCTTTAACGTCAAATTCTGGCATACGAATATCTACGTACGAGTATACTCGTATATACTTGTATATATATACAATACTGTGTAGTATCAAACAAGATATTAATATATATGTATATAGGGGTATATGCATATATATATATATATATATATATATATATATATATATATATAAATGGGTATGCGTGTATAGTATACACTGTATACCGGTAATATATATATATATATAACAATGTGCATAGTGTAGTGAATCTACAATGATACAAAGATTAATTCTTCATATCATCTTAACTTATTTGATAATATACATATATATATATGTACTATAGTCCATAGTTTGTTAATATGCTCAACTCTATATCATACATACTATAGTATATATGGTAACAATGTGTAATATTTTCATTTCGATATACGTGATGAAAAATTCTAAATTGTATAGTAAAATTTTGTCGATACAGCCGATTTGTCGATACAGCCGATTGTCGATACACGCGATTTTCTGTAACATGTATTAGATGGAAATTCCAATAAATATAATTGAAATTGTCGTTAGAACCGATATATCGATACATGTGGCTGTCGATACAAGCGGCTTTTACTGTATATACAAAATGTATTACAAATATATAAATATAACTAAATTTAAGTGATATATATATATCAGCTTCATAAATCAGCTTCATAAATTATTAATTTTTAATATATACATTCCAATACACATTTTATAAATAAAATGTGTATAATTAAATTAAAATATTAATAATAATATATAGTTAATTGATAAATACTATCATTTAGTAATATCAACCTACAACAACATCAAATGGTGACCTATAAGGTTACTTATAACTATTAGTATTGCTCATCTGAATTCACTAAAAAATGAAGAGTTAATTTTACATCAGTTACATTAATCAATTTAGTACAATGCATTATATCATCATGTTTAATATCACTGCATAGTGATGGTTTGTTACTCTATTTAATTCATAATACATTATATATATACATATAGAATAGATAACATACTGTATAACATATAAAATGTTTATAAGGAATATGTCAGTTAAATAAGGCTACACATATTCTCATATTTATATATTTCATATTTTAAATATCTGATTATTAAAATGATGAAACTTTTATTATTATCATAATTATAGTAACTTAAAATATATGTATTTAATATATTTACAATAACCAGGTCGGCAAAAAAAAAGAAGAAAAAGTATTTACAATAGAATTATAAATTATAATAAGTAATTATAATAGGGCGTTCAACACGACGCAGGTTTAGCTTATCGTATGAACAAATGCAGGACTGAATTTTTTAAAATCAAATAAAATTCCAGAATTTACTCCGATTTCTATTTTTCTCATCGTACAGCAAAATAGACAATTTCCTGTTTTTTACTGGACAGAAAATTTGCTGCACAGAAATATATTACTAAAGATTGTTTTATCCTTAACCTCGCATACACATATACATACGCGCACACACACCTACATAATACATACATTCATTCACATACATATATATATATATATAGTATATATTATATATATATTTATATGTTTATGTTTATGTTTGTGTAATACATATATATTATATATTATAATACAAATATGGAGCTTCGTTATATTTATAAATCAAGGAAAATAATAAAAAGATCAAAACCGTAATATGAAAATTAAAACCTACGTGGTACGCACACCTTTTTAAAATGCTGCACTGAAAAATATCGAGTCCAGTATTTGTTCATACGACGAGCAAAACCCGCATAGTGTGAACACCACTATTAGGGTGTATTTTTGGTTGCATTCGATGGATCTGGAATCTATGCAGTTGAAATTGGATCAGTATCTGCGCAATGTAATTTATTTAACTCGCTATACATACTTTTATTAGAGCTAGTAAAATAATGGAATATAATATGTAATAAATGCCCGCTTATTTTTCTCAGTCGAATAAAGTCAAATAACGACAGCCCAAAAAATACGTTACAATATTTCGATAAGACCTTGTATAGCTGAAATTCTATTTTTAGATATGTATACACAGATACTGAAATTAAATATAAATAACTAAGATGATATTTGAGAAATTCATATCAGTAGTATGTTTGGTCATGCGAGTTAAATACATATAACCAAAACCCATACAAGTCTACCAACACAAGTCTTCAGATCATTTGAATTCAACCAAAAATTTACACTTATTTTACTTTACATTGTATTGACTATTTATATTCAATGAATACTTTATTTAATATTAGTTATATTTTAATATAGTGTATAATCAATAATATATATATATATATAGTAAAATAACGTGTTAATGCTGTAGTAAGTGTAATGATTAATAATATATTTAGTTACATTAATGAGATAATTAATATTTTAATATAATAAGTTTAATATAATTTATATATTTCAAAATATAGAAATATATTTTTTATTTCTGATATAATTTGTGTATATATTTATATATAACATATCATAAATTAATATATTTATACATAAATACTTCAATATATTTAAATTTCATAAATCGATAATATTAGTTGTCTTCAAATCATACTAAATGTTAAAATAATAATAAAGATAATTATTGCATTGAATATATTTTCTGTAATTACTAGAAATTATGAATATTATAGATTTTAAAATGGTGACGGTTCATGGACTCTATTCTATCTAATTTGGTATAAATACACGATGAAAAATATCTATGAATTTTAAAATTATGAAAATTATTATTTTTTATTGTAAAAAATTAATAATGCTTTGTTATTATAAATATTATATATACTTATACTTGTGTATATATATAATTATACTTGTATATATATATGCATGCTTATATTAATACTGTCAGATTTCTTATTTGTATTATCCTAGTCACGATAATAATACATAATAATTATAAATCGGCGAAAGCATATAAAGTATACATGTATATAATTATTAGCATTATTATTATTATTATTATTATTATTATTATTATTATTATTATTATTAATATAATGCACTATTAAGTCTTATAGTATTATAGTGTATAGTCTAAACTAACTAGCCTATACTCTATATACTATAATATATTTCATAATATAATACATATAAGATAACTACTACATATTATTTTATATAATGTTTATATATAAACTATATATATATATATATATAATATATTCAGCAAAGGGATATTAAACTATTTGTCCTTGCATCAGATACAAATTGTACAAATGATATCATAAGTTTGTTTACATATATAACAATAGAACACTTATAATATAAAGCATTCTCTATAATTCATAGTACACATATTCATAAATTAAAGTGAATTAATTAATCTAACTTTAATTTATTATCCCTATATAAAATATGTATATATATTTATATGTCTATATAAATATATACACAAATATATAAATTATATATGTATATATAAATATATATATATATTATTATATATATATAGTTGGTAGAGTAGTATTGATTTTAACTTTCTATTGTTGAAATATGATAGTAACAGGAATATATCAAACTAAATTTTTATAATTAAATATTAATAATTTTAATATATATAAACATTGAACAATATTATTATTTTGCTGCCTTATTATAAAAACTATGTAAAGTTGTATAAATCATATTATGCCAAGGTTCTATTAAATAAGTGCCATTGTATTGAACTTATGTTACTTGGAAAGATTATAATTTGTATATATGTATATGTATAAGCACATAATTATTTTGTACTATTATTTTTGTCATGGTTTTCTAATATATATATCTAATTATAATTCATGTTAGAGATAACCAGTAGTATACATATACATATATCATATTCTATATATATATATATAAATATATATATATATATTTATATTAATAATCATATTAACTATATCCAATGTATAACAGTAATAATATAATTTATAATGATGTTATACAAATTAATTTAATATTACATAATATTAATATATTATATTAACGTATATGCATATACATATGTATATTTATATTAGGATAATTGTTTAAGAATAAAAATATATATATACATATATATGTGCGTATATTTATAAAAATTATAATATACAATTATAATTAATTATACAAGATTATATAAAAAATATTATAGTCAACGATTACATATTTATACATATACATATATATTTATATATATATATATATATATATAATTTTTGAACTTCAACCTTTAATCATATCAACCTTAATCATATCAAATGCGAATCACATGTAAATATAAATTAAAATTAAATAACTATTGTTTATGTGTTTATTTGTTCAATTTATATCCCAAGAATTTGTTTATGAATACATACTATCAATATTTTAATAGATTACATATATCCTATATGATTTAGGAATATACTCATATATTATATAACACTGTTTGGTGTTACAATGTATATGACATATGGAATATATATATATATATATATATATATATATATATATATATATATATATATATATATATATATATATATATATATATATATGGAATTACATATATGTTAATACTATTATTTTATATTCCGAAATATCTTAATAAAATATTTGATAACTAACAACATTTCAAATCATTAATATTAAAAGGATTCTTTTTTACAAAAATATTAATCACATATATATATAAAATTTATAAACTTACTAAATATAAAAAATATGTTATAATATATGTGTATGTAATATATGTAATATATGTATATGTATACATATATCTATATTTTAATATATTATTATTTGTTATATTCATTGACACATATTGAAACATGTGCAATATACATATATATACAAAAAAGTTACATTTATATAAATTACAGTTATTTTAATCAATATATTATTTATATTTTAATAATTTGTATTGGTTATATAAAAAGATATAAATATTATATATTTTTTTTTGTATTTATATGTATATAAACAAAAGAATATATATTAAAAAAATATATTTATTACAATACTAATAAATTATTATAATACATATATATATATGATTATAATTATAATGTTATATAATTAAATTGATACATATATTATAAAATATTACAACAATGTTAAAGTATATATCCTATGGGTTATTAAATTTATTAAAAATAGATATTACACTAATATATTAATATATTAATATTATTATAATTAATAATGCATAATATATAATATAATCTATTAATGTTAATCTATATTGATATAAAATATATTCATATACTCATACAAATATGTAAATATAAATAATTTATAATGAATATAATAATGCCTGTTGTGTATATAATATACACAGTATATACACAATATATACAGTATATTGTATATAATATATAACATTTACCCAACTATATTATATATAATTTATATATATATATTATACAATATTAAATTTATAATGTATATAATACAATTATTATAACATATTAATAATATAACAATATATATTATAACATTATATATATTTATTATATGTTAATGTTTATAGTATATAACTTATAATATTATAATATATATATTAATATAATATATAATATATAAGGCTATATTATTTGTAAGATATAGTTGTGTATGTATATATGTACATGTATTCATTATTGTGTAAATGTATGTTTATATTATTAGTGTATTATTATACAAATATATATAATAATATATAATAAATATACAAACTAAATATAAAAATTCACATATACAATAGAGAAAGTTATATTTATTCTTTATAACTGTAATATTGTATATAATACTATACAATATATGTTCTATATAATACGTGTCTACGACTATACTAATACATATATAAAAGATACATTGTATATAAATAAAATGCATACAAATAAATAACTATATGTACCCATATATAATGTAGACGTATTCAATGTGTAAGTGTTATGCATTGTAAGTTTAAATAAAGAGAACGTAACGTAACGCAGCCGTGTATGTGTGTAGAGAATGAGTGTACAAGTGTCAGTTTACGGCGTTCGTAAACAACACGAAAACATCAATTTGCACAGCATTAAACTGAAGATTAAAACTAAAACGAGTGTACTACGTATATTATAATGAAGCAGAACCGAATATGTATATATGTGTGGGTACGCATAAAAACTACGAATTAAGCTAGCGCAAAATTCACGAACCTCGTTTGTGTATAGACCGCTTTTGAAATATAGCGTCTATTCGCTATAGAAGCTATCGATCGAATAGCGCTCTAAATATACGGGTATAGTTGAATATCACTATATCTAGCTAGCGGCTATTCGGTCATCTATTTATAGATCTAGACTAGACTAACGCTGTGAATGTGTGTGTGTGTGTGAGTGTATGTGTGTGTGTATGCTAGGCGCGCTACTCGTGTTATAATCTATACGAGTTCCTTATACGTTTCTTATACTTTCAATGTTATATATATATATGTGTGTGTATATTTATATATATATATACAGTATTGTTATTAGTATTTAGTAAACACATATAATATTATATTAATATACACTATAGTGTATACAATGTATACAATATTATATATATATATATAATATAATTACATCTATGATATAATATAATTGCATATATATATATATATATATATATATATATATATATATATATATATATATATATATATATATATATATACATATATATATATATAATGTAGATTCTCTATAGAAAGTTATTACAGCCTGTGTTTGTGCATTTTATATATATATATATATATATATATTGAACAAATATAGAAAATATATAGTTTCAAAATATCTATAGTTTTTACTGGAAACTTTCCAGTATAAAGTATTAAGAAATTATAAATATATACAATACTAACTATATAATTATTTCTAATATTAATTATTTGTATATATATATATTAGGAAATATCGAATTAAAAAAGCTCATCGCTTTCACTGATTCTCCTTAGACATTGTCTATAAACTGAATTCATTCATTCATTCATATAACAAATATATTACCAATAGGGTAAATTATTAAATATGGAGTTATTAAAAAAATATAAATATATAAAGTATAAAAATAAAATATAATGCTTTTGATAACCATATTTAAATAATAAATGTCATGTTATTATTTATATTTAAGATAGTTAAATTTGTAATAATTTATAATATATCAAATATCAATCTGAAACCATTATGTATACAATTAAGATTAAAATAAAATATGGGACAATATATATAATAGAATAATAATGTTGTACACAATATATTAATATATACTATTAATATATAAAATAAAAAATATAAAATTATTTGATTAAAATTTTTAAATAAACATTGATTTTATATTATCTTTAATAGTTAATAAATTGTTAATGATATATATCTTATGACTTATAAAAATAAACTCATAAACTAACATGAAACTGATAATATAGATCTATAAAAGAGAAAATATTATAGTTAATTTTATTATCAAAATTTATAATAACTGCTTCTATTTAATAGACATGAATTAAGGGATATTATTATTTGAAAAATATATGTTACTTGTTATGTAAATTCTATGCATGTATTGAAATATTTGAGTAAATAATCAATGTAATTAATTATAAAATATTTGTTGGAATGTTATTTTCTCTACCCAAACTAATTTATTTACCACCCCTAAAATATCTTAATAAAATATGTAGTTATATTAAAAATATACCATATGATTTAACAATTACTTTTAAGAAAATCTACGAAATTAACATGTAATTTAATATATAATTTCTTTAGTTTTATAAATTGTAGACTATAAATACAGAAAATTCTATTCTGCATTTGTTACAAGCCACATTAAGTATAAACAAATTGATTATGAATATTATTATATATGTTATCGATAATTAAAAGTGTAATATTGGATATACATATATGGTGTATCAATGAAATTCTTTTAGTTAAGTCCTAAAGTAAGCCCTATAAACTTATAATTTTAGAAGTATTAATAGATATTCAATTAAATTAATATAACATTTTTTAATTGCATTTGTTATATATCAAATTCATATCAGTTAGTATCATTAGCTATTAATATAACTGTATAAACTGTATAAATATACGTATAGGACCTATACACTTTAAATTATGTTTCCACATTTGATTAATTTCTACTAAATATCAATATAATTAGTGATAACTATTTTTTAGCTAAAACGTTTTCTAAATTATATTTGGAGTTGTTTATATTACCATTTTCATATTAAAATAATTATTAGTAATTATAAAGTAATTAACCAATATAGATTATTTTTGAATAATACATTATTAAAATTTAAAAATCAAATGAATCAACATGTTCATAAAAGATAATATTTTATTGTTTTTTTTTATTCGAGACAATTTAATTAATTATATATATAAATATATAACTTTGTGTTAAGGGGGTATCCCACTACTAGTATTTCCGGAAATAAGGTCAGGAAATTCTTGCTATATATAGCATTATAAAGCCATTTTCTAGAAAGTGGTTGTGTGATATCCCCTTTAGAAACAAAAGGTTTGAATATTATTTTGATAATTTTTATATGCCCAGATAGTTAGGAATATTTAAATTGTTATATATATTAACTATACTCAAATAATAATTTCAATAATTTCAACTAAATCCTAAATAATATAAATAAAAGTAGATTCAAAATTATTAATAAATTCTAATGAATACAATTTAGATGTTCATGATTATATGTTAAATAGATAGTAATAATATAGTGATATAATATGTTGTTACAGTTTTGTATACAATTTAATCATATTCAGATTTAATAATAGTACCTATATGATCAATGGAGGATTTCCATGGTTTTACTACTATTCCACAATGTTGGTCTATGTCAACCTTGGTATCATCAAAAGAGAATTGATAGTCTTGATAATTTAAAAAATATATAATTGTATGTGTTCTTGTAAAAAATAGATATCTTATTTATTTATTTGATCTATAAAATTATATCTTTTTTTAAAATATAGAAAGTTTAGTGTTATTATATATTTGAAGTAACATTTAATATTCATTAATTGATTAAAATATAATAAAAAGAATAAATATTTTTTCAAAATATCTACTGACCAAAAAACTCATACCTTGTTTTAATTAAATCTATGGATGTATCAGTTATAATAATAACCTTGAAAGACGATATATATGCTCATATATATTAATTCTTGTCAATATTTCAGTTATTCAAGTTAAATTTAGAATGTTTAATTATATATTCTTAATTATCTGTATAAACTATAAACTTTTGATGATAAGACAAATGTAAGTATTTTCTTTTAAATTAAAATTTGAAAAATAATGTTATTAGTATTACACCATACTTGGTTGTTACTTTCTTGATATCATAGCATATCTTTATTCATGAGTTTTTCTAAATCTACATTTGTTATGAGACTAATTACTGGAGGTTGTTTTATTACATCAGCAAGAGAGATTTACTTAATTCAATAATATCTTTAAATATATTCGGTTTCATTTGTTATTTTTACTTATGAAATATAGTCTATGAGCATCTTCTTTATTGAATCAGTATGTCATAATTTGTATTGTTATCCTTTGATATTATCTTCTGAGTAGTGTGTGAAACTAATGTTCAATATGAAAGTGGAGTTCATATTGCATGTATTTTGCAGTATATTATATATAGGCTATATAATATAGCATTCATATAAATGAGTGTCATGTATTCAAATAGTCAGTTATATTTATGATTATTCTTTAGTTAGTTTGTATATGTATATGTATATGTATATATATATATATATATATACAATAATATACATATATAACTATATGAAATATATATATATATATATATATATATATATATATATATATATCAATATATATATAATTAATAAATTTTAGTTTAAATACAATGGCTAGAATTTATATGTATATATGCAATTAAATAGAATCTATAATAATTTATAAATACATATTAATTTTGTATTAGTTAAAATAATAGAATATAGACTTATTTTATAATATAATTACAATATATATATATATATATATATATATATATATATATATATATATATATATATATTATATAACTCATGGTGTTTTTTATACAAATTTAGATTTAGCATTACAGGTGCCATATCAATCAGCTGTCCGAGGACAGATATTTACATAACCCCTAGTTCTATATTAACCTCTATAAAACTATGGAAAGTATACGCATTATCTAAATATATAAATATTAGTTTATATTTTATATGTAAAACCTATTTTTCAAAAAGAGAAAGTTTTGAAAGTTCATGTTATTGTTAAGAATTATTAATGCAGATAACAAATGTATTAAATAAATATATCTATAATTATAGGGAAAATAGTAGTAATATGAAGGATATGAGCTCTATAATGTACAAATGTTAACATAGTCTTTATTAGAGAAATTTGGAGAATATAAATTAGTGTAGTTTAATATAAATATATGTACTATTGTTAGAAATTTACATATTACATATATGTAATACTATCATGATAGATGTTGAGAAGCACATATATAAATATATTTCATATTGATTAATTTATATTAAAGGAATCTTAAAATACTATTATAATATGTATATAATTTGCCATAATGATTAGTATAATAATAGTACATATTAATAATAATATTTCTACTCATTATTGAAATTGAATAAATATAGTTTACATCTAAATATTTATAAGAATAAGTAAATTACTAAAATAATGATTTTTTCTGAAATATTTATAAAAATTATATTAAAAATAAATGTACTTTAATTTTAAAGTATTCAAATGAATACAAAAATAACAATAGGATAATAAAATTATAATAACATTTGAATTGTAATTATAATCAAAAAATACAATATATAGAATTAATTCATATATATTTAGAAAAAATATTTACATAGTATTATTAAAACCCTTATTATCAAATGAGCTTTGTATATGCATATCATTACATTAAAATAAATGAAGTATATTACATAATAAAATATCATAAGAAAAATTACATTATCTGGATGATGTACTTTCATATATTACAAATAACTCCATGAGATGTTTATTTAGGAATTTAATTATTAAACTAATATTATAATTATTAACATGTATATATATATACATCAAATACTAGTAGAATAAAGCATATATGTGATATTATAAAAAAAATTGACCTAATCTACTATTAGTATATCTAATAAAAACTAGTTATACTTATTTGATTATTTTAAGTCTATTCCATTGAGCGCACCCCATAATTATATGATGATCCATTCTAATCAATACTTTTGAATAATAGCTTAGTATAGTTCTTCATCATTTGCTAGAACATTCTAAAGTAGGTATATATATTGTATATTTACATTTGTTTATATATTATTATGTGAGTTATATACAGGGTTGGAAAAAAACCACACAAATCTAAGAAATATGTAAGAAGTTTTTGGGTTATTGGGTTTTTGGGGGTTTCTCTTTATCTTAAATTTTAAAATAAAAAAATCAAGAAAAAATATAAAATAAAAACATATATATTATATAAATTATATAATATAATAGTTTTGTAATATATATTAATATAATACTATAAAGGTTAATGACATTTTAAATTGTAAAATGGCAAGTATTCTAATAAATGATTTATATTATTATAAATAAATATAATTTTAATATAAATTTGAAATATAATTATATTTATATACTTAATAATAATATTTATTTATTAAATCACATATAATAATAGCAGATATAAATAGACTCCTTAGTATAAATATATTGATTGATTGAAAGTTTATTTAAACACTTAAATAAATCAATAAATGATTTCTCAAAAGTGTATATATATAGAATACAAATAATAGATTAGGTAAAACAATAAATACCATTAATAATAATAAAATAAAATAGAATAAACCGTAAGTAAATTAATAAATAAAATAATAATGACAAACAATATTAGTATTACAGGTTGCCACATGATATAAATTGTTGTATATATTTCATAAATGTTTTATGCGATTTTATGGATCTAATATAGGGTGGGAGTGAATTCCATAGTTTTGGACCAATATAACTCGGTGCCCGAATATTCATTTTGAAGGAAGGAGAATTCGGGTAGATAGAAAATGAGATTCATGGTTTCTAAGAGATGGAAGGGAAGATCTTTGTACTAGAGAAGCAGACATATAGGAGTGACAATTCGAAGAGTATATTTAAGAATGAACAATAGATAGTATGCGATAAGCAGAGCGTTTGTTAAATGGGAACCATGGAGGTAAGTGTTGGTATGAGGAAGTAGAGGAATGATCTCGAATACGTAGGTTATATGTTGTACGGATGAACGAATAACTCGATTTAAGGGAGAGAGAGAGGATAATGGAAGATTGATAAGGATTGAGGAATAGTAATCTATACGTGAGAGGACAAGGGAATTAACTAGAGTTTTAGTAAGAGATACAGTAATTGATTTTCGTATTTTTCTAATTCTAAATAGATGATAATTTGCAGATTTAGTAATGGCAGTAATATGAGGAATGAAGGAAAGAGTATAATCAAAATGTACATATATATATATATCATTATTAACTTACTTGTAAATTAATTGAAATGTGATAATTAAATAATTATAATTAATTAAAAACTAAAACCCAGAAATAATAATGAAAACAAAAGTGAAAAACCCCTAACAATTCCAAAAACCCTTAACATTTTCAAAAGGTTTAAACCCATAAACCCCTACTTCTGCCAACCCTGGATATATATATATATATATAACTCTAATATAATTAATATGAAATATTCATTGGTTATACTAACTAATAAGTGGTTAAAATTGTGGATGATCTATATAATATATTGTTTAGTATTCCTTTATCTACATATCCTTTTTAATATAACATTTATTTTTAAAACTTGATATGATTTACACCTTTATTAATAAAGATTATTATAATATAGGATTTAATTATGTAATTCTTAATCATCTTGGATCCTTCAACGCTAATAAATTATAATGATTTTTATTAATATATATATTTGTGTGAAAATCATAGGTATAATGTACAGTGTACAATGTACACTGTACATTGTACACTGTACACTGTACAGTGTACAGTGTACACACAATAATGTATTATATATATATAAACTATTCCTAATTATCATTTCAATTATGTATTCTTGTTATATTTATATATATTATAAATAAATATTTGTGAGAATTTGCAGTTTTAATTAATTTATATAATTATTGTATATATTTTTCTTTGTATTATAAATGGGTAGTGATTTTTAATATTCAACAATTACTCGAATGAGTTATGCATGTGATATTATATATTATATATTTATTTTAGAAAAAAATATATAAATGTTTGTTTTACTAAATACTATCCTTGAAATAATATACATGAATTTATTTTTAACATTTCATATATAATAATTATAGTATCTAAGTTTATACATGTTAAACTCATTTTATAAACTAGTAGCTCAACTATATTCTTGTATTGAAAATGATATATGTTCAGTATTAATTATTGTTGATCCAAGAAAGGATTGTGATTGAATTCATATTTTAATTTTTTTCTTTGGTTGAATTAATAAAACAAAAATTAAAATATTTTTTTTTTAAAATATTGATAAATATTTATAATATTATAATTTTTAAATAATTTCTTACGATTCATATAATAACTTGATATATATATATGAATTAAAAAGATAAATGTAGATAGATTATATAATTTAACAATACTGAGATGTTGAAAATATTACTATCCTTTATTCATATTTATAATATTTTCTTATTATTTATAATATTATCATATTTCATATATATAAAGTAAAATATTAATAAAATTATTATAAAATACTTAGTTTTTTTTAGATTTATTAAAACTACAAATATGTATATATAAGTCGTAAATATATAAACTAGGAATAATATAAGTTATTTTTTATTTAAAATATTTTTAAATTATGAAATATATAAAAATATAGATAGTAATTAAATATAAGAAAATTAATTTAAAAATAAATAATATTTTAATTTGCACTAAATATAAGGAAATAATATAAGTAAAAATATGATATTTTGTTCATACTATATAGGGTTAATTATAAAATTTCATAAAATATAATTACAAATATTAATACTTACTAATTAAATATATTTATTATATTGAGCATTGATTATTGAATTGGTTTAAAATATGTCTTTTTCAAAATTATTTTATTATTGTATAAAATATCTATTTAATTTTTAAGTTTATATACTAATAATTAAGATATATTTTATTATATAATACAATTTATAAATAATTATTACTAAACAATTCGTTAACTTTAGTTTTAAGTTAAAACATTTTATATATCAATTTTGTTATGAATATGTTAATTTGTTTTAAGCTAATAAAATACATTGTATAGTATACAATTAATTTTACAGATATTGAATTATATCTTTTACATAAAAAAATGCTATACCAAAGTGTTACATTGAATTTATATGATAATATCGCCGGGGATATTACTTACTTGGTATAGAAGTTATATATTTATAATTTTATATATGAGTTTAATGTAATAATATTATAGACTATTTATGTGTGCAAAACTTATTTTATAAGTGTAATATAATAATTATTTGTATAGTAAATTATAATTATCTCGTTAATTTTTTATTATTAATTCAATATATATTTATATACTGAGTTATATATAGTATAATTCATTATTAAATATAAAATAAATATAATTACATTTTAAATACTAGGATAAAGTTATGTCATTGTAATAAAATATTACCCATTTATATATTAAAGTAAACTAAGATAATAATTCATATTGTTAAACTGGGTGCTAGTCTATATAAAATTATTATATATTACTATAAGACAAATATTTATTTGATTATAATTTTTAATATATACTTATTCAGTATACTATAGAAATATGAAATATTTACATATGATATACTTGCATAGATTCAAACTCTATATTATACCTTAGTTGTTAATATATATTCTGATATTATTTTAATATCATTAGCGCCATCTATAGTTGAACTATGCACATTATTATTTAACATTTATTGTCTTTATATATATTTTTTATATTTTAAATATAAATTGTTAAGATAATAAATTAAAGATTATTATTATGATTATAAATAATTAAAGCATATTTAAAAATTAGTGTTAAATGATTATTTATTAAATATTAACAAAACCCATAAAAATTATTAAATTGGTTGATATCAAATTATTAAGTAGTAATATCCCAATAACATAATATTATGATATTTTGATTCATTTAATATATTTTCTTTATATCAACATTTTAATCCCAGAAATACAATTTTATAAAAATATATCACAATGTAAAATGTTAAAACATATAATTAATAATAAATATAATATCTTTTATAATTCTATGGGTGGGGTTCTACAAGAATAGAATCAGGTTACAATGTGTGTGTCTCCTATCTGTTACATTACAAAATAGTATTGCGCAATAAGCTTTATAATGTAGAAAATAGGTGATGAACGCCTCAAAACCAAAACCTAAATGATTCTACTTTTTTAGAACAGCACCCTATATAATACACAGTATATATATATATATATATTTATATATATATATATATATATATATATATACGTTATTATATAATGATACAAGACATTTTTTATTATTTAATCAAACTTCAATTTATTTTAAATCAATTAAATAAATAAATCAATTACATTTCGAAAAATTATTATGATTTTGAATACTAATAAGTTGTAATTACAATTTAATAAATTAAGAAAATTTATTTAAGTTTATTTCAATAATATGTGTTATAAAAATAAATATATACAATATAATAAAATCTATATACAATATGCATAATTTAATATACAATTTTCGCTAGTTACATAAATAAATACAATTTCTTATCATTGCTTATTTGTAAGTCTCCTAAAAATATTATTATTTTGTAAATTAAATAGAATAGTTGATATAATTATTAAATATATTATATTTAATTTATAAATGGAATTACATTTTCGCTGTTATAAATTAAATGATATAAAATAATGATATTATAATATTACATAATTGATATACGTACAGGGACTAACACTGATCAACAGCATTATTCTACAATCTTTACGCTACTAAAAATAGGTTTTTGTTCGGCGGAGCTGTTGATTTTCACACTTTTCGAAGGTCTGCTCCTCTTGTAATCGCGAGGTTGCGACGATTTCGTACGATTTGCGTTTGATCTCCTCGACCCCGCTGTTTCAAGATAATAACCGTATTATTTAAACTAGTTAAAATGTACTATAATCATGTATTGTAGGTAAGTTAAAATTGTTATTTGATATTTTCGACTTAATGTCATTTGCATACAGTAAATCTACATAGATGAATGGCAGTATTTAAATATTATCGACATTATTGTAATGTAAGGACAATATTATTGAGGAACCTTAGTATTATAATTGCTTTCATATGAAATACATACTTATTTATACATACACGCCACCACATATACATGTATATACACATACACATACTCAAGCATACATACATGTATATATATACACACACACTCACACTTACATACACATGTATATACACACACCCTATACTTAAACATACGAACATCTATCTCCGTTGTTAGATCTTCTGTTTTGACTTCTCTCCAGTAGAGGATGTACCGCTGTTCAAAGTTATAGTTATATAGTATAATATATCATAGTTTAGTATACTATAACATATATGATCAAAGTTAATATAGAATTAATACAATTAAGAATATGAGAATTTATATTATTAAACTATTATATACATGATTAAAATCAAATTAATATATTTGATACATTATCAGTATTAGAAATTCATTAGATTAAAGTTCTGTAATTCTAGATTGAGATTGACTTTTGATACACGATATCGTACAAGGATTTTATGAAGCCATTATATACCACTTGTATCTATTTACATTAAATAAATTGTAATGCTGATTAGATTAATATAGGTGGCAATACTATTGTTTTGAATAATTTCAAATAGGAATTGTCAAAGTATTAGCCAGCATATTACAAAATATATATAATTTTACATACAAAATGGACGTATTTATCATTTTTCAAAAATATAAATATTTTAAATATTTTAAATATAATTAAAAATAAATAGTTTGTATCACAGACGACGATATTTGTCATTAATTTCACAAATTAATTAGTGACATATCATTACGTATCGATTATGTATATAAGATATATCCAGGTTACCATCGGTGGGGGCATCCGGAAGTTCTATCTTGGTCTGCTTCTTAGGTTTACGAGCTTTCGGTGAGTTGTTCTTTATCGATCCATTCTAAATGTTCAAATAAATATCGTTTGTATGTAATGGCGGCAATTTATCACAATTTCGTATATTTTAGCATAGTAGTATAGTAATGTATTCATTAGTCACCAATTTTAGTTAAACCCATTTATCTTCATCTATCAGTGTACTAATTATACTAACTTAATCAAATAAATAACTAAATATTATATGAGAATGGAATGTGTGTGTTTTGATATCCTGAACTTACTCTTTGAGTTAAATTGCCTAATTTTTTGAGACAAAATAATTTTCAAAAAACAAGTTAAAAAATAATCACCCAAATTATAAATTGTTTGAATATTTTGGTTGTATTTGATATTTATAATAATTATATAATGATAATATTGAATGACATACGTCTTTATAATAACAAGATTAAATGATATCAGTATTACATAGTAACTATGATGATTACATGACGTGATCAGTATTGCATTGTAACCTCATCGCCGTTGTCAAACTCGTCAATATCCGGACTAATCGGAAGATAGAGGAGGAAATCATCATCATCCTTCTCTTCATCGCTGCGATCATCATTAGTAATTTATATTTAGTATATGTATTTATTATTTGCTTATATAGATAATAAGATAATGAATGTAACTAATATAAACAATATATATATATATATATATATATATATATATATATATATTTATATATGTGGATTGTGATTATTCACATTGATTCAATATATACAAGTTTAATTTTATTAATCATTACTTATAAAATAATTCTCTATATATTATTCCATTTTAAAATAAATAAAGTTAGTTTTAAGTTATAGTCTAGAAGAGAATATGGATACTTGTGATGTGAAAATATGTATTCACATCCATACATACAGTGATAATCTATTATACAATTTATAATCATTATAAAGTATATATATAATCTTAAATATATAATTAAAAAATATCAATATATCAAAACAATCAAATATACTATATAATACATATTAATTAAAATCCATTTACAAAAACTCAAACCCAATCTGAAGCTAAACTCAAAGCCAAATACTTTAACTTCTTAGATATTACAACTAAATTAATATATATATATATATATATATATATATATATATATATATATATATATATATACTAACATTACATATGATAACAATGAAACAATTGTACTAGTTTAATAGAATTAATAATTTAAGTTTAGATTTATTAGTGTATACTTTCATAACAAATTTACTATTTAGTTATAATATTATAATATCATATTATTATGGGGAAGTACTATTCAAATTACATACAAAATATTATTTTCAATTTTTTTTAGTAAATGTGAATTATATAAATTTATTATGATTAAAATGATGTAAACATTATGTATCTATTTGAAATATTAATTATAAAACGAAAGTTATAAAAACACCACAAATTAAAATAATCAATTCTAAAGGAAGTGAATATGCTGCACGAGATGCAAATATTTAACTTGTAATATTTTTATTTGAGTATATATATATAGCACACATAACAATTATATACAAATTACTAACTATCTAGTATATAGAAATTATGAAATAATAAAAAATCTTTTAACTTAATTTACTCAAAATAATTATTTTCCATTTTTTAAACCATTATTAAACCAATTATTAATCGTTTTACTTAACATTTTCAAGGTTTACATAGAACATATAAATAAATAACATAATTGAATATTTCTCTGTAGGTATGATGATAGATATTATAAATGTATATATATATAGCTAATTTTTAATAATTAATCAATTATGAAAAATAATTAAATTTGACATACAATGTTAAATAGTAGCACGTCCTCTTAATATAATTAAATGACTTTTATACAAATAAATGATATATATATATAAATTATATCGTAATATTCTTTAAATTAATATTAACAAAAATCATGATTTTATTTCAAGTATTAATTTTTTTTAGTAATATTTAGGCTATGCGTGTATAGTTAGAACAACTTATTATATTCCTAATACTAAATAGGTTTATTAGCTTCGACAGTTCACAGTTTAAAATCGTATTTATCATGTAAATCATTAAAATGATAATACATATACAGTTTTTATCATTATTGATATTTTATGATAACAAAATTCAAAAATATACCTGCACTTAAAAAAATAACCCAAACTATCTAAAACAATCAGCAGATATTTATATTTTCGAAATCAATAGCTAATATGTTCACTCTTAGATAGATTTTAGTATACACTCTGCATTGTGAATGTTATCTAGTGTAGTATTATTAGTGTGAAGAAACACCTACCTGCTACAGAACACAGCGATCCTATTGATGGTAGTCACATCAACATCTATATCATCATCTTCCGTTTCACTGGCATCTTTCTCTACCAAGGTTAAGCGTACAATCAGAGTAGTGAACTTAGTGGTATAGTGTGACCTGATGTCATACCCACTCCTCCCCCCGCATAGGGTTAGCCCCATAGCGCAGTGTTTGATAGGTATAGTAAGTTACCGATACTAGGGATGTAGATTAACATCATTATAAAGTGCCGATATCACTTTTCAAAAAGTATCGGTATCAGATCGGGTTTTGATAGTCACAAATATGAAAGTCTCATATCAGGTGATATATTGAATATTATCGGATCGTACAATTTACAACACTAGTTAATACTTTAATTTTGATACAAAATCGCTATTTGTTGCAGTGAACCATATATACATTGATGTAACTACATACCCCTACAATGTAGGGCCTTTCGGGCCCTGCATGTGCATTTCTCAATGTATCTACATATATCAACACGTACCTATATGTATTACTATGTATGAACATAGGTGTGATGTAAGTATGTAGCATTTATAGAAAATAGTATGAATATGTCATCACCCTATTCGGCTCTATATGTTGTGAACGACTATGTGCACTGGTTGTAATGGCGATATTATTATCTAAACACACATACATAGGGCAGGTTGTTTGGGAACAAAATGAATTTAGCTATGACAATATTTAACTTTACGGAGATAGCTAAGCAATATTTTATTGAGAGTGGTTAGGAAAGTCAATAATCACACTATTGTCAGTGATATATAACTGATGTGAGACTCGATAAGAAGGTTATAGCAAATGTGTGCATGTTATTTAGGCTGTGATTTTGTAGCATGGAAAGTTGGACAGAATACTGTTGTATTTACACAATGCATCAGCTGACCAAATTACCTGCTACTAAATCACATGCATAGTTAATATAGACTATGATCGTTTCTGTACCTATCCGTGTACTATATCTATACTAGGTGTATGTGTTATAGTGGAAACCTGGAGGTATGTCCTTCTCATCGATATCCTTGTCCTCGTCTTCGACGTCAAACTCCGACTCCCTCTCTTCGTACTCCACATTCTCGTCGAGTTCCTTGAAGTCGGGAGCGAAAGCACTCCAATTCTCCTGAGTTCAAGCACGCGATGCCAGTATTAATAGTATCACTATCACTTATATTACATATCTATTATAGATGTTATATCACCATATATATGACAACTTATAATCGGAAAAACATGGTTTTAGAAAGTCATGGAACCTCAGTATTAGAGAAAAGTATCTTTTTAGCAATTTTAACTAATTACAATTGTAATGAAGATATACATAATAGGCTAAAGTGATTATACCCTTGTTGTATAGGTTAGAGACATGTCTATTTACGAAAGATATAATATATAATAGCGATATGAATAAGATATAAATAAGATATATATATAATAATATCGTTACTAAGTACAAATGACACAGTAATCTAATAGAGTATAGCGCCTGTATGTGGCATCATACAAACCACTTGATTCTGGGACCAGATGGAGACGATGCCATTGGAAACTGAGGCGATCACAGATCTTATAGGATGCCACTGTTAGTAATGGAGGTTTCCTTGGTTATTATACAATGGTTACGATGAACCAAAAGTATGGTTTTATATAATCTCTGAACTAGTTCTATATAGTTAATGTATTTATTACGCTGAATTGACTTATTTTAATGATTAGTAATATAGATTATATTAATTCATGATGTGATGACCAATCAAGATGACCAATCATTTGATCTTGTGTAGAAAATGAGATTTAAACTCATGTAATTCTAGAAATATCATACAATTCTATAAAACCGTCATCGAGCTTAATTAGCGCTAAGTTATAATGAAATTAGGATTATATTTCAGTGGAAATATTTTATTTTTATATATCTAAAAATGTTAAAATACATATAAAATAATGAATATAAACAATATAAATAATCAATGCAGATATTATTACTTTTATATGAAAGATGGAGAGGTAATTTTTCATAACTATTTTTTTACATCTTCAGAAATACACAATATTCACTGTAAACTTAATATCGCGGATAGAAATGAAATAGTAATACAGTTGAAATAGCTCAAGTAAGATCTACATGGTATCGATGGCTGAAGGTCGAGTTAGAGGTCGCTGGTAGGGGTGAGAGCTAACGATGACGTCGAGCAGAAGTTCTCCCTTGGTGCCGTGCAGTATCTTAACTAGATTACCGACCGAACGTTCCCAGATGTACAGGGAGTGAGCCCTAGCGCTGCCCGCTACGATGTATTCCCCATCACCTGAGAAAGTACACTTCTTCCATAGCGATCTGTGTATGTGGGTGTGAGTGAGGGAGTGTTCATAATACATATATAGGTATGATCCCCCGTATTGATGTATAATACGATGAGTATTATTTGTATACATTTTCGTAATTAGTAATCTTGTAATGAAAAAGAAAATTCAAAATAATACAATTATTGAAAATGGCACTCGGTGCCCAACATATTATTGAGTTACAATAATTTTTCTATATTTAATGAATTTGTACAACATAATAGAAATATAATATTATCCATTGATTTTTAAGTTTATTTATATTATTTAATGTAAACATTGTTATTATATGTTATTATATCCCATCCAGGAACTTAGATGAAGTTTTCACTTATATTGGCTCTAATGGCCCTTCGAAGGCGATCTTTCTATAACTTTATATAATAAATAGATTTATTTAATAATCATTTACCTTAAAAATACATTTGGGAAAAATAGTATTTCCAATATTTCTTCATTATTTTTTTGTGAAATTTGAAATATAAATTTTATTCGATATATTTGCAATGTGTATTGAACTTTTAATAAAATTACTCCAAAATGTAAACAATAAGAAATATAAGTTCAACACAACAGTTTGGCAGATCACATACTATTGATTAAGAGATGAAGAGATATGTATATCGACTAAAGGCAACATTTATAAAGAATAATATGCCGTAGTTCAACTAAAGAGATCGATAATGATATTAAATAATATCGGAATATATAGTAAATGATTATACTTTAATATAGAGTAAGAATATCTACATTTATATCGTGTAAAAACATGTGTTTATATATTGTATAATAAATGATTTTATATTCAAAGTATAACAACGTAAATATAAGCATTTAGTAATATAATAATTAGATATCGATTAGTTATAGTTGAACTATATGAATTCTTGCCTATAGTTAACTGTACTTGAAGAGATGCATCATGTACACATGATATAAGGACTCCCAGAGAGATGTGGAGAGAGGCTAACTTATTAACAAGATCCTGTAGCTTCTGAATAGGTTCAGGCTCGCCGTCTATTCCACAGGCCAGCACCTCTCCACTCTGATAGATACGGATTATTCGGTCGGAGGAGTTCAACAGGAAGTCACTAGGGTCGCGCAGGGGTTAGAGAGGTCAGATTACGGGATGGGGGTGCAATATGTAATATGTTATTGTTTATTTTTAATATCATTTAAAACTTATATACAATTTATATTTAGGTTTAGCATTTAATGACCCTATGATTTATAATATTTTACGATAGTTTCTATAAATATACATAAGTATTTATAAGTATATTACTTCGTAACGGATATAGAGAGATGTAAGGCTAACTTTCCCCTACGAGAGAACTCTATAGATCTGATAGAGATGACGTTCGTAGCAGGGGGGACCACACGGAAACATGCCACCAACTTTAGGCTCGTTGATTCATTGATCATCACCTGTATTATATAAACATATGTATGTATATATATGTATATATATATATATATATATATATATATATATATATATATATATATATATATATACAGTTCATACTTGATATACCTCTCAGTTTGGACCGGCCTTTTTAGGCAGTATAACAAATATAACATGTAATATATTAGTAATATATTGTAATAGATTGGCTGGAAATCCGTTCAATCTAAAATTAGTCTTATATCAAGGATGTTGGTACATCAGGGGTGGTATATCAAGGGTATATATATATATATATATATATATATATATATATAATAATAATTGCCTATTATGATATATTTATTCTATTGAGAAATATAATGTATGTTAGAATAAATCTCATTTTCGTTGATAAAATTATATATTTAATTTATAATAGTTTAATAATATTTAGGATTCAATACTTTCTTAATTGATTAAACTATGTATATATGTATGTGATTGATAGAAACCATTCCTTTAGAGTTACAGGTGTAGATGTATTGACCCCTACGATCAAATGAAGCAACTATATTTGGATCATTCTGGAACAAGCAATACACATTAAATAACTGAATAATATAAGAAGTATGAAGTTAAATTTCAAATTATTGTAGTAAAATAATAAGTTTATATAAAATATATTTTATGGACGACAGCAATAAAAAAATTGCAGATCTTATTTTGAAGTCAAATTTTAGGAGAAATCAAAACAAATATAAACTATAAAAGAATAATAATAAAAAATAATAATGATTATTATATATTAAGAATTATAATAAAATAAAATAATCCTAATATTGGTACAGGTATTATATATTCACTTAAAACACTTTCAATTTAATTCAAATTTATTAAACTAAATAGTACAGGTATTATATATTCACTTAAAACACTTTCAATTTAATTAGAATTTATTAAACTAAATAGTACAGGTATTATATATTCACTTAAAACACTTTCAATTTAATTAGAATTTATTAAACTAAATAGTTATAATATAATAACATATCTCTATCACTAATATTGATTTTAAATATCTATTCATAGTATAAATATCTACTAAAACGAATATATTTATGATAACTACAGAGCATAAATCGATGGTACACACACACACACACATACACACACACACACGAGTAACTAACATCTTTATCGTGCAGTGGAATGATGCGGTGAGAGCCTTCAGTTGTCATGACGACTGCGGGATGCTTCAGGGGACATACCAGGAATACATCTCTATAGAAGTATGTGTGTGTATGTGTTTATATCATGTGGGTATTAGTGGGTACATCACATGTATGTGGTAACGAGGGGTACTATTAATGAGTGGGTACGTGTTACGTGTGTAGTATTAAACAGTACTGAACTGTAGCTATAATAACCAAGTATTCGCATATAACGCTGCATCGCTTAAGAACATGATTTACACTAGTTAACAATACGTTAACTATCTGATGGTAAAGGCACGAAGTGGCTAGAATAGAGTTATTTCGTAAACTAAGTTTATTTCATTTAAATATGTTTAATGGTAGGATATTTGTACAACAAGTACATATACATAAATATAGGTGGTAACATTATTATAACTGCAAAACGCTGCTTAAGTAATTCTGGTTTAAAATGACATTAAAAATGTAGCATAGAATGTAGCATCAAGTATGTTATCACATATTTATTGACTGATGATACTAATGATGATGTTGATGACGATAATGATGATGGTGATGATGACGATAATGATGATGATGATGATAATGATGGTGGTGGTGATGATAATAGTGAAGCATGGTGTATACAAACGATCGTCTGGGATGATACTGTACTTTGAAGACGGGGGACGGGAACCTAAAGCTGTGACCACATTCACCAGTCTCCACCTCCCAGATGCAAACTGTGTTGTCTGTAGCAGCGCTGATCAGCTTGTGACCGTTTCTGTTCCAACTAATCAAGCAGGTGACAGGGTATTAGTATGTATGCAACGCTATGTATAACGTTGTTATATTGTGTCCGTTTCTGTTCCAACTAATCAAGCAGGTGGCAGGGTATTAGTATGTATGCAACGCTATGTATAACGTTGTTATATTGTGTCCGTTTCTGTTCCAACTAATCAAGCAGGTGGCAGGATATTAGTATGTATGCAACGCTATGTATAACGTCGTTATATTGTGGTGGAGTCCTATCTTTCCACCCAGGAACTTAGATGAAGTTTTTACTTATTAACTAAATGGCTCTAATGTCCTCTCGAAGCCGCTCTCATGTTAAAGCAACCGTGGTTTAAACGAGAGTCGATCATTAAGTTACACATACATCTATAAGATCACTTCTAAATATTAATTGAATACCTATATTATTGGACTGGATGAGGATCGAACCTATAATAGGTATGGTAGATGTGCATATTTAATACAAGGGTAGATATGCGCATGTTAGTGTGTTCATATATATACATGAAGATTGATTATTATAAACCCAACTTTTTATATTTGTTCATAAATAAATAAGATTTTTGTTATTCATAAAAATGTATGTAATTTAATATGTTAAACGAATTATTTAATACCTTAGCAATTTATATAAGTATTTATTTATATATAATTAATATATAATTAATATATTATGATATAATATACATTTTTTATAATTAATTAATGTTAATATTAGTTATTACAAAAAATGTTCTGTATTGTTAAATATTATTATTTAAGTTGAAATATTGATATAATATAAAGAATACATCAGGATAATATATAAATCAGGGTTGGTCAGTTTTTTTGGTTCGGTTTTTTTAACGGTTTATTTGGTTTTTTTGATCAAAAAAACCATTGGTTTTTTTAACATTATAAAAGCGTTCAATCAAAAATAAGGAATCGATTAGGCAATGAGGCTGCAAAACTTGTTTTTTTATTTCGAGAATTAAATTTATTATATTTCTATTAGAAATCATCTAATTATTATTATTTTTTAAATTATTATATTGTTACAATATGTAACTTGTTATTTTATTGTGAGAATTATATTGATTATATTTCTATTAGAAATCATCTAATTATTATTATTATTATTTTTTAAATTATTATATTGTTACAATTTGTAACTTGTAATTTTATTGTGAGAATTATATTGATTATATTTCTAATTACTGTATTGTTATTTTTTTTAATTATTATTTTGTTACAATTTGTAACTATTTTTTTTATTATATTTTACTTTATTTTTATAATAAATATATTTTAATAAAATAATTTTATTAACATTTAATATTAATAATATATTATTGAAAATTTAATAATATATATATATATAATTAATATATATAAATAATATTCATTAGTGTTGTATATTGTATATTTACTCTATATATGTATGTTTTGCACAGACATTTAATAATCGATCTAGGTATATATAATATTTTCTAATTAATAATCTGAACATTTAAGGGGAGGTCTCAGCGCTCGCGCGAATAGTCAAAAACACATGTAACAGATGGGCATATACATGGTATATGCAAATAAGGCTAACAATAGAACTATTCAGTGTATTGAGCTAATTTTTTTTTATCATGTTCATATTATACAAATACATCTTTGTAAAGAATAACATTGTCAATATATACTATATTATATATATATATATATGTATATAAATAACATTTTATTTTGTTATGTATTTTGATTATAAAATGAACTTATATAAATAATTTTATAATATGCTTCTTTGCAATTATTCATATAAATATAATCTCTATATAACAATAACAATTATTAAAAAAGCTGCAATAGTTTTTTCTGTAGCCACTCTAATGCGTACACACCTAGCATAAATATTGATCATCTAATAAATCGCATTTGTATTTATCACTTATATATTTTTTTAGATAGAGAATGGTGATAAAAACATGTTTTTATGTGATTTATAGATCGTTTTTGGATACCATTTTTTCACAGATACTAAATTACTTATTAAATGGTAGTTTTATGGAATAATATTTTTTTTTTTGTTTTATGAAAATTTATCGTTTTCAACGCTGAGACCTCCCCTTAATTATAAAAAAACCAAAAAAACCAAATAAACCAACTAAACCACAAAAAAACCCTAAAAACCAAAAAAACCGCAAACCCTGATATAAATAAATGAATTGCAGTAGTATATATAAATATATAGATATTAATAAGTGAAGACTGATTCACGATATAGATGTGTCTCATACACTTATCTGTAATTATATAATATCAAAATGATGTACAATTTAAATCTATCTCATAAATAACTGAATATATCCAGTTGCAGTTTCTGGATATCCTACATCGTGCATCAGGTGAAATGCTAGTATTATGCTGTAGACATGCAGTAATACTAGATTATTCTAGCTTAAATTACCAGTTTAAAAATGGCAGCCTGGCTTAAATTATCAGTTTAAAAATGTCATCCTAGCTGAGGATTTTAACACAAGCTATATACGGAGGTGTGTCCTATATGTGGAGGTGTGTCCTATATACGGAGGCGTGGCTTATATGTGGAGGCGTGGCTTATAGCCTTTCCATTCGAAATTTCGAAACCATCACATTGACCAGATCTTTAAGTTGTAGTATTATAGTTGTATCACTGACTTATGTTCAATATAATAAGGTTATGTGTAATATATATTAAAGCTATTATTAGCAGATGTACGGTGATATAAGTAGTAAGATTATTTAATGATACGATCCGATACTTTTTACTACCCGAACCTGATCTGATACTTTTTGAAAATATAGATACGTTTTATAATGTTGATCATCTACATGTTTGTATTTGTTTATTATCGTGTTCAGTTAATATGATACGTACACGATGCTGATGATGATTGGTAACCTGAGGGAACATATAGACTGGACGTGTGCCGATATAATGGTAGCGATACCGCGGGTCAGGAAGTCGTAGATGTAGATACGGCCGTCGTTACAGCCGACCGCCAGCAGGGAGCCTCGTCTGTTGAACTCCGCCGTTAGCGATATACTCACGCAGTCTAGGGTTCCATCTAGGTCCTAGGGTTGTAGTGGTGGTGGTAGTGGTGGTGCTTGTGGTGGTAGTAGTGGTGGTTGTGGTGGTAGTAGTGATGGTTGTGGCGGTAGTAGTGGTGCTTGTGGTGGTAGTAGTGGTGCTTGTGGTGGTTCTAGTAGTGGTAGGTGTGCTTGCGGTGGTTGTGGTATTAGTAGAGCTGATGATATACTAATTTGTTATATTATTATAATTATTCGTAAAAAAAACCTAATTTTTCTTATATAAAAAAATAAATGTTAAAAAACTGTTATATTCGTAAATTTACTGACTTTATAAAAATTCTTAATAAAATATTTGTTAATAAATATTTAATTAATAATTAAATATATTTCGATGGTGGGATTGATCCAATACACTAAATGTAAAAATAATAACAAATATAAATACGTTTTTGATAATATCCCTGGTATTAACTAATTGATATATGTTAAGTAAATAAGGCAATGTATAATGTAATATTTAATGATATACATATAACCGCTAAAATTAAATACTTATTAATATAATTTTTAAATAATAAAGTATTTTTATAATAATTATACGTAGTTGTTTTTTTATAATTCATCTCTACATTGATGCCTCATGAAAAGTGGTTTAACTCAGATGGTTTAGTGTACAATCGAAATAAACATTATATATAAATAAATAATCATTATTTGTATTACAAATTGTAATGTATGACACAGTGTCATTGACACTGTCATACTATGACAGTCATACATTATTTTACGTACTTAATACTTCTAAATATCCCATCATTATGATACTTTTCATCATATAAATAGTATTCTGATCCATTTATTTGTTATCGTATATTATATATATATATACTATTCAGATTTATCATAATGATTATGATAATCATACGAAATTCGTATAAATTTAATTTAAAATTATATAATAAAAGAATTAATATTCTACGAGTATACGTTTAAATTAGGTTCTTGATTAGTGCTGGTTTCAGTATCGTTATTTTGCAAAATATAACTATAGAATATAAATGTACGGCTATTCTAGTTATAAATATCAAATTAATGAATGCACAATATGTGTTAATTATTTAGATTTTGAAAATCATTTTATAAAAACAATTATAACATTAGAATTATTCTGAAAATATAAATATAAAAACCTCTGGGAAATTCTGACCAAATGTTTCTGTAAAAATATGATAATGTAGTTAGTTTAAATATATTAAAAATCATAAATAGCTAACCCATTAATCCGATATTCATCGCTATTTTTAACTAAATATACTAATTGAAAATACAAATTTTGAACTATAAATAATTAGTTTGTTTACAAATTATATTTACAGTCTTTGTACTAAATAATATTAATAATTAGATAATTGGTGTTATACTTTTTGGTGTTAATATTTATTTGTTATAGAAGTGGTTCTTAACCTTAGCGATATTCTCCCTTATGGCATATATAATACTCTGAGGGCCGAGAAAATTAAGGGGGCAACGAAGCATTATAATTGTATTTAGATAAATATTAACGAATAATATATCCTACATATATAAGGGTAACCAGTGATTTCGTTCGAAGTGATTTCATGCGGAGTGTTTAAATTATGTTTGGTGATTAGTGCATAATGTAAATTCTACTATTTATAAATAATTATATAAATTAACATTACGAACGTGATCATATGGACGCAGTAACATGGGTAAGACCCCGTGTCATGGGTGTCCGACGGACAGTGTCCGTACCTCCCTATTTATAAATAAGTGGGTCCGGATATATTCGGACCCCCAGTTCTAGCGCCAATTTTTAAAATATTTAATAATTTTGAATAATTTGTTAATAATTTACTTTACTTACTTACTTTTTTTGGTTTTAGGACTACGCTGTGCGTGAGCAATCGGCTGTACGACGTAGGCCTACACTGTTCACTGTACAGTGTACGTCGTACAGCCGATTGCTCACGAAAAACCAAAAAAAGTAGAAACCAAAAATACAGTGTACGTGGGAGAGATTATTGTGTTGGGGGAAAGCATGTGAGAAATAATATTCTTTAGATGACGTTTGAAGAAGGAGAAGTGGAGATTGTGTACGTGGGGTGTAGTAATTAGAAAGGTGTTGCAGGATAGGTTGTGAATTGGAATAGTGGGTGTGTGTAGATGGTGAAGGGAGGCAAGGTAGTCGGGGAATTGTGATGTATTGCTTTGTGGATTATCAGGGAAAGTTTGTATTTAATACGGTAGGAGACTGGGAGCTAGTGTAGTTATTTGAGGAGAGGTGTAATGGCATCAGAAGAATGACGGGTAAGTAAATTGACGCAATGTACTACAGAATTTTAAGACGTTGCTATTTGAATAAGTTTGTAGGCGGGGAGATTGAATAGTAGGTTGTTGCAATAGTCGAATATTTGGAGTATATATGAGGAGGCGATGGTAACATCAATGGGGAAGGGAATTGAGCATCGAATTAGGCGGAAGCAGTGTAACTGGTAGTGGATGGATTTGTGCATGTTGGCAATGTGAGTATTAATGTGAATATTAAGGGAGAGTGGAGTCGATATGTAGGCTAAGGTTACGGACATGTTTAGATAAGGGGAGGGTAGTCATGTTTAGTAAGATGGGGGGGGGGGGGTGGTGGTTCAGGGAGGGTGGAGTAACGTAGGGGTAAGTGGAGAAAGATAGCTTCGGTTTTGGTGGGGATAAGTTTAAGGGAGTTAGAAGTAAGCTATTGGTGTATGGAGTTGATGCATGAGGAGAGTCGGCTAGGGGTATGAGTGGGGGAGTCGATGAAGTTGATTAGAGTTGAAATAGACGTAGGTATGAATGTAAATGTCTGGGTAGTCGGTAAAGATTTGAAATATGGGGAGGAGGTAAATATTAAAAAAGAGAGATCCAAGAATAAAACACTGGGGAAAACCATAGGGGATAGAGCGGGGGGGGGAGATAAGTGTGAGTTGATCATAACAATGGAAGAATGATTGGAAATGTAAGAGGTGAACCAATTGAGGTCGATGCCATTAATGCTAATGGTGGAAAGTCGGTTGATGAGGATGTTGTGGTCAAGGGTGTCAACGTTTTCAAAGGCGGAATATATGTCAAGGAGGACGAGTATAGAGCCACGGTTATTGTTTAGACCGGAGATCTCCGGTAAGTCGAGTAAGTCAGAGTAAGTCAGAGGTAATGAGTGTTAGCGCGGATTCGGTGGATTTGTGGGGAAGGTAGGTACTCTGAAATATGTTTGGGATGGTTTGGTAGTAAGGTATGAGATAAGTTTGGAGGAGATTACGCGTTCTTAGAGTGGATTGAGAGGTTAGAGATGGGTCGGTAGTTGGAGGTAGACAGAGAATAAAGGTGGTTTTTTTTAAGAATAGGGTTTATGACTGCTTTTTTGAAATCGGGAGGGACGGAGCCGGATGAAAGTGAACCAAAAATAATTTGATGAAGGGGAGTTGCAACAGTGTTAATTATCTGCTTTTGTATTGGGAGGGGAAGAGTGTCAATGGATGAGTTTGAGGAGGTAGCTTTGAAAAGGGAGATGATTTGATTAAGTGGGGGGAGATTCACATTTTTCAAGGGAGAAGGGAAAGGTAAATGGAGTAGTGGGAATGACATGGGTGGGAAGGGTGGAAAGGGTAGTGGAAAGTTTGTCATTGAAAGATTTGTCGAAAAGGCGTGGAAGTTCTTCAGGGGTGATAGTGGGGAGAGGTGCTTTATTTTATGAACGACCAAGCAGTTGCGCAGAAAGTCTGTGTATGGACTTACTATCATTAGAGAGTTTGATAAATTTATGGGTGATGTGAGAGGCTTTGGCGGTAGAAATAGCTTTTCGGTGGAGATTTGTTATATTATTGTAATAGGCAAGTGAAGTAGGGGAGAGATGTTTGAGATAGGATTTTTCGGATTTGGGAAGGATTCGTTTTTGTTTCAGTAGGGATATAATATACCAGGATGAGTCAGGGTATATATATATATATATATAATATTTAATAAAAGAGTGTTTTTTTTTCTGTTTCGTTTTCTAGTTAATATTAATATTATTTTCTTCCTAGATGGATTCTAAATAAACTATATAATTTGTTCTGTTGTTGTCGCCCGTGTATACATACATATATATATATATATATATATATATATATATATACATATAGTGATTTCTGAAGAAAAGGAAATAAAAAAGAGATGGCATCAATATACTGAAAATATATATAGAAGAGATATTAATATGAATGATAATTTTAATGTACATTTATATGAAGATGAACCTGATGTATTAGAGATAGAAGTAAATGAAGCAATATAACACATATCTAACAGAAAAGCTCCAGGTTGTGATGGAATACCGATAGAGTTTCTAAAAGCAGGAGGAGATGATGCAATTAGAGTCATGACAAATCTATGTAATAGCATATGGAAAATGAAGACATGGCCAAATGATTGGAAGAAGTCCATATATGTCCCTATTTACAAGAAAGGAGATAAAAAAGAATGTGGGAATTATCGAACTATTGCCTTAATCTCACATGCTAGCAAAATACTTCCGAGAGTTCTACAAAAAAAGACTGGAGGCCTTCATTATCCCTGAACTACCGATCGAACAAGCCGGGTTCCGAAGAGGTAGAGGAACTAGATACCACATATCAAACCTGAGATGGCTGATGGAAAGAGCTAGGGATAATCAAAGAGAACTATTCATTTGTTTTATTGACTACAAGAAGGCATTTGATTGTGTAGACCATCAACGATTATGGAACACTCTCAAATGTATGGGAGTACCTGAACATTTGATTGTCATGCTTAGTAACTTGTATACAAATCAGGAAGCGACTATAAGGACAGAGTATGGAGAGACAGACAACATACCGATTGGTAAAGGAGTACGCCAGGCTTGCATTCTATCTCCATTGCTATTCAACATCTATGCAGAAAAGATAATGCGAGAGGCTCTAGATAAGTGTGACAAAGGCATTGGCATAGGTGGAAGGAAAGTATAAAACCTGAGATATGCGGATGACACCACATTGATAGCCGGTAATAGAGAGGACCTTATAGAACTTATAGAAAAAGTCAAATCGTCAAGTGAGAAAGCTGGGTTATATCTAAATGTCAAAAAAACTAAGGTGATGGCAACAGGATAACTAGATTCTATAATAGTTGATGGCGAAAATATAGAAGTAGTTGAAAGATTTGTGTTCCTGGGAGCCTTGATAACAAGTGACGGACAAATAGATATGGAATTACGCAGAAGAATTGCAATGGGGAGTCTGAGGAACATTTTTAAAGATAGAGATTTAAGACTAAAGTAAAAATTGTACAGACACTTATTTTCCCGATTATTCTATACGTGCAGAAACCTGGACTCTAAAGAAGAAGGAAATAGCAAAAATCGATGCTTTCGAATTGTGGTGTTGGAGAAACCTGCTTGGAGTGACCTATATAGATAGGAAGACAAATATTGAAATCATTGCCAGCATAAAACCCAAAAGAACGCTAGAGGTAAAAATTGTCAAACTTGCCTTATCATACTTCGGACACGTGGTGAGAGCGGACTCGATGGAGCTACAGCTGATGCTAGGAAAGATGGATGGTCAACGGCGAAGCGTAGACTACACATAACGTGGCTGAACAATGTGCAGAATTATATAGCCAACGACAACATCATGAATATACTAGCAGAAGCCAGAAATAGAGTGATATGGAGAGGAACTGTCATGGACGTTGCCAGGGGTCGGTTACGACTCGACGGCACAAGGTAATAAGGTATATATATATATATATATATATATATATATATATATATATATATAGTTGTGTATATACATTATGTGTACAGTATCACGTGCCCACGATTGACTTTGGTTACCAAGGTCACATCGCCGCTGCGTCGTTATAAAGTATAGTTTCTATAGTTACTTATATATATATAAATATATTTATATATATATATATATATATATATATATATATAATTATATATATATAGGCTACAGCATAATGTATATATGTAATGTTACTTATAAGTATACTTTCTAATCACATGATTTATGAATTATAAGGGCATGTCCTTATGCATGCAATGTATACAATACATACACACATACATATATACAAGAAGTATACTTCTGCATTCTACGCGATTAACCGTACGATACAACGTTGGGTAAGGAGTTACATTATATGTGAAGCGTTGAGGAGTTAGAATGTAGTACATTTGAGTATGCGATAATCTATTTGGGAATTACATGTGATAATTCTAGATTGTTTATGATTGAAGAGAGTATTGGCTGGTAGTAATTTATATTTATCTGAAAATGCAAGCAATATTTCTCTTCTTTAATTTGTTGATATATTGCTGAAACGACCTATGTTATTTGGCCATGCCGAGTGGACATCATTCCAGTCGCACATTACTATAAGAAAGTTGTGTCTAAGTGCTTGTTGCATCGTATACTCAATCTGTTTGTAAAATTCTTCTACTTCATCGTCTGAGTATTCTGATATCGGCGCATATATTTGTATCAAAGTGCAGTTAAAAGGAGAAGCTTTCATTCGTATTAATATTACTCTGCTTGAGACTGCATTATATTCTAGTATCGAATTGCATAGTTACTTATTTACTATGAAGGCTACACCATTAATAGGTAAAATAATAAATTATAAAATATATAAAAAAATAAATTATAATCACCTATGTTTGTTTCTATTTCCGCTATATATAAACTTATGTCCTTTATTAGTTGTTACTTCACCTATCCACTCCACCTAATTTGTGATATATCCATTTGTATTTTTTCAGTTCATGTGATAATTATTCTAGCTTACTTCATTTCCTTAGTGTTCTTGCGTTCCGTGTGACAAATGTTGTTGTCAAACGTTTTTATTTTATTTAAAGTTGTCGTTGTTGTATCCAGTATACTATAGTTGCATTGATTCTAGTGATATATTTACAAGACTTACATGATAATTATATTAGTTATTTGATTGAGTTTAATATTTAATTTGCATAATCTTTATAACCTTTATATCCTTAACATAAGATATTCATTACCTAACTTAGGATGAGTGTAGTTGACAATGTATGATAATTTATAATACTTTTACTATTATCTAGATGCACTCTTTAAACTACTCTAATTAATAAATTCGAATGCACTTATCTTTACTATTTTATTCCTATTTAGGATTTTATTATTATTCAATAATAATCAGTATTAATTTATGAAAATAAAATTATTAAATAAAATAATATGAAATAGACTTAAGATTTATAAATATTATTCAATTTTAAATATACTTTATTCATATTTCATATTTCATATATCTTACATTTGTATACTCAAGTAAATTCATGCTGAAAATTATCTTACATAGACTACAACACATCACTGAATAATTTATTTCTGAAGAACAAGCCGGATATCGATCAGGAAGAAGTACTAGTGAGCAGATATTTAATTTAATAATCATCTCAGAGAAATATGCTCAATATAACAAATCACTATATCATGTATTCATTGACTTCAAGAAAGCATTTGATAGAGTCTGGCATAAAGCATTATGGTCGGCAATGAAAAGATTTAACATTAATCTAAAACTAATTGAATCTATATAAAACCTATAATAAAGCAGAAAGTGCAGTTTACTTCAACGGAAAAGTTTGAGAGTGGTTTCAGACAAAGACTGGAGTAAGACAAGGTTGCTTACTTTCACATACACTCTTCAACATAATGCTCGAACAAATAATGAATGACGCATTAGATAACAATATAGGAACAGTAAATATTGGTGTAAGAATAATTACAAATTTAAGATACGCATATGACATTGATATATTAGCTGGAAGTAATCTGAACTAAACAGCCTTATTAGAAAAATTGACTTCAAATCACGCGCATATGGAATGGAGATTAACGCCATAAAAACACAAATAATGACTAATTCAGGTAAATTCACATTCGAAATAAAAATAAATAATGAACCATTTACAATTGTTGACACATTCAAATACTTAGGAGCAATCATCGACGATAAAGAATCTAAGATCGAAATAAAATTTAGAACAGGACATGCGGTAGCAGATTTATCTAAACTAAATATTATATGGAACGATAAATCACTACAACTGAAATTGAAAAAATGAAACTTATGCTATAATTTGTTAGCTCACTATTCTTATATGCATGTGAAACATGGACTATAACTAAAGAATTGCAAGGAAAAATAAGAGCGCTAGAAATGAGATGTTTAAGAAGATAACCTATAGCCTATTGATAAAGAATTACTAATATTGAAGTAAGAAGTATAGTAACTCGTGAAATTGGCCCTCACTCTGAAATACAAGCAATGGTCATTAAAGAAAAAGTAAAAATGGTTTGGTCATTTAATACGATCGAATACTATGTCTAAAACACTTCTCCAATGTACTATTGATGTTAAAGGAAGGAGAGGGAGGCCAAAAATACAATGGCAAGATAATATCGTGTAATGAACCGGTCTTGGGTTGGAAGAAGACATTTTAAGAACGAAAAATAGAGAAGGATGGAGGAAAATTATTAAGAAATCAACTGCGCCCCTACGTCATCCAAATGCTATGGGATAGGTAAAAGGTAAAAAAATAAAATATATGATAATAGTCATAATCTTAATTATTATAAATTAAAAATATTCTTAAATATTTAATTTTATATAATTAAAATCCAGAATATTTGATATAATATATCATATATCATATAATATATCATATTATATTATACGTTATTATATATTACATATTATTTAAGTTTAATAAAATATAATTATATATATTCACCACTCTAATATAGGTATACAAATTAGGTATTTTATAAAGTAACTAATAAATAAATTCATAATTAAATATAAATTTGAAAATCTTCTTTTATTTTTAAATCATAAATTTTAAATATAATAATTTCCTGATTTTAATATAATTTATTATAAATAAATACATCATTTTATATTATACAAATTAATAATTTTAAAAATAAATATCATTATAATAATACACAAATAGAGTATGAAATAAAAGTTCAAAATAGATAATTTGAAATATTTAATTCTAGATGTAAACTAAAATATTCAGTTTAATATTTATTTATTAATACTCACATTATAGTTTTTATAATAATAAGAACAAGATAATATGCATGATTTAACTCACTAATAATACATTTTCTAGATGGTTCTAGTCATCAGATATTTGAGAAGTTTCCCGTCAACTATTCTCCTATGTGGTTTTATTTGCATCGAAGTATTCTGCGATATTATTATCTTACGTAATCCATCGAATGTTCCCCTAGATACCTGATATGTTGGTGAAATATTGCATTACTATTAAGTTATCTGAAATATTTTATAAATAAATGTTAGTAAATATATTTATTTATAATGCGTGAGTTTATATATATATATATATATATATTATTATTAGAGTAATAATTAGTAATATTATATTTATGAATTTAATATTTCTGGAGAATTTTACACCGTTGGTATTTGTAAAGGAGTATCCCACTACTATATTTCCGGAAATAATTTCCGGAAATTCTTGCTATAAAGCGATTTTCTAGAAATTGGTGGGATACCTCCTTACTTTCCGGCAACTTGCCAGAAATATAATATATTTAAAGGTGATATCCCACTACAACTTGCTTGAAAAATACTTTCTAGTAAGAATTTCCGGAAATTATTTCAGGAAATACTTGTAGTGGGATACCCCCTTAACAAAGTTTGAAAAGGTATCTATATTTAGAATATGGTTACAAATTAGACACCTCGCATTTTAATTTTCAAATTAAAAGTATTTAATTTATCTTTCTAGGGTTGTCAGAATTTATACAACTTACACTTCAATATTACATGTAATGTAATCTAAATATTATATATATATATATATATATATATATATATATATATATATATATATATATATAATATACATGTACTGTCTACAAAAATGTATTTACCTGAATAATTCTTGCTGAAGAAGTTGTTCCTTCGTCTTTAGTTCTTCTATAGTCGTTATTATAACTAACGAGTTTCTCATCTATCTGTAGACATTGGAAACATAGCATTAACTTATCAGGAATAATGTTTATTAATCATTTAAAAATAAATTGGTTTATATATATATATATATATATATATTTAATAACTTTGAATTTGATGACTATAATTTTACAATTATTTAAACAAATTTACTCGACAACGAGACCTGCATAAAAACTATAGTTATTAGTTACTATCATAAAAACTATAGTTATTAGTTACTATCATAAAAACTATAGTTATTAGTTACTATCATAAACACTATAGTTATTAGTTACTATCATAAACACTATAGTTATTAGTTACTATCATAAAAACTATAGTTATTAGTTACTATCATAAACACTATAGTGTAATATCTAAAGTTTCACTATATATAGCCAGTGATACAAGCCTAGAATTACTATACAATTCCCACCATTTTACTTATTTTAAACATAATTTAAATCTATGAAAACATACATACTTTCTAGTTCCTCTCGCGATAACTACGCTATTGGGTATAGGTTAGATAGGACATGCGCACTAACCACTCGCGAGCAAGATTCGTTTATTGCGCAATCTTCCTGAATTTCTATGAATATTACGTAATGGGGCAACTTTGTCTCCTCGTCCGTATCTGTGTGTATATTTCATTAGTTAGCGATAGGCATGTTTCTATTCAGTTGGTAACGTTAACTTTTAATATTTTTTATTAAATTTTGATTATATTTTACATAAAACTATAAAATCTATCATTATGTAAACTATATTATAATAAGGTATAAAATGTAGTAGATTGTATGTTATTTGTATATATTACTCATCACATTCGCGTGATCCTCTAATTCGTGTATTATATGTGCTAGTAGGCTTTATTTCAATCGGCCCGCGTAAATCAATTATTTATTTATTATTATCATATTTTATATACTTTTTATGTTTCGTGTAGTTTTGTTTAGTTTCACTACAATAAACTTTATATTTATCAATCTATTTATCTATATATATCTATACATATCTCTATCTATACATGTATTTATGGGCGTAACTATGCGCGCTAACCTGTTTGTAGCTTACGAAGGGCGCTGTCTTCGCTGGTAGTGTACTCGGTCATCGTGTGTCCGAAGTAGGCCAAAGTACTGATGATAGCCTCGTTAAGCTGCGACTGAGGCATGTTCGTGATGCCGACGTTTAGTTGTTCTCCCGTCCTACGTACGTGAGGATATATACTATATGTAGGGGCGCTGCAACAGGGGGGATCGAGGGGGATATGTCCCCCCTCAAATTTTACCACAATATTTATTTTGATTGGTTGAACCCCCTATATACAAAATCGTTCCAACGCCTCTACCTATATGCTATAGCATGCGTCTCTTACGTTTTGATTGTTATTATAATGTTAGAGTAACGGTATTAAATATGTATACTAAGTAACGAAGTCACTTCTATAAAACTAGTTTTTTAATTTAAAAATCGTGCTAAACTGAATTAACCATTATCGCAACTTATATAAACACACACTTACATACACGTACACACATACACGCACACACACGCATACATGCACACATGCACACACGAACACACCTATATTGATACGAATACACCGGACACGATCCCCTCATCTTGACCACCTTGATGACGTCGCCCATACGATATCTGTACAGACCACTGGCCACAGTTATCACTATTTCGTATGACTCACCTATCTCCACCTGTCACGGGCATACGTACTGTGTTATATACATACGCATATATATATACATGTGTATTTATGAACAATTATATTAATTATTTGTCAACTAAACCTAATTTATGTTACTATATAGGTACCGATATTTACCAAGTATAATGTAAACTATTAAATATATATATATATATATATATATATATATATATATATATATATATATTTCATATATAATATATTATCTTAATAATACCTCGTCAATAAATAATGAATTCGGTTCTTTTTTATTCATTTCCGCTTCCGGAATAAACTCAAAGAAACAAGAATCCAGAGCAACTGGTGAATGGAAACGAGTATCATAATAAGTATACTTATAGATATTGCTAGTAAACCTATACAGGCGCAGCATTTATAATAGTTTGTGCTATATCATTATGTATTCATATTATATATGTATGTATTTATTTCATACGGTGTCTAAATGTATTACCCGTATATGACATTATAGTATTTATTGTATAGAGTTGAGAGTGACAATCAATATAACGAATGATCTACCATATTACATTAGGTGTTTGAAATCTCTGTCACCATTTAAACGTAAACCATCCACATACTTATTAAAATCGTGACCTATTCTCCCTTTTCCTTCATTTTTATTGTACTTTATTCATTTTATTTTTGTTTCCTTCACATGACGCCCATAACCAGCGCGTGCTTTTGTAGTCAATAAACAATTTTAAAATAAAAATAAATATATATATATATATTATGTTTATGTAAGTTACATACGTGTAACACACGTGACCTATATTATCGTATAGTTATACTATAGGTATACTATACTTATACTATACTACATACACTACAGTGTGGCATGCATTACGTGTATAGAGTTGGGCGTCGCAGTCGTCCTCCATGTTGTATCCCATAATGGTCTCGCTGGCGGGGTGAAGGGCGGATATCTGATGTATGTCCTTCATGTAGGTGGTCTTTAGTATCTGTAATAATGCAGCGGGTGTGCAGGGCATTATATCATTATATATATATATATATATATATATAAATATATGTATCTACAGGTAATCATATAGGTATACACATATATTTAATTTGGTGTCTATATTAATATTAGTTATTCGAGTTAATTTATTATTAATGTTAATTAACTACATAGATTAGCCATCATGAGCGCGCTGAAAGTATTAAACACAAGCACATGCACACGCATACACACGCGCATATATACACGCACGCATACGACTATACATACATCTTAGCGTGTACACAATGTGGGGGGGGGGGGGCTAACTTTGGCCGCTTGAGCCATGGAACCAGTGGTCAACATGAAAACTTTACTGAACTGAGGCCACATCCTCCTGGCTATGTTAACTCCATTGTTCCACTGTGTATGTGTGGAGGTTGGGTTGTCTTATTAAAGGTGTTAGGTTACGGGGTTAACTTATATATATATATATATATATATATATATATATATATATATATATATTATGTACTATGATATTAGAATATTCAACCTTTCACTATGAATTGTAATTGCCTATGTATACGTGCCCACATACAAACCAACACGTATATTCAATATTTATTATTATTGCCATCACAAACCTATACCTAACCCTCTCTTTAAATTCACCCCTTAACGAGATTATTACATCATATTACAATAGGAGTTACATTATCAGCTTTCTTACACAGTTGAGTAGTATTTCTTTCAAGTATTATGTTTACAAATTTCTAAACATACTAATCCATATACTATTATTATACATTATTATCATGTGATTTCTAACTTTACATTCTAGATATAACATTCTATATCTAGTTTAGAAAGTATAATGGCAATATATGTTTGTATAACAAATATGTTTGTGATTTCTAGGAATATAAGTTTATGTAAATAATTAATTAATAGATAGTTACAAATAGAACATATTTGAATAGATAACTTATATGCATAGTATAGTATAATCGTATAATCATATAAATCTACCTCCTAAACATAACTTATATTTAACTAACACTTGAGCATTATCCGTCCCATATCGAATATACTACATATGTATATAGCTCTGATCCTATAGCTATGATATATATATGTAATATGTATTAAATGTTAATCGTATACACAAATTATATATTGTTTCTTCTATGAATAATGTATCGCATATTTGAAATAAATTCTTGTTATACGAAGAATATATTTTCACATTTTGGAAAACAGAATATAGATATTATCACTACATGTTAATGTTCTAACCAACAGGAATTACCTTACTATCCTAGCACATACATATACCAATATGGTTTACTATTGGTAATTAGACGAAACCTCAATATTTTAATAATAATCTTAAATTACTAGTTATTAATAAATAAATAAATGAGCGCGGATGATCATATTATTAGGTGATATACATAACATTACAACGTAGGTGTAGGTAATAACACCTCTATAGATAGTGATGAATTCATAATTATAAATTATATTATATAATAAAAAAATATATTTTAATAATATCTCTATAGATAGTGGTAATAACACCTCTATAGATAGTGATGAATTCATAATTATAAATTATATTATATAATAAAAAAATATATTTTAATATAAAACCAGTTACAATATTTTACAATTCATGTTCTATACTTTTATTTCCGAACATTGTAAAATAGTAATATTATATATATATATATATGCTATAGTATAGTTGTGATTGATGTGTGAACGTGTTTAAATATAATAGTCTAACGTCAGTTTTATAAAGTGCCTCCATTTCATCAGCCCTTTTAGGATCTTTGGTTAAACTCTTGTTTATCGTAGCTATCAATTCGTTGTTGTGCGAGTCTGTACACTATTGATGTTAATTATCACTCTGAGTATTAAGTAATTTATGAAAATATCTATTAAAGAGGATAATAAGAAAATAAGCAATAATATTATAATAATGCAAAGGGAAGATATAATTAATCAATATTATACAACTACACATATACATACATATATACGTATACACATAACACACATACATATATACACATACATATACCAACACAAACACATATACACATACACACACATACACTTTAAAACTAACACAATACTTTTATGTAATATAAATTCCATTAAAATACATCAAACAATTACCAATTGCATCAAATACGTATGGAAAAAAAATCAGTTTATCATCATTAATTTGATGGAATAAACGATACCCTTCCTTTAGAAATATAAAACTCTCTTAATTTGTATCTTTAAAATAAATTAAATGTTGTTCTTAATGACTAATATTGTTTAGCATCGCAATTATTACGATGCGAATTATATACTATAATATATTATATATCTATTCGCTATTTGAGTATATGTGATATATATATTATTCGAAAAACACAAATTATAGAATTATTATTAATGATGTGTATAAATAAATACTTTCATCTTTCAACATATACACACACACGTACACACACATACACACACACGCACACACACATCATTAAACAATCTAATTTCATCAATAGTAAAACAATGTAATAATAAATGATACCAAATTAAACAAATAAAACATCTATTAAATTAGACATCTCTCAAAATAATAACTTCCGCATATATAATATCAAAACTAGACTACTGCAATTCATTACTTACTGATATACCAAAAATACAAGAAAAAAGACTTAATAAAATAATAAATCAAACATGCAGACTTATATTTAAACTATCCAAACGCACACACACCACATACTACCGGAAAAAACTAAAATGGCTTACATTTAAAAATAGATCAATATATAAAACTCTTAATATTATACATACTGCAATACATTTAAATCTTCCAAAATACATTAGAAATTCAATTGAATATTAAAAAAACCACTAACTTAAGATCATAAAATAGTATATTACTGAAACACAACACATTGACTAACTACTCCTTACTATGGAATAAACTCCCCAAGACTATTATTAACGAAAAACTACCACTTAAATTTAAAACAAAACTACACAGATACTTACTTGAAATCAACTAACTAGCTTTACATTAAGTATACTACCCAGATACCTTTATTTTAGTGCATTTTTATTATTTTTATTATGTATTGTATTTAATTTATTTATGGATGTCGCCATAATTATATATTATATTATCACGTCCGAACAATTTTCTTAAAAATTGGATGTATGTGAATAAACAAATGTTACTACTACTACTACACACACATACACACACATACACACACACGCACACGTACACACATGCACACACACCCACATACACACGCACACACACACGCACACACACCAGTGAACTCTGACCTTGTAATCGATATGGCCGGTTCTGATTTCGTCGCAGTGCTGGATCCAGTTCTTACAGGCGAACTGCCAGAAGTTCAGCATAATGGGGGACACGAAGTTCTCGACGGTGGTGAGGCAAGGTTCTCGTAGCATGAAGAACGCGTGAAGGTGTAAAGCCGCATTGTAATCGGTTAACTGTGTGGGGATGGAGGTTAGGGGGTTAACGGGGGTGGAGGTTAGGGATTAACGGGGGGGGGGGAGGTTAGGGGGTTAACGGGCGTGAAGGTCAGGGGACAACGGGGGTGGAGGTTAGGGGTTAAAGGGGTTGAGATTAGGGGTTAAAGGGGGTGGAGGTCAGGGGGAAACTGGGATAGATATTATAGGTAGTAATAGTGGTGGAGGGCATTAGTTAAGAGTGAAAGATGTCACATGGTGGAGGTCTTAGGTAGAAATAATGGTGAAAGTTATAGATTAATAGGGAAGGTTATAGGTCAATAATGGTGGAGGTCATCTGTAGCAATAACTACACGCTACATATATTGGGAGATATATTATGTTGGTATTTATAAATTAGCATAAATAAATATTATACCTATTAGTTGTCACTGAATTATACATACTTTGATATTAAACATTTTTGACAATTCTTTTATAATTTACAATATATGGGTATACAGTATTGTATATAATATAGTATATAATTGCTTATGTTGACTATTTTACATAATAAATATGTATATATATATATATATATATATATATTTACTAACTTCGAATACTTCTTTGGGAGCTAGAAATTGTGGAAAGTGTTTGAAGAAAAAGCTGAATAAGATTAATAAGTGAATTAATATTCATTACGTGATATTTTGTCACATCATAGTCATATTACATTTTAGTTGTATAAGCAATAACTAGAATTATATATTCCGATAAGGTATATGATATATATATATATATATATATATATATATATATATATATATTATATCCTGAAATAGAACAGTAAATATGATTAATATTATTATTAAATACTTGCTTTTAAAAAGTATAATAAATAAAATATAATATCATATATTATATATGCATGCATTATAGAGTACCAGGAACTATAGATTAACTAACTTAGAGATCGGTCCATTGGGTATAGGTCCCAAGTTATCGGTGACTTGACCGGTGAAAGAGATGAAGTTAAGTCGACCGAGGACAGTGCAGTTAGGCTCGCCTGTTACACGGTAATCACCACGGGTGTTATGTAACACATTAAACTATTACGTAATATATGTAACTATTACGTAACACCTTTTATGTAATCACCTGAACACCCTATTATGTAACACATTTAACTATTCTGTAACATGTTTAACTAGTATGTAATGCATTTAACTATTATGTAATGCATTTAACTATTCTGTAACACATTTAACTATTATGTAACGCATTTAACTATTATGTAATACATTTAACTATTCTGTAACATGTTTAACTATTATGTAATGCATTTAACTATTATGTAACATGTTTAACTATTATGTAATGCATTTAACTATTATGTAACGCATTTAACTATTATGTAATGCATGCACTTATAATGTTACATGAGTCATCGGTTATGCGTGCATATGTAGCATAGAAGTTTTAGCGAACTACTGCAGAGAAAAAAGCAAGGATTATTTAGTTCTATAGGGACATGATTAATATTATTATTTATGAAAATACATATGAACATCATTTAATTTATTTGAATGGCTCTGTACCTCAGTAATTAATCGCCAACGTAGAAATAAATTGTATATGCAAATATTATAATTGAATTTAAACGAAAAAATAAATATAACCATTAATAATGAAATAAGGAATAACGGCAGTACTGTACATTAATAAATGTTTAACATTATTGATATAAATAGTTATCAGGGATATGCAGTGATACATATATGTATTTTTAATATAATTAAATGAGTTAGTGGATTTAGTAGAGCATATATTTTGTTGTAGTTTATTCCATAGATAAAGGCCGATATATACCATGCACATATATTTGTGGTATAAATATAGATTAATATGTTTGAAGGTAAGTAGTAGTAGAATGCAGAGAGATATATTGAGTAGGAATTGAAATTAAATAAAATACATATTCGGGTTGGTTGCGGAGAAGAGAGTTTTAAATTAATAGAACAATTTTAAATATTACTCTACATTTAATTGTATCCAATATAATCTCTTTAAATATGGAGAAATATGTATTTAAGAGATACGATAAATTTTAAAAATTGATCGTACTAACGCATTATGTAGTATTTGTAATTATTTAATTTGATAGTCAGGTACGATGAAAAGAATAATATTAGAGTAATCAAAAATAGGTAATATAACATATGTGGCGAGAGTTATAGATACACTTAAATGAGAGGGAGTTACGGATTATACGGAAAAGGTAACGATGAAAGTGTATAGAGCAAAGAAGATTTGATATGTGGAGATGAAAAGACTGAGCTGTCGAAATAGACACAAATATGTTTAATATTATCATAATATAGAATATTATGATTATTTACCATGATAACAGGTGGAACGGTTCACAGGCATTTATGCATATGTAAAACATATATATATATATATATATATATTATAAATACATATTTTAATTTAAAGGACGAACGTATTTTTCTGTAGGTCATGTAGGTCTGAAGGAAGAAGAATTTCTTTCCCCATGTTAATTTTTCCAAAGTTTGAGGTATATACTGTATACGTATAATGTAATATAGTCAATGTGTGTATCTATAATATAAACTATATTATATGTGTAATATATTAGTGTAAATACAGAACGTATGTGCATTATCTCTTCAGTGGTAACCTATTGTAATCTGAAATAGAAAATTTTCAGTGGTATAATATATATATATATATATATATATATATATATATATATATATATAATATTTAATTAATAATTAGGGTGGATTGAATTTTGAAATAATTATGGCTGTCTGGTTATGACTTAAGGTTCTATGTGAATTTATTGACTTATTAAACTCCACATATATGCTTAAGTTACTATCGCGAGACATAACCAGACGGCCATAATTATTTAAAAATTAACTCTCCCTTATTATATATATATATAATATATATTATATATTATATATTATATATTATATAATATATATTATATATGTATTTAATATATACATATATAATATATAATATACTATATATATATATATATATATATATATATATATATATATATATATATATATATATATTTGTTATTTTGTTATTTTTTTTATTTGGTGAAGTCCTTTCATCCCATCCAAGAACTTAGATGAAGTTTTCACTTATAACCATGTATGGCTCTAATGTCCCTTCGAAACCTCTCTCATGTTAATGCATCCATTGTTGATTTATAAACACTTAGGTAATATATAAGATCACTTCTGAATATTATTTTAAGACCCATTTTATAAAATTAATTAATGGTCCGGACGAGGTTCGAACCCGCTCTCTACTGCTTAAGCTCACAATTGTGAATCTGACGCCTTAGCCAACTGAACCACACAGGGAGTTTAAATAAATATATATATATATATATATATATAATATAGATGTAGGTATGTTCAATATACATATAGATTAGTTCACACACGTAGGTAGGCATTATCTAAAATATTGCTATTTAAGTATTATTACGTGACATCATACTAAAGTCGTAGGAACCTTTGACGGTCCAGTAGTTCCGCTACTTTTGGCCAGAAACACCACTTTCTTAGAGGTCACTACGTTCTGTTCTCCCTCCACTATCCTATCGAACCACATCTTCATATCCGCGTACATCGTTAAAGACTGCGTATCCTTAAACTAATAATTGTAATCATAAGTATGGATCACATTCTGCATAGGTAACATATGTTATTAATATATATATATAAGGTATAATATACTGGTATATTGTAATATATTGATTAATGGATATCGCTGCTTCTATAGTTCTTAATGGGATGTCACACGACGCCCGCCTCTCTATGTTCAGAGATAGCAAATAATGTGTCTATACAAAACTAGGCGCCCAGAATTCTATTCATTGAATTGAGCTAATTTGTTTTATATTCTATTCAATAAATGTATACACATGCTATTACTGAACGTAATTTGTATAATATATATTATATAACATATATATATATATATGCACACATTTTAATTTTTTAATTTACGGAATTTCTATAGAAATTGTTATTTTTTGTAATTATACACATATAAATTTAGAAAATATCTTCCGTAATAGTATTCATATATATGTTATTTATATAATGCAATACAAATTAGTAGAATAAATATAATAGTTTTTGTGATACCTACATGTATATACACATACCTAGCGCGAAATAATTATTCTGAGAAAACCGCATTTGAATATATATTAATACATTATATATCATATATAATGAATATATAAACCACTTTTTATGTTATTTCTAGACTGTTTTCATAACTAATTTTGTTACAGATATTAAACAACAAACTATAGAATAGTATTATGAAATAAAAAAAATGTTAAATAAAAAAATATCTTCACCAAAACAAGGTGTATGACATCCCCTTAAAATAGATTACATTATAGCTAGTAAAATGTTATATGTCATAGATATGTCATTATTTTATAAACTATATTATTACGATTAGCAAGATGTAGTATGTAGATTATAGTATGTAGATTATCATCATATACTCATTGATATAAAGAAAGTATACTTTCTTTATATCGATGAATATACTATAGTCACTATAGTATATATAGTATAGTCACAATAATATAGTGTATAATATACAATGCATATACACTAATATACACTGTATATGCTATATTATTTCTTTTAAAATATATAAACTAAATTTAAAATAAATAATTATATTACTATAATTTATTTTAAATAGAGTTAAATATATTTGAAATACATCAATAATGTGGATTGAATTCCAACAATAAGTAATATATAAATAAATATTAATCCAAATATATCTCAGAAATATATACAGATTAGATTCCCAGATTATCCGTAGATTTAAAACCTCTGTTTTAAATTATGAATTATGTATACATATACTTAACTAACAGAATAGGCTCTAAACATTATTAGCTTTTATAGTAGTAACAAAGATTTTGCGAAGCAAAGATATAACACTCCATATGCATGCAACGTAATTTAGTAATAGCCCCAACCGCTGCTAGCAGTAGTATCGAAATCACTGATATAGATTTAGGTTCGGCTCTGTTTGCATACAACAATGTTTTCATTGCTCTATTAAATTACATGCAATATAAATTAGCTTTTACTCACTAAATATATACTTATAGCATTTAAAACATACATATCATATTTGTTTGTTATATATTAGTAATGAACACTTAGTTTTTATCATATAAATATTAATTTAAAGCATATTATTTAACATTTTAAAAGTGTATAGTTAAATACGAATTTACATTATAAACAACGCATAGTTCCTAAAAGTAACCCGCTATAGGTGGCACCGGGGTATTTTGTATACAAATTCGAATTACACGATTTCGCGTAAGTGTTATATCTTTCCTTCGGAAAATCTTTGGTAGCAATATATAATATTAGCCTATGTGTAACCTTTGACCCTAGTATCCCCTATATATCTGGGTAGCCCCGTTTTATTGAGTACACTACTAACCGCATTTCTATTGTTAATAGCCGAGAAATCGTGAGATATTCCATAGTCAGTGTATTTATTTTGTTTTATTATGTCCATGAGCACTTTATTCTGCACTGAATTAGCCTATAAGGGAATATAGGAGTATATAGACTATATACTATTTATATATCAATTAAGTTATACAAATATATTTATAAATCTTCAATAATTTGTAAATCTTACTTTATATATTGTTTCAATAAATATATAATTATATATAATAATAATAATAATAATAATAATAATATATAATTTATTAGGTAAACAAAAATATGGAAGAAAAAATAGATATGAATTCATACCCAAATGGACATGGTAAAAAAATTAACATTGGGTTTACATTTAACAAAACAGGTTTATGCATGCCGAACATTTGATATTATATATGATATTATATAATAACCTATAATATCTTTATATTACATTTCTATTGTATACACAAAAACATCTATTAATATATTATATATATATATATATATATATATATATATATATATATATATATATATATATATATATATATATATATATATATATATATATCATAATCATAGACGTAGAGTAGGACTTGAAAGCTACACTCTAAATCTACACTTGTAATACTATAGTATTCCATAATGTTATTGATTGTACAATGTACAATGTACAATAACAACTTATTAATTTATTATAATATATATATATATATATATATATATATGTATGTGTATATTTATTACTTTATTGATTAATTGAAACAAACAAAATGCTTATTAAAGATGATTGAATAACTCATTGAGACAACTGAATGATTATCATCAATATTTAATTGTTCTGCAATAATAAGTATTCTTTGGTTATTTACAATAATGATCACAATAATGTAATTATACACATGTAAATACACATACACATACACACATATATGCATATATATAATATGTGTGCCAAGTTAACACTTATTATCCATATATAATATATATTAACCATTACTCATAAATAGTGATTCATTAACTACCCAGTTACCTATATAGGATACCTACTACGATATACACGTGTCTAAATAACATCGTGAACACGAACGTACACGTGACTTCCTCTCATGCATGACGTCACTAACACCACGTGATACTACTGTAGATCACGTGATCGCGCGAGACTAACGTGTTCGCAGTGGTCGAGTAGCTCGTAGTACCGCTTTCTGCCGAAGAAGGTACAGGCGTGGTAGGAGGCGTACTACAGTAACGATATCGGGGAGGGGTCGAGCATTAAGTTATTGGGTAGTTATAGGTTATATAGTTATAGTATTAGTTATAGTTATAGTTATAGTTATAATATTATTATAGTTATAGTTATAGTAGTACTATAGTTATAGTTATTTAGGTAGTTACATATAGTTACGATATACCGCGTACATAACTTTAAGGGTGTGATTTTAGTAGAAATACTGGTGAACATTAGTATGTTATTACCATCGATATAAAGAAAGTTCTTTCTTTACATTGATGTTATTACATTGCATATATACTTATTTGGTAGACTATAGTCTAGACAATGGTATACCGATGTTATTCTGTCCATATGTCCAACTCTCTATGCTACAAAAACTACACCCTATAGATTGGTATACGTGAAATGTACACATGTGTACATTACACGTATACGTTATGCATACGTTATATATGCACTACTAATCTCTAATTATATATTATACTTTATCTAAATCTACCTAATATTAAGAACATATTAAACTGAACAAGTGAGATAAATTTGTGAATAAATACATATTCAAACAATCTATTGATTATTAATAACTATTTATTATATTCAATATATTGTTTGGATATGTATTTATTCACACATTTATATCACGTATACGGTTACGCTATTTTCTAATGATAATAAATTATGTTTCATTGATATTACGTTATTGCCATTAATGACATATGTCATGTATTCATACATCATATACATATTTATTGTCGTTAAACCTGAACCATGACCGACTTAAAGCTATGCGATTCGGGCGGTCGAAGTACAAAGCCGATATGTCCAGTGATCAACACCACTACGGTCAATACGACAGCGAGGGCTATAACAGTGGTGGGTTAGCAGTGGGAGGTTAGCTCGGGTTAGCTCGGTTAGCTCGGGTTAGCTCGGGTTAGCAACAGTTACAAATATACTATTAGCGTGTGGTGTAAGTACAGTATTCGTATCACAGTTAACATGTATTCACAACACATACCTATCATATTATATATATATATATATATATATGTACTTTTAATAATATACACATTATTATATTTATACAATATGCATGTAAACATTGTTTAGTAAACAAATGCCATGGTATATATACACTTGAATAGTTTTAAAGGTATTATTAATCAGACAACTTGAACTATGGAATAAATTCACTAAACTGCTATTAAATATTAATATATATATATATATATATATATATATATATATATATATACAGTCAACTCTCAGTAAGTCGGACTACGGATAATTCGGACTTCTCGATAAGTCGGACACATTTAGTTGGTTTGGTTGGATTTGTATCTAGTTCCATATTAAATTAATCGGATAAGTCGGATAAGTTGGATTGGATAAGTCGGACTATTCTATAAGTCGGACACATATTATAGTCATTTTTATGATGTTTATACTGGATAAGTCGGACTTTTATAAATTGTCAGAAATGTTTACTTTAAATAATGAATATTATAATTTTAGTAAGTAATATAATTGAATACAACATTTTATGTTGTTGATTGTTGCATAATTCCATATTTCGGTAACCATTTAACTCGCGCTGCGCATTTCATGTAATATTTGCATGATATTCTTAATCTCGGATAAGTCGGACATCTCGCTAAGTCGGACACTTTTCCCGGTCCCTTGCGAGTCCGACTTATCGGGAGTTGACTGTATATATATATATATATATATATATATATATATTGCATATCATGTAATGTGTGTACATTATATAGTGTATACAATATATGGATTAGTATACAATGCTCATAGATACATTCTTGAGCCTACTGACCCTGTAGTACAGTAGTATATATAATACAATAGTATGTATACTATAGTATACTAGGCATACCTAGTATAGTAGGCATATGTTACACACACACATATATCTATATATATATATATATATATATAGTGTTCTAGTGATATTCATTGTTATCTAACCTGCACATACAGTATTGATGACGCAGCCATACGCGCCTATGTTACGCAACACACCGGCTAACAACACCAGTGACGTAATCGAAGCGACGGCGAACCGCTGACCTATGTTCAGCATCGTTATTACGTAATGTATTCAGACGAAGGGGGCGTGTCTATATCTTGTAGTCAGTCTCTGCAGTCTGTAGTGACGAGGTTGGTGGTGGTGGGCGTTTAAACATGATAATAAAATATAGTTATGTATTTAAATGTATTGAATATATTAGATGCATACACACCATCGATATAAAGACATTTTTTTTATCTTTCTTTATATCGATGATACACCGACACAAACACACATATATATGTATACATAGTATGTATTACATACACACACACATACATACACACACACACACATACATACATACATATATATTACGTACCGATAAATTAGTTGTATATAACTATAACTACATTATGATATGATATCACTGTCACTACCGTAGATATTTGACATAAATCGGTATTTCTATATTGTACTAATATAACATTATTGATCAAGACCGGTGACCAGATATAGGTATATTAAGATGGCCTACTATTACATACATTCGTAGATTTATAGTTTACAACTATAGTTTATAGTTTGTAAACTATAAATCTATGCATACGTGTCATGACACATGCAATTAATTATAAATATTCAAACAAATAATATTGATATTTAATTAAATTTTATTTATTTCCTATATAAGATTAAGTGCGTTTCGATCATATCGATATACATGCGAAATATATAGCTTTCGTCTTATATATAATGGAATATCAATCATATTGAGTATATCTTCTATAATTATAAACGTATAATTATAAACCCTATACAGGTTTTCGAGATTACAGCGCTGTGTAAATGATAACTCGATACATCATATCTATAAAATCACCAGACCGCATCTCGTGCATTTCGATTATGTAAACAACTGACTTCTATTGTTTTATTCTACTATATTGCCTGGATTATTTAATTTTGATATTATTTACTGTACTGTTAATTCATACATTATGACTAACTGCGTTGACTGTAACATACTATGTAGCACTAATGATAGTAATAAATTTAGCTAAATTAAACGCTAAACTATTACCATCAGCTTGGACAAACAATAATACGCCACCCAATATGCTTGTGCGATTTTCATTTCTCCTAATTTCTTATTTTATTGTAATAACTGTTTAGACTCTATTAATGATATTTCTGACTCATCTTCTAATGTTACCTTACCTTCTATAGATAAAATTGATAACATACAAACCTTAATTGTTGATTCCAATAATATAATCAATAATCATGATGCTAAAAGTCATACTTATGCGGATACTCTTACATTTCTATTAATTGTATGACTTCTAAAATTATTGTTATACCAAGAGAAATAGCTCATGCTACAATGGATGATCTATCTGTTATAATTAAAAAGATTACTAATGTTAACTTGAATACTGATATATAAATATTAAGCTTTTTTCTAATAAATATTCGTTCACTTAGATCCAATATTACTATTCTTGCTTTACGTACAACTCACCCGTTCTCTATTATATGTCTTACAGAAACCTGAATAAGTCTTGACGACATTGATATATTCTCCTTATTTAGCATTGCCAATAATAATTTTTTCCTCCACCCACGCATTTCTGGTCGTGATGGTGGTGTTGGTATATTAGTGTATATGAATTTACAATCTCCGTCTATATCTCCAATAGCTCTATCTTATGGTGAATGTATTTCGTGTAATTTTAGACTCAAATTTAACTAACTTCGTATAATCTTTATTACCGTCCACCTAAGCTAACTGATTCCTCAGCTAACTGATTCCATGGGTATTAACCAACACATACTTATTCCTAGCCATATTAGTGGCAATATCATTGACCTCATTTTCACTCCTAACGACACCCCAACTTTCATTTATTCATGTTCTCGCACTGACATTCTTACTGATCACTATATTTTTCACATCTCCATTCTCTTTAAGAGGCCCTCATCCACTAAGTCACTAATACATAATAGAGATTTAAAAAATCTAAATTATACATTTCTTTGCTCACGTATCTCCCACTGTTTATGGAACACTAATATATATTTTGATAACCTCAATTTATGTCTCTCCTTCTCCCTCAATGCATTTTCCCCCATCAAATCTAGTTATCTTACCCTCCATATTTCCTCTCCTTGGTTCACATCCCACCTAGCCACGGTTAAACGCTATCTCAGGAAACTTGAACGTAAGATTCACATGTCTACCTTTCATAAATCTATATTTCTGATAGCGAGGAAAGTCTATAAACTTGAATTAAATCTCAATAAAACGACCTACTATGAATCAAAATGTAATGCTTGTGGAAATGACAGTAACAATTTTTAAATGACACTGACAATTTTTAAAATGGCTAATAGCATCCTTGGTACCAACATCAAATCTAAGTTTACTGCACTGCCTGATGCTGTTCTGTGTTCTTCTTTTGTCTCCTCCTTGTCTACTAAGCTCTCCCGTATCTTCGACAACATTAGCTCTAAATTGGCGCAATTACCGATGACACTTTATGCTCCTATAACGACTAACCCTATATCTTGTAAACTCTCTTGTTTCACTCCTCCTTCTATTACTGAAATCCGTAACTTGATTCTCACTGCTAATTCTATTTCCCCAATTGACCCATTACCACTGGTCGTTTTCAAGAACATCGTCCCTATAACTGAAAATGCAATACTTTACTTGATCTCTCAATCACTTGACGATGGAATCATGGTCAGATCCCTGAAATATGCCATCATTAAGCCCATCCTAAAAAATCGTCTCTTGATCCAAATATATTGACCAATTACCGAGCGATCTCACAACTTCAAATATTAAGTAAAATCATGGAACGTGTGGTCAGTCATCAGCTCATCAATTACCTTGAAAATAAAAATATGCTTGATTACTTTCAAAGTGCTTATAGAAAATCTTTCTCTATTGAGACTGCCCTCATCCATGTCACTGACCTGATTCATAACTCGCTTGACTCGTCTTATTGCGTACAATTACTTCTGATTGACCTTTCTAGTTCTTGACATGCTCAACCATTCGATCCTCATTAACCGTATTATCAAACTTGGTATTGAAGGTTTACCCATTAAGTGGCTGATGTCGTTCATCACTGATCGAACTTCGTCTGTTAAAATCAATGACTTAATATGACCTCCTACCAACATTTTAAAGGGGTCCCTCAGGGATCAGTTCTTGGCCCACTTTTCTTCTCTATATACTTAGGTCCTATCACTAATATTATTCGCAAATACCCTAATATCTATTATCACATCTATGCTGATGACATTCAACTACTACTGAAACTATCCATTGACTCTATGAACTCTAACTCTGGTTTTAGTATACGTGTATTTAGCATTATTTGCAGAATTAATAATATTGTATTTATTAACAGCATCTTCTGATTATACACGGAATTTCATTTCATCAAAATGACCATGATTTACAGATAAATAATGTTCGTCTGAATTATGCCCAAGTAAGGGTGTATTTTTTACCTTGAAGAAATTAATTTTCTGAAATGATTTTAATTGTAATCAATTATATTCAATTATATTCAACAACGATGTCTTATACTATTAAAGAGCTGTCTTCTTCGTAACTTCTATAAACTATTTATGATCACAAAATGTATTTGTGTTAGTTAGTTTATGAATTTTGTTGAAGATATGATGACATTTTTATATATATTAACCGATACTTTACCTGACATGTCCACTTGATTATAGTTGATTGTATACAGTATATGGTTAAATACACATGATATATATCATGAATATTGTATACATGTTATATACCATGTGTATACAGAATATAGAATATCATTTTTAGTTATATGTTAACTATTAATATAACTTTAACCACGAACGAATGCTAACATTTCTACCTTTAACTTTATACAACTTTATAAAAAAATCATTCCCATTAGCTAATGGGGAATTCGGCAGGGAATCCACATGGGAAATATTCTCATATGCCGAATCCGGTCAGTTGTGGTAGGTAGTATATATGATAGTGATGATGACCATGATAGTAATGGGGTTACTCCACTGAGGTACCACACGATAGGTATCTACTTAATATGGTTCATCATGATTTAAATTTTCCTTTATTTTATAATCGAATACAAAATATATAATAGGTAATACTTAAACATTTAAGTATATACTAACATTTTATTGAAATAGATTCAAGTTCGAAGCATATATATATTTAAATTACCAACAATATATTAATGATAACTATCGGCTGCACTATGCCCTACTTCTGTGTGTGTGTGTGTGTGTGTGTGTGTGTGTGTGTGTGTGTGTGTGTGTGTGAGTGTGTGAGTGTGCCATACCTGTTACTAAGCGTGGCGTATGACGCACGCCTCACGTAATGATGAATCACTGCAGGATTACGCAATCTTACGTAACACACTCATTACGCTCGCCACTATCATCTACGAATAGCTATGCATCTATTATTTAGTAAACATACACATACAAACACATACACACTCACATACACGCATACATATATATATATATATATATATATATATATTTATATATATATATATATATATATATGGGATATATCTAGCTATCCATGGGAAGTATCATAATGTATTATATGATAGAAGATATTATATATGTATATATCTAATTATACTGGTATACCTATAGGCTAATTTGACCCACATAAGATAAGATAAGATAAGATAAGATAAGATATATTTTAATATTGTATAATTATAAAAGAAAAACAATAAACGGAAAAATAATATAGTCATAAGATATAGTCAGAAGATTTTCGAGGTATTTGACCTTAATAATTCCATATACATAATATATTATATACTACACTTCAAATATAAATATATATCCGTAAGTTTATGTAGTATATTTATATATGAATATATATCCTATTTATGTGTTTCCATAAGCTATATATATACGTGTGTGTGTGTGTGTGTGTGTGTGTGTGTGTGTATGTGTGTGTGTGTGTGTGTGTGTGTGTGTGTATGTGTGTGTGTGTGTGTAGGGATTTCATTTAGGTAATGTGTACTACTGACAGGTGATGTTGTATACAGTTAAATATTAAATTATTTATTACATTAATTGAGATAGTTTAGTTAGATAACGGAATAAGTTATTTAATAGTAAATATATAATATAAACAAATAAATATACTATATACATACATATATAATACAAATAAATATATAATATAATTGTATATTAAAATGGCACCTCAATTTGTATGATCTTATTATATTGCAGATATACGAGCTAGATTAATAATATGTTCTCCTACTATCAATATATCATTATATGAGATAACATTTGCATCATACCCATCATATTATATTAATATATGCATATATAGCCATGGCTTTAATAATCAATTTTAATATTATAATATATAGATATAATAGTATACTTTATAATTTAATTATAATAATATTTCAAATATGTATTTGTAGGGGAGGGAAGGGGGTAGTGGCCGATAATTAATATGCATCAGAATATTTCTAATATATCGATAAATACTGAATTTTAGGCTATTATTTTTTTGAATTAACTAGAAATCATATAGTTCTAGAATACTGTGATTTCACTTTTATATATAAAGTGTTTAACCTAATAATATAAACGTTTGAATAGGCATTACAAAAAGCACTAAAATAAGGCGTGGCTCTAGTAGTGGCCGTTAGTACCAGACAATGCGATAGGTATCTCGTAATATATTCGATTTATATTTTTGTAATTATGTAATATTAAATAATTATATATATATGATGCATACGCACCTTATTTGATTCAATGATTTAATTATATATACACATACTCTTACACATAAATAAGCATAAATATATATAATCGTGTTTTTTGTTAAAATTTGACAAAAAATGATTATATAATAAATTAATTATTTAAAAAAAATGTTTACTATATATTATATATATTTTGATTATCTAAATATTGTATATAGAACTTTTTATCCTATCAAGCACCATTTAAGCGTTAATTACCCCCTTCCCTCCCCTAAATATAATTTACCTATAGGTTATATAAAATATCAATGATGAATATACACTGTTAAAAATAAGGGTTGTTATTCTACAAAATTATAGGGTTGTTAATAAAGAAGGGTTTTTAATATCAAATATTAAAGGGTTGTTAATAAAAAGGGTTGTTAATATCAGAAATAAATGGGTTGTTAATAAAAAGGGTTGTTTACTATTATTAAAAAAGGGTTGTTAATAAAAAGGGTTTTTAATATCAAAAATTAAAGGGTTGTTTACTTTCATTTTTAATAACAACCCTATAGGGTAATAAGCTTTAAGTTCATATAATTATTTTATTATAGAAAGAATAAAATATTATACTTTTTAATTATTTTGAAATATTGATTTAATTTTTATCTATGCAAATTAATTATAAATTATTATTTTAAATTAATATTTAAGTAATTATACTGTTTTAATAAATAAAATATTATTTTAAAACCTATAATTATTTAAGTAATCCTATGTATTTTAATATATTATCAAAATCTAATTCAGGAGACTTGTGAACTACAATTTTAATCATAATTATATTGATAATACAATTAGAAATCATGTGAAATAATTGCCCAATATTTAATATATAGCAATAGCATATTGATTAAATATTGTATTCAATATTAAAATGATTATATTATTGAATTTAAGTTTTAAATCTAACTTAAATGAAATTATATACTATATTATAATATATAAGTTAATATTTTGCTATGGTAATACTTATACGCTAATATACTATTATTTATTTTACATATAAACTTACGTTCAACTTACTTCAACAACTTAAGTTCAACTTAAGTTATGAACTTAAGGGTTGTTAGCTATTAATTTAAAAAGGGTTTTTAGCTATTAATTTAAAAAGGGTTGTTAACTATTAATTTAAAAAGGGTTGTTATCTATTAATTATTAAAGGGTTGTTAGCTATTAATTTAAAAAGGGTTGTTAGCTATTAATTATAAAAGGGTTGTTATCTATTAATCTAAAAAGGGTTGTTATATATGGATTTTGAAAGGGTTGTTAAATAAGGTTTTTAAATACTATTTTTTAACAACCCTAAAAGGGTTGTCCACCGTGACATACCAGACAACCCTTATATTTCAGTTTTAACAACCCTTTTCTTCTAACAGTGTACGCTATGTATTTACATTATGAAATACTGGTAGTGGGATTACCCATTAACCCATTATAAATGTATTTGACAATGTATTACAAGTATTTCTATTGGGTTTAATTACAACGTATTACACTACACAATGTATCAATGTTGTAATCACACTATAGATTGAACAAAGATTCTGCGAAGCAACACTTTGTTAAACTCTTTAGAAAAATCGTTGGTAGGTTAACATATATATTACACCCATTATACAAATTATGACACCTAATCGCGTCCCAATACACTACAGTATTATAACTACCTCATATAACAGAGGTTATATGAAGTATCGGTGTTATACACACACTCTGATCTCTTGGGAAGTATGTCAAATTCTTGTCATTCTGAATCAAAGTAACACCGATACATGCTTAATATTAGCCATATGTTTGGCTACTATTTTCATCGCTAGTAATACACTCTACTGTTTTATATTCTACACTATAGGGCATACACTATATACTATATATATATATATATATATATATATATATATATATATATATATATGATATACTCTACAGTGCATATATATATATATGTGGCTACATAATAGAAGTTGATACCCTATAAGGTCTCAAAGTCTATTATTTAAATTATTAATGTTGTTTTGTAAATAAATTATATGTAGCTATCTAAATATATGTATAGTGAATATTTATTATATACATATATATATATATATATATATTATTTAAATTCAATGTCAACATATTAAACTAACAAATGGTTTACCCAGGTGCACGACGTTTAACGTACATTGTACGACGTACAGTGTACATGATGGTGACACATACTATAGTAGACACATACTATAGTACACATATGATGTTATATTAGCATGGGCTACTTATATGTATACCCACATGTAGTTAATAATATCCCGATACGGCGGTAACAAGAGTATTATCTCTATATAGCAATCATATGATAACATACACCAGCTTAATTAGTTCAACATATAGGATATATATATATATATATATATTTATATAGTAATAATCATTGGAATAACTATAGAAATACATTTATGTGTATACCTAAATATATATATATATATATATATATATATATATATTATATATATATGTCATCATCATCATCATCATCATCATCATCATCATCATCATCATCATCATCATCATCATCATCATATTATAGATTACATAGGCATTATATATACATAGTATGTATTACATACCTATTATAAGTATCTATAGTATATATTACAGTATACCAACATATTCATTTCATATATTACTTTGTCCACAAATATCCTTATAACAATGCAGATAGTGCAGCCCGTTAACTCTATCGAATATACTTGATATATCATATACTTTATATATGATACATCACATATTATACTTATTTCTATCTACATATCTGACTATATTGGTATACCGGGATGCAGTGTCTTTTTAAGTATTCGAATGTGGGGGGGGGGGCAAATTTCAAAAATAATTATTTTGTTTTCAATTATATACGAAAAATAATCTAATGCATCAACTGATTTATACTAAATACAAGTATGATATATTTTATTATGAAAAAAATCGAATATTGTTGTGGTCTCAAATTAAAAAATAAAATTGGGGGGGGGGGGGGGGGCAATTACACGCAAAATACCCGTTAAAGTGCTATTTAATTCCTCTTCTATTTATTGCGTATCTTGATAACCGATATTTTGTCAAATGCATAAACAAATGCGTGTCCTCATCTAAATAGATATATATCGCGATGCTTCACTGATTGTGAATCACTATAGTTGTGAGTCATAACTTAGAACTATCTATATTTATGACTAACCTATACATAAGTACACATTCACATACATATTCAGAGAATATTATTCACCTATATTCTTTCTATCTGTAAAATAATTAAATCATATGACAACATTTGCCATCACATATATACATATAACAACGTCTATTTAATAACAGCGTTACTTACAGCTTCCTATTAACCATTATCATGTATCAGATATATAGTTGTTTAATTGTATACATATCATGATTGCATGTTTTAAATTACTACTATAATATACTGTTGCCTCTAAAACTGAATTGATAAGTATATCCATAAACCATGTTTGGTTTCATATTTCTTAATCATATATATCCTACAATCATTTATCATTCTCCCTAATAAGTCATATTCATATTTGATTAAACTCAGGAATCTCTCTCTCTCACTGCATTGTTATAACATATATAGTGTATGTATACATAACTATTTACATGTAAATCGTATAATCTGCATCTCTCATTAATATCTCACTACGTAAGTTTGTTCCTAGATTTTAAACTCTCTCATTTTATATCCAATTTAATAGTGTGTATTTGGTGATCTATTCATTTCATACATCCTAAGCTAACCGTATTAATACATATACACAGCTATAATCATATCGCTAGATAACAATATTTAATTAAGCAATGTTTACTTATAAATATAGATAAGGACTTCTGAGCGTCCCAGCTAACAGTAATAGCCTAACTAGCAATATAATAGCATATATAATAGCCTACAATATTTACATTCTGCTATTAAGTTTCCATTACAAGTATACTTGTAATATATATATTATGCTGCTATTATGTTGCTATTGTTATAATAGTAATATAGTAGCAGCTTAATACACTTTTAAAATTAATAGCAACATAATAATAGCATACTAGACTTTTAATGGCAACATAATAGCAGCATAATAGAATGGTAAATTAATAGCAGCATAATATAAATTTAATGGCTACATAATAGTAACATACTAGCACAATTGTATGCACATTAATGTATAAACATTTGAGGCTATTAGATATGCTATTATGTTGCTATTATTAGGCTATTACTGTAAACTGTATTATTTAGAGGTTAACTGTTCTAATAGGATATATATATAATTTAAATGATAAAATAATATATAAAAATTTGAAATATATATATATATATACTTGTATAATATATTTGATAATATATTTATATCATATTATATATAATAATTTGTATTGCTATTGGTTACAATTATTTATAATAATAATAACACACATACGTTAACAATATCATATATAACACGTACTTAAAACAAAAACCAACCTCGTTACGTAATCGTATAACATATATAAAGTGACGCACGCGCATGAATGAACATATATTACTAGTGCGTCGTTCACAGGTACGCGATCTATTTATAGACTATATAAACCAAATGGGCGGAGTTTACTTCACCGTGGCGTCGACACAAAATAATAAGCATAAGGACACATACACATATCGATAATGGTATGCGATTATTTTCATGCGTTCTATTGTTAATTGATGCGGGTTCTAGGACAATAGGTCGGCTTACGAAACACCCCCTAGCGGCCTACTTATGTCATTGTGTGGCGGCGATGTAACCTCACAGAAACAAACAATAGGTTGTGGTCACCTTTATATCTGTATATATCTATAGCTGGGTTACCTGGACACACTGGTCGTAATACAGAGGACACCTATATCCTCGCTCAACTATAATTCGATATATATATATATATATATATATATAATATTATATTATCCACGTATAACGTTACTTCACTATCTCGAGTCATAACCATATCGCCATAATTATTTCAAATTTCACTCCAACCTATATATATATATATATATATATATATATACTTACTTTACTTTATTCCCTTGACTCGCGAATCGTAGGGGAAATCAATGAGCTGGCTGTTATACAATGCCGTCGCCATTCGTTGCGATCGTGTGGTTTCGCCATTAAGTCAGACTGAGTCATCTTGCTCCATTCTTTTAAATCATCAATCCATTTTCTTTTTGGTCTACCACATTTGCGATTACCCTCAACCATACCTTGGAAGATAGTTTTTGCTGAGGTTGTCATGTCTAATTGTATGAACGTACCATTTTAATTTTCTATGGCGGATGGACTATAATATTGTTTCATATGTACCAATTAAACGTATCATCAAATCTTTAATATACTTGTTTGTCTTCATTTCTTTGTATGTTATTCCAAGAAGTTTTCTATGAGATTTGTTTTCGAACCTTGTAATGTTTTTGTTGACACTTATAGTCCAATATTCGCAACCATAAGTTATAATAGATAATACTAGAGAGCGATAGAGATTATATTTGAGCTTGAAACGGATATATTTTCTATTCCATATTATAGTTAGCTTTACCATAGACGATGTAGCTTGGGCTACATATATATATATATATATATATATATATATATATCAACATTGTCTATATCGATTATATATGATGATCCTCTTATAATATAATAGATATTACATTATTTAAAATTTGATTGCATTTTTAAATTCAAGTGATGATATACACTATGGTTGTAAATATTATTGTATATACTACCAATTTATGATAATGATGAATACATAGGTGAAACAATATATATATATTAAGTATTTTTTTGTTAAACTAGAAAATAATTAAGTTGTTTTGATTATTTAAAAAGGAAATATCTAAATCATAGTTTACCTATAGACTAGAGGTTATAGGTTATATACCTATAAGTGAATATACCTATACTGTATAGTGTTATAAACATACACATATATATATATATATATAAAATCGTTATTATTGATGCATTACACTTATATATAACACATAAACAATGCTACTGTAAACACGTCACCTATAGGATTGCGCGCAATTCTAATCCGAAACAACGAGATCTATTTACCTCTGGGGTATAGCCTCATCGGTATCACATATAGACAGTACTCACATGAATGTTACATCACATCGTGATATTACGTAATAGTTTACTCATAGGTAACACCTATAAAGAGGTGTATTGACATAATAATATTTCTATTATCTTTTTATTAATACCTTAAGTGTATATATGTAGGTGAAACTATCCGAACCTCGTGGGATGTGCTAAGGGGTAGAATGATTCAAATAACATGAACATATTAAATACTTTTAATCTATTTATATATGTGAATACATAACATTTACTACTATATGTATAGGACCTTTGTAAACTTTGTTATACTATAATATAATATTTATAAATCTAGAGAAAAAGTGCTAACATGCTAAATAGTTTCTCTCTATAGAGATAGCTATTAGCTCTATGATTATATCATATTGTTATATCGTAATTTATTTAGTAATGTATCCATTACTAAAAGGGTATACGCCTGGGTATACGTATAGGGAATACTAGTATATTAAATAATCATAAATTACTTATTTACAACCAAATTATACCTATATATTATGTTAAAAATTAAGGACATGAATGAATTCCATAATGTAATAACATTTATGAATCATACAGTATGATACTCGATATACACATATTCTATATAAGCTATAGATTCTGACGGGATATAAATAGTATATGTACCTACTATGAATTATGAAGTATAGGCGCCATATGTAGACTTACGATATAGTAATATATAGCATATTCACTATTCAATATTAATTATTAACAACGTGGTATAATATAGCTATATTAATATATATATATATATATATATATATATATATATATATATATATATATATATATATATACATATACTATAACGGTGAAGTTATATATACTTATTTAAATATCGATTTCAGAATTATCTATTAATAAACTAAATTATCCAGTATTAACGTCCACAGGTACACATCACATATGCAGTTTATTGATTAGCTCATTAGCACATCGCATCCGGTAACTATAGTGACTATAGGTCACGTTACACATGTAACCATAGTTTCCCTGTACTATAGGTCACCATAGGTCACCGTAGGTCACTATAGGTTAATATTGGTCACTATAGCGACTCCAATATCTATCAATATTACCAGTGTCTCATGTAGAAATCATCTATGACAAATCCCTATATAAATATACTGTGCTATCTAAATGATATGTCTATTTATATATATATATATATATATATATATATATATATATATATATATATATATATATCTATCCGTATAGGATATAGGGACGAACTTTTATTATAATAGAATACGATTATTAATATTAATGAATGACCTTAGGTTTAAACCACACCATATTCAACACGATGTGATGTGGTGGGTGTGCACAACTTAATATCATGTGTATTACTGATAAGACATTCGCATTTATAGATTTTGTTGTGTAAATACATTTACATATATATATATATATATATATATATATATATATATATAGATATTGTTCTATATATTTGTTGCCTCGTCAACAATCGATAGGTTGTCCTCAGCACATTACGGCTACACCGCAGCACACTACACGTCGTACACCGTGCTGTGCGGTATACCAGCCTATACCGCATACCCCATAAGCTAAGCGTTAGATCATACTTTCTTTACACCCACGGCTCTACACAACTATAGGCGACGATTATTCTATAGAGCGTTCTAAAGAGCCGGCGCGCTATTAGTGTGTACATTATCTAGGCCACGGTGCAACACCACGTAACGTTAGTCATGCGGTCACTCGAACCGAGGACAACGTATCGAGTGGTACACAGGAACATAACTATACTCACCAACATATATACGTGCATATATATATATATATATATATAGGGGCGTTGCAACAGGGGGGTATGTCCCCCCTACTTTAAAATCTAAGGGGACCTCCTATGTATTGGTCCCCCCCTACTTTTACCACAACTTTATTTCGATTGGTTGGTCCCCCCTACATACACAATCTTTCCAGAGCCTCTATATACGTGTCTATATATATGTGTGTATATGTGCCTATGTTATTGTTATTGTTATTTTTATTTGGTGGAGTCCTTTCATCCCATCCAGGAACTTAGATGACGTTTTCACTTATAACCATAATAGCTCTAGTGTCCCTTCGAAGCCGCTCTCATATTAGGCATCCATGGTTTTAACGAGAGCCGATCATTTATTTATGTACAATTATATAAGATCATTTCTAAGTAATATTTTAAGACCCATTTTTTAAAATTAATTAATGGTCCGGACGAGGATCGAACCCGTGTCCTACTGATTATGTGTCTGCCGCCTTAGTCACTGTAAGTTTATATGTATATTTGTATACCTCTATAGCAATTTATCTTTAAAGAAAATAATATAACGGCTATATAACTATTTTTTATTGGGCATTCTGTAATATTTACAGGGAATTATATACCTTTTAACCAATCCCTACGTAGTACATGTACATGTAAATAATACACATACCTACACACACACACACACACACACACACACACACACACACACACACACACACACATACACACACACTTATTATTTAATAATTAATAGGTGAAAGAAAACATGAATTAATTCCTATAAGTAATTAATATACAATTATATTTTTTAGAGGTATAAAACTGTATAATAATATAATTTTTTATAATATTAAAAAAAATAATTCTATAAAAAATATAAATATATTGAAAAAAGCTCTAAAAAATATATATATACGAATACATGACATACTTGGAATGTGATAATTATACTGTAATTCTGTGGCACCGGATTGATTGTAGCTCCATTAATAGACATGTATGTTTATATTTGGTAGAAATTGGCGCCATTGAACGTAGGTATCACTAGATATTGGCTGATTTGTTATTTTGTTATTTGATGTCCCATCAAATATGCGGCGGCAAATTCTCATGTATACGTTTCATTTGACACAACTTATATTCTAAACATAATTGTAGCTAATTAAATTTAGTAAATGTACATTTTATTTTTATTTTTTTTTCAAATTAATTTTAATTTTTTATAAAAAATATATTTTTTCTCAATTATATATTTTTATTATGGGAGTTATATTTATCCATACTTTTTTTAATCTATTTATTTTATTTTTATTTAAAAAATAAAATTTAATTATTATTTTATTATTTTATTTTTATCCGAATGAATATTATGATATACGGCACTGCACATATTTTCAGGAGGTATCGAATCTTTAAGTATTGCATTACGCTTATCGCGTTCACTGATCACCATTAGACTTTGTCTACAAACTGATTGCATACATTCATTGATTCATATATATATATATATATATATATATATATATATATATATATATATATATATATATATATATATATATATATATATATATATATATATATATATATATATATATATATTAATAAACGTATTATAATAATCTAACATAATTATACCTATATATAAATATAGTTAAATATATTCATTATTTTATATTTGAACAATTAATTAACTTGACAAAAATATATTATAATTCATATACGATTAAAATAATAAATACCTTTATTTTCCGAAATAATATATATGAAATTATATATATATTAATTTATAATATAATTGTCTCCATAAATTAAATATCCTTTCATTTTAATTACATAATTATTCTGAATATCATTCTGAATATTGATCTTAATATAATGAATCGTTTCAAATTAATACCATATATTATAATATATATAATATATATTATATAATAATCGTCAATTACTGGTTTTAGGTATACTTAATATATAAATATATATAATAAATTATAATAATATAAAATATATTATAATATATTAGTCATGTCATTTAAATAAATAATAACTAATATAAGTTTCAACTCCAACCTCATGCATGACCAGATGATATTTATTCAAAATTAGATATATCATCATTAATGTTTATAAATTGCATATTAAAATCTCTGTTATAAATAACTTGATAATATTATTAAATTTTATTTATCGGTATTACATTTTCTAATGTATCAATACTTTGAGATAAGATACATTTATGATATGGATTATAATTTGTAGTATATTCTAATGCATTTATTACAAATCCATATAAATGATATTCATATAGCCTTACATATAAATTTAATAAATATTAATTTTAATCTCATACTTTTTGCTGACGATACGGTTAGTGAACCATATATTAACGTATATTATTAAATTACTTTTTGTTGGTATTCAGACTTTGTATATATTATATCTTTGTTCAATAATTTCACTATAGGAAAAATTACCTCGTTATAATTATTTATAATCTACCTAGTTAATTAGTCATACCTATATATTTGCGGGCTTCATTTATATTGTAATGGGCGTTCATTTTATGTATTGCTTCTATTTTGTCTTCATCAATCTGTAAGCCATGTTTTGTTATTTTATATCCCATAAATACAATGCTTTATTTGTTCATTTATAGATTTTTTTTATTGAGTTTTTATTATGTTATTCACATCTTTTAAATAATTCTTCTGAGATTCTTATCGCGGTAGTTTATATTTTACCATGCATGATTATATAATTTGCTATACAGTATATTCCTTTAAAATCATGTATACTACATGATCTATAGAGTATCATTTCTTTGGAAAATTTCAATTGACCTATTTAAAACAAATTATACCTCGTCATCGGTATATGCTTTAATTTACTTGAAATGTACGTGCAATGTTGCAAGTTTACTAAATTCATAATTTTAGTTGCTAGTATCCATTAATAAAATCTATTTTTGAGAAGAGTTGGAATCTTTAAGTTTATATAATACATTGTCCAAATTGGTAACGTATTGTATTCTCTTTTCAATGCTTTATTTAATTCATGATGATCAAGACATATTCTTATATAACCATTTATTTTGTTGACTATTGTTATCTAGCTGAACTAATCAGTTGGTTCTATAGTTTTCTTTAAAACATCTACATTTTCTAATATTTTCAATTATATATTTAGTTAATATTTAATTGATAAGGGCACTCTTCTGTTATATATATATATATATATATATATATATATATATATATATACGTACTTTAATGTTAATACCGTGACTCGGAAAGCATAGGGGAAATTAACCTACTTGACTTTGAAACACATCTTCTCCAACATTTTACCAAATTCTTTATATTCATCTTAGTCTAATCTGAAATGTTAGCTAGCCATGGATTTTTCGGGCGTCCTCGTTTACTTACTCCTTCAAACATGTATTGCATTATAATTTTGTAGAGGCCGTCACATCTGGATATGTGTCAATACTATTTTAGCGTGCGTCGTTTAATGGTTTGTAGGAGAGGTTCGTAGTTACCTATTATGGAAAAATCTTGTACTTTACATATTCATTAGTATTTCTTTCCTGGTACTTTATCCCGATCAGTTTCCCGTGGGACTTGTTTTCAAATACTTTAATATTTTTATACATAATTGAATTGATCATCCATGTCTCACAACCTTATGTTAGTATTGATAATACAAGTGAACAGTAAAAATTATATTTTAACTAAAATTAATATTCCATATGATATATATGCGTATCATAGCCGATGTTAAAATATATAATCTTATTTTAATTTATGTTTCACAAGATCCAACTTTTGAGAAACATACACACACATATATATAGGCCTACGACAAATTAAATTATGTATAAAAAGATTCAAGTATATGAAAATATATATATTTATTATGAATACAATTTAAATATAAAATCAACTTAATATATATGAACAAATAAAATTAATATGACAAAATAAAAATGACGTGACAACTAAAACATGAAATATGTAAACAGAAATAAATTAGTGTTACACTATATTTACATAAGTATAATGTAAAGTATAGTGTGTAAAAGGAGACGAATGAAAAAGGCAAACAAATTGTTCATTGTTTCTTTTATATATAAAATGGTATATGCAATAGCCTCATTTTACTTCTTTAAATGTTGTAATTACAACATATTTACAACATAATTACAACGTATTAATACGTCTTGCAGATATCGGTAATCATTACACTCTGTAGGTATACCTACAGATCTACTTAATAGCGAGACAATGAGTAAACTTCATCTATAGATGACATTTACTCATTGTCTCGCTATTAAGTAGATCATTATTAATATTATCATATATAATTATTATAATATATTATATATTTTTTTATTAATATAATACAAATTTTGTAAATATTTTTTTTATATACTGATTGATCAATAGTACGATAAGATCTGAAATATGTTTTTTTTATTATAAATATGAACACATATAATTATGAACGATTGATATAATTTTTAAAACCCATATGATAATATATACACTTAAATCCATTAAATCGATGGTTAAACACATTAAAAAAAAATATTTCACACTTTTTTTAATACAAAATTTCTCATATTTTTACATAAAATGAGTGAATTAATTACTATTTTTTATAATTAAAATTATTTTAGTGAATTAATTATAAGTGAATTATGAATGAATGAATTACTATTTTTTATAATTAAAATTATTGTTGTTCTTATAAATTTCTTTTAATATTACATTATATATACTTAGTATCATTATGTATATATAGATATATAATTTTATATTTTATTATAGAAAAAGTTTTCAAATTAAAATTAATAATAATAATTTGTTTTCCATAATTTCGTGGAAAATTCCTGTAAATTCGAAAACAAATATTATACAACTTTTTTCTTATAGAAAAATATATATTTAAAACTATATTTAAAGATAACTTAATAAACAATGTTTAATGATATACATAGATGTTCAAAATATCTCATATCTCCTACATGTTAAACCCCCATCTCTCCAATATTACATTTAATAAGGTAGCGTAGCTCCAATAATTAATTTTCATATTTGTATTTTGTTTAATTCAATTAACTATAGTTATCTTACATACATGTTATCTAGCTCAAACACAATCCTAATTCTCAGTAGGGGAAAGTAGACACCTAATACGGACACTTCAACAATAAATGGTCTTAACTTTTTATGACTCATTATTTGTATTCAACAATTACATTATATTAATATTATATGATTATAGATATTATTGTAATTTTAAAATTTTATTTGATCTTTTAATTCCATAGATAACGGGGGTGTCCGTATTCGGTTCCTATTTGCGAATACGGATAACCTATATACCACTAGATAAACTATATATTATTGATGAATCAATCAGACTGATTTTATAATAATTTTGATTTATGTATTACATTCTATCATATTTACCAGTTAACATTTATTTTTGTTAAATTCCGAAGATATTACATATAATATTACATATATTTTTAAATCAAAATAACGCTCTTAAACTACTGAATTATTTTCATATTTATTAATGCCATCTTAATACAAGTGCAATATCCTTTAAGAATCGTCTAGGGATTTTCTATTCTAATAAGTACGAGCCAGCATACATTGTATGTACATTGTATTGTGTACGTTAAGGTGAGCCGGTTGTCTCATAATAGTATGTCTCACTCCGCAAATAGTTTACATATATATTTAAAATATATTTAATTTTTTTTTGTGATTCGATTATGTTTTTGCATTTCCCTGGCCATTTGAAAATTGGCAAAAAAATGAAAAAAATCATACTATTTTCTATATAAATCGCATGTATTTGTCGCTAATTTTTATAATTTATTTATGTCTATAATTTTTTAATATAATCAAGAAATAATTTGTTTAAATTACTAACAATTATCAATAATATAAATCAATTTCTTATGTTAACAATATAAAATATTTTGTTGAAATTAAATATATATGTAAACATTTTAATTTTAAAATTAGAAATTTCTTTGGTAGTATTGGTGTAACATATATTAGGTATGAAGATTATATAACACTTTTTTTTAAATATCGGCAAATAATTGTATTGATGATTTATAAATTAAAATGTGTTCATCAAAATAATCAATAAAATCTGATTTGTTATTGTTTCATTTGATTTTAAAATAAATAAAATATATGTATGTAAATATATACTTATACATAATATAATGAATTTTAAATAGAAGTTTGAAAATATTGTACTTTTGTACACAAATTCTAAAAATAGATAATATTATCAGGAATTCTATGGACATTTAAAAAAAAAATTTAAAACATGTTTTTATAATATATAGATATATAATTAATAAAATGTTGTTTTAATAAAATAAATATCAATACAATTAATATGGATTTATATAATTCTATTAATAGCCCATGTTAAATCTGTATCTCTGCAATGTAAAATTTAAATCTTCCTGGGAAGCAACTAACAATTAAAAAAAAAATGTAATTTAAATGTATTGAATATATAGGTAGATATATCTTTTGAGCCAGCTTTCTATTCCAAAAAACTCACCATAGCGGCTCAGCTTACTGTACGTCATACACAATACTCGCGACTCGTATCCCTATAGATTTAATCTGGGAGATAACGCTACATCGATGACCTATAGGTAACAGTGCAGCTTATATTGTAAAATGCAGGGCATATTGCTAGCTCTTATTATTTAAATATAAATACATATATGCTTACTTATAAATCTATATACAAATACAATAGAAAAATGATGAACGCATAGTATATTTTAATCTTAAAATCCATATCACGTACACGTATAATAATAATTTATATATTTGTAAATATATTACATGTTTTAATACATTCATGGTTTGTATTTAGATGTATATTTTTATATTTATTTATATTTGTATGTATTTATTTATCTACTTAAGGTACGTTAAGGTATATATATATATATACATATAGATTAATCATATAGATTAATTGAATAAACATATTATAATGTATATGAATGTATAAAGTTATTGAAATGTAAACTTTATATTATGTTATATTGTATAGGGGATATTTATATATAATAATAATAATAATATAATATTTGACAAAATATCGGGGTTGAAGAAGCAAACATGTCTAAATGTTCATCCACATAAAATTACGAGGATACAAATATAATAAAATATATTAAATAAACTAATTCGTCAACATTAATTATGCTAATTTAATTATAATAATAATAAAAATAATACTTTAGTTCAATCGTATTTATTAAACAAATGGTATGAAGTAATTAATTCATAACATAATAGGCACATCCTTTGTTTTCCATATATTCATTTTCTTAAGTATAACTTCTCTTTTAGTCATAATAAATATTCCTACATAAATGCCGGCTATACATACAATTATATAACCCACAATTATATATATCATAGTTTTTCTTATATATTTATCATTGTATTTACTTATATTTATCTTTTGTGTAATATTTGAAATTGTATTATCTGAAATAGCTAGGATATGATAATAAATCATAATTAGATAAGGTATTTAGACTAATTTGTATTATTTTAAATTATAAAAAGAATATAATCATTAGTTTCGATTAGTTATAACTATTAAATTTAATACAGACATTTAATAAGAGTTAACTCTTGAATATTTACAGATGTATATTATAAATTAATTTTAAAATTTAATTTGATAACATTTAAATAGTTAAACTAAAAATATATAAATAAAATAAATATATTTCTATTTTCATTATAATCTATTTAAAGTTTTATTACATTTTAATTATATAACTAGTAGATAATATATATATAATAATAATAATATCAGAATTTAGGCATGACCAAGGTAATCGAAGAAGCGCAATGCTTATCTAGTCGTTTACCTGAAACATATTCCCAATTAACAATTATGAGGAGAACAAAAATAAATTTTATATAATATAGAAGTAAAATATGTAATTTTATAAATCTTATAAGAATCATGAGAATATAAAATTATAAATCATATACAAATATAAATAACTTTAAAAATAATATTAAAAGTAAATAATTATAAATAAAAAAATTAATAGTATAAGAAATTAAAAGTATAATTTGAGTATATATATATATGTTAGTTTTGAATGCTGTAGTTAAAGATTACTAATAAATTAGATCCAGAGTTGCCAATATTATATTGAAATTAATGATGGTATATGATGTATCAACTTCAAGGATATGGGTACGCCAGTTCCAATGCCTTAGGGATCTTAATACCGCCAATAATAAGAACACTGACAATACTTGCCCACTCCACAAGTATATCCCATCCCCCGACACGTATCATAATCATATCAAGTCCAAACATATTAGCCTGTCAACTCCGGTCATAGAAAAAATATAATGAAAAAAAAAATAAAAAAAAACTAATATATATATATATTCCAATAATTAAAAACTCCTCATAATGTCATCATATAATCATAAAATGTAAAGAATAAAAATAAATTAATATAAAAATCTAGGAATATAAATATAAAATAATTATAAAATTAAAAATTAAAAGACAAATCCTATTGAATAAAACAATTAAACATAACTAAAAATAACTAAAAAAATAAATAAAAAAATAAATAAAAATAAATAAATAGTTATATTATATACAAAAATTAAAAAAAAAAATTAAGTAAATTTATAGTAAGTCGAACACAGTAAACACATTTTTTTTAAATATTATAATAATTCAAGAAAAAGTCAAGAATAAAACAAACAAATAATATTTTGTAATTTTATATTATGTCAAAGTTATATAAATAATAAAAAAATTATATAAATATTAAAAATAAAAATAAAAATAAAAATTTAAAATTATAAAAAACATCAGAAATATTTGTTAAATTTATATTATGTCAGAAATAAAAATTAAAATAAAACAATAAAAAAAATACTTATTTAGACAAATTTTCCTTTTTAAGTCATTTTTAATTCAAGAATATATTTTTTAACACGTCTTCCAAACGATTTAATACACCTATTTTTTGTAAGTTGAATGGGAAGTAAGTTCCACTGTCTAGAGGATACATTTCTCACTCTAAACAGATCTCTGCTAGTTCTTGACTTGAATCTTACAAATTTATCCGTGTTTTTATTAATCAAAAAAAGTTGTTGAATGTTACTCGGTAATTTATGATAATATGCTATGTGAGCAACTTTAATCGAACTTAATTTTACAATATGATCAACATTCAAAATTTTATTTTCTCTCAAAAATACATTATACGATGAACTTGTGATTAGTTTTAGTATTCGCTTTTGTAATCTATTTATATAATCAGTTAATGAGGAAAAAGTATTTCCCCATATATGGGCACAGTAGTATAAGTGAGGAACAAATAAAGCATTATATATAGATAGTAAAGTATATTTGTTTGCCATTGGTCTAACTTTCCTTATAATTCCGGTTATCCTAGATAACTTTTTGGAAATGTAATTATACTGTTCTTTCCAGTCTAGTTTGTCATCAATGAATACTCCAAGAAACTTATAGTTTTTAACCTTTTCGATCTTGGTATTATTTATTCTGATATCAAATATAGAGTTAGTATGTATATTTCTAACATTGAAAAGGATAAAATTAGATTTTGTCAGGTTTAAAGTTAACTTGTTTGCGCAAAGCGATTTATTCAATTTTTCAAGTTCCTTATTCATTTTAACATTTAATTTACCTAGTGAATCACTATTAAAAATAATATTAGTGTCATCTGCAAATAAAATTGTTTTGAAGTCATTGGAAATATTCTGTAAATCATTAATATATATTAAAAATAAAAGTTGCCCAAGAAACGAGCCCTGCGGAACACCATATTTCATAATCTCAGTAGTTGAGTATTCATCTTTATAGTGAACAAATTGTAGTCTATTATGTAGGTAACTTTTAATTAATGAAAGTGCTGACCCCCGTATACCATAATGCTCTAGTTTAACAAATAATATGTCATGGTGTATTGTATCGAACGCTTTTTTAGGTCAATTGATACAACTGCACATTTTTCCAATCGTTCAAGACTTTCAGATATTGATTCAGTTAGATCCATTAATGCATCCGAAGATGAAATACCTTCTCTGAATCCATATTGTGAGTCACTCAATATATCATTTTTTGTTAAAAATACATTTAATCTTGTTTTTATTATCTTTTCAAATAATTTGTATATTTGTGGTAACATTGATATTGGTCTATAGTTGGATAACTCATTTTTAGCACCAGATTTATATATAGGAATTATTTTAGAAATTTTTAAATCATCTTGAAATAAACCAACCTGTAAACATTTATTAAAAAGTATTGCAAGAATTGGACTTATCTCATCCTTTATTTGTTTAATTATATGCATATATGATAATATATATATAATATATTAAAACCTAAGGTATCAATGCTGTACTTATTATCACAATTTTCGATAATTTTTTTAATTTCGTAGTAGGAAATAAAAATAATGAATTTTTGTTTTTATTAGTTAATGTCTTATAGATTGACTGCAAACTATTATCACAAAATTCCTTAGCTAAATTTGGGCCTACATTTATGAAATGATCATTAAACTTATTTGCAATTTCACTATTAGATTTATCACTAATAAAAGTAGTATCCTTTGATTTACTAGTATATCCAATTAGCTGTTTTATCGCTTTCCACATTTGTTTTGGGTTATTACTATGAGTTTTAAATTTGTCATTATAATATTTATTTTCTACATACCTAAGAATTGTTGTTAAAATATTTGTATAACTGGTATAGCTCAGTTTGTTGAGAACAGTTTTATTTTCTATATATCTTTTATAAAGTTTATTTTTTTAAATATACATTTTCTAATTGTATTCCATATCCACGGTTTGTTTAGACAACGTTTTTTGGATAGTTTATTTGTTATTAATGGACAAGTTTTATTATATAACATAGAAAGGTCTTTTAAAATTTTTGTAAAAGTATCATTTATACATATTTCAGTGTCATATTTGAGTAAATTCCAATTAAAATTAGTTATTGCGAGTTTGAAATTAAAAATGTTATTTTCTTTGAGCATACGTGACTTTTTAATTATACTTATATTATCTCTTTTAGATGCTATTTTAAAATTTATAAAAATTGGTAAGTGGTCACTTATGTCTGAGTAGACTATACCAGATATTAAATTATCTTGAAAGTTTGTAAAAAAATTATCTATGAGTGAATTTGTGCTTGAAATTCTTGTTGGTTTAGTTATTGTTGGGTATAAATTAAGTGAATATATGCTATCGTAGAAATATTTAGTATTATTAGAATCATTATAATTAAGCAAATTTATATTTACATCACCATCAATACATATTACATAATCTGATATATAATTTTCAAATTTATTTGTAAACATATCAGTGAAATCAATAATGTTACTATTAGGTGGTCTATATATACCACTAATTAAATATTTTATGTTTGAGTTTTTTAATTTAAACTTAATTGTACACATGTCCTATATTTCTTTATTAGTATAACACAATTCATCTATATTTTCAAAGTCAATATAATTACTAACATATAATAAAACACCACCACCTCTACACGAAGATCTATTTATACCTGTTAAGTTATAATTTGATAAATTATATAGTTTATTATTTGAATCATTCAACCATGTTTCTGTGATTATAATAATAGAGAATTGTTTATGAATAGAATCTATAAAATGTATAATATTATTATAATTTGCACTAATACTGCGTGCATTTATATGAAGTATAGACAAATCATTTATATTACTTGTATCACAATTGAATGCATTTTGTATATTTGTATAATCATAATACTTGCAATCAATACTATTAGAATTATCAATTGATTTGTCAAAATCAGAAATAAATGTATTCATAGTGAATTAATTAAAATAAAAAAGTATAAAATAAAAGTATAAAATAAAAGTATAAAATAAAATAAAAGTATTAGATAAAATATGAACTTATGTATTTGAAATCACTTCAGTATAATACGTTAATTGTGTTGTATCTGTAATCACTATTTTATTTTTTTTGTCAGTACTGATATAAACTTTATTATTAAAAACCCAGGTATTAGTAATTTTCTTTGATTTTACCAACTGTCTGGTTTTGTAGAATATATTATTAATATTATTTGGGTGTTTTTTGTTTAAATAATAGTTTGTATTTATTAACAATAGTTTTTTTTAAAGAATATTTACCATAGACTTATGATTATCTAATGTTATAAAATATGTATCTGATTGTACTGTGTCTGATGATTTGATATTTGTATCTTCTGTATTTGATTTAGTTATATTAATAATAGTTCCTTTTTCTAATTCTATATCTAGCTTTGATTTTAGAAATTTAATTATATTATCTTCACTTTCATATGATGTAGTATCCTCTTTATTGTTGTTTGTGAGTATTATAGTAGTACTGGTATTATCGTTTATATTGTTATCTAATTTTATTAATGAATTAGTTATTTGTTTTAACGGTAATTTCTGTATTGTTTCACTATTTTTTTTAAACTCAGTATTAATCAAGTTTATTAGATTACTGTTATCTGTCTTAAGCTCTTGAATTAATTTAGTTTGATAAGTTACAATATCTGACAATTTTTCTACTTTAGAAGTTAATTCGTTTATATATTTTATTATTTTAACATTTGATATTGGTGACATGATCAAGATTAATTTAATATTACAATAAACGAATACTTTTTTAAAAATAATTAGCTACTTTATTATACATATACTTAAGAATAGTAATATATATATATATATATATATATTTAATTCTTAAAGAATATAATATAGAATATTGAAACCTTATATATTAATAAATATTATATATGTAAACAAAACAAAACACTATGTTATAGTACATACATATATAATTTTATGAAATTAAATATATAATGTAGTGACAAATTAAATGTCACGGTTCAGTAATTCAAATAACATATCATATAATGCTAATTTTAGTATCAATAAAATACATTTAATATAAAATTATAAATGTATTTTATGTAATATCTGTTTATAAGTACTATGCAAATATTATATTATAAGATAGATTTTAACTTAGATTTTTGATGATAATTAAGGATTTAAATGAATTTATAATTTAAGATGTGTCAAAAATGTGAACCAGGAAATGAATATGATATGATAGATTCAATATATATATATATGTATATATATATATATATATATATATATATATATATATATATATTGAATTATATATTAATAATATTTGTATATTAAGTTATTAACTATATGTATTATGTATTAACTATAAGTTATATAGGTTATATTTAATACTAGCATAGAAAATACATTATTTAAAACATTTTTATAAAACATATATATATATATATGTGTGTATGTGTGTATGTGTGTATGTAATACACACTGTGTATAGTATTATAAGTAGTAGTAAATAGATTTATTCACAAAAATCCAATTTAAAAAAAATTCTGATGTGTTTAAAATTCTACATATTATATCATTGTTATAGTGATATCCATAACTTAATAAATTAAAATAAATTATATATAATACATTCAGTAAAGAAAGGTGTTGGTGGATAGTAAGTTTGTAATTAAGTTAGTCAATATGTAAATTTAGTAAAGAAAATTAGTTTAAGTTTAAATAGTTTTGTTTTAAATGTAGGTGATAGTTTCTAATTGGTTTTGGTCTTGGGTAATTTATTCCATAATGATGAGTTATTCGATGGGTTATGTTTAAGGAGGGTACTATTTGATGATCTTAATATAGTTATTTCTTTAAGTTTAATTGAGTCTCTAATGTATTTAGGAAGATTGGTATGTATGGTATTGAGTTTGTATAGGTAGGTATGTATAGATATGTGTTTAAATGTAATCTAGTTTAGTTTTTTTTTCGGTAGTCTGTGGTGTGTGTTCGTTTAGTATAACATTGGTCTGAATATTTATTTTATTATTTTGTTAAGTCGTTTTCTTGTAATTTAGATATGTTAGTAAATATGGAGTTATAATAAATAAAGTTTTTTTATGACATAGTCGAATGTTACTATTTCGAGGATAATTGATTCAGAAGGTTTACTTGATATAGTTTAATAATGCAGTGTTTAAATATATATAGATTTGTGTATTTAACGTTAGGTATTTATCTTGTATAACACCAAAGGTAGTTATAATAGTTAAGTTAGTATAATTCTATTTCAGTATTAGCTATTTTATTCGTGTGAGTGGAAGTGGGATAATATGTTTATTATGTAAGATAATACAATATATGTTAGGTTATTAAATGTTAACGTTTTGTAGTTAATTTATTTATTTCAGTTAGGGTTTCATATAGGTTATTTAAGTAAATTGATGTGTATAGTTGTGTATCATCTGCATATATGTGATAGTTAATATTATGTGAATTTATTATGGAATTAAAGTCAGATGTATATATTTTAAAGAACAAAGGTCCGAGAATACTTCCTTGAGGAATTCCTATTTGAGGAAAGTTATATGTATTGACTGGTTTATTGTATTTTATCTTACAATTTCTTCCTGTTAGTTATTACCGTATTAGTTGTATTGTTGTTTGGTCTATCCCGATGGATTTTAGTTTTTCGTAAAGTAACGTATGGTTTCTTGTATCATTTTCAGTTGTTAGATCGAATTATATAAGTATAACGTATTTGTTGTTGTGAGATTATAAGATATATATTTACTAAATTATAATTTTAAATTAATACTATTGTGTTTACGTTTATATGCAGTTTGTCTGGGATTATATAAGTTATTATTCATAATAAGGTTGGTAAGATGTTTTGCCATTATTTTTACAATAATTTTAGATAGAAAAGATAGATTAGATATTGGTATGTACTTTTTAGTAAGTTTTTTATCAAGAGAATGTTTTTTTTTGTATTGGTATAATGATTGTAATATAATTAATAATGGAAAATGGGAGTGATCTATGCATTTATTGATCAGGTCCGTGTATTTGAGGAATAATAAATTAAGGTTTTTTCAGTTGGCACGAGATAATGTTGTCAATGTAAATAGGTTTTAAAATGTGTTGATTTTATTAGTCTTTTAATATATCCAGGGAAATAATATGTATTGGATTTGATGTAATATAATGTGTAATTAGATCTATGATGGTTGGCAGTTTGAAGTTCTATATCGTCCTAAATAGTTTTATTATATGAATGAAAAATGAAGCATATTTATCTGAATCAATGATAAAGTTTGATTTTGTCTTCTTTTTAAAAAGAGTATGACTTGTTTTATAGAGCAATTTCATATCATGTTTCTAAGTATCAATTATATTGTGATAATATTGTTATTTAGATATTTTGATTTCATTAAAGTCATATTTTTTATTAAAATTATATAAGTTTCTGTTAGGGTGGTTTTCCACTACCAGTATTTCTGAAAATAATTTCCGGAAATGTATGTAAGAAAGTGATTTTATATTAAGTAGTAATGGGATACCATATTTAAACTTACCACATTTCCGAAGTTGCCGGAAAGTAAGTGGGTACCCCACTATGATTGTAGTTAAATTACTAGAAAATAATTATTAGGCAAAAATGTCCGAAAATACTGGTAATCCCTGTATAGATATTCTTATCTTTTCTCAAAACTATTTCGATATTTCTGAGTATGAATTGATGTAGTTCAGATAGTATATAACTTTAATAGTTTTAGTTGGCGCATGTATTTCAAGTGTTGATGTATTTTATGAGTATTAGTATAGTTAAGTATAATTAGTTTATATAAGTCATTAGTATAGTATGTATTGTTAATGTTTTTTAGGTTTCGGTAAGTAATAGTTTCTTTTTTAGCTGACGATTTTATGTACTTTAGATATATGTGTATGATATTATGATCTGTTGTTTTGGAATTGTTCTTAATGATAACAATGTCAAGCGTGTTGCATTTGCTATGTGTAAGTTCATGTATATGTTGTGTAAGGTTTAGATCATTAAGTAAATTCAGGAACACAATTATTCGAGGGTAGATATTAAAATCACTTAGCATTAGTAAGTTATGTTCATCATGTAATTGATAAAGTATATCGTGTATAGTTTTTAAAATGTATGGAACTTGGTGGTCTGTATAGTAAAAGTAGTTTTAAAGTATTTGTTTTTTTATTTATTTCGAGGTGCATTTGTAGAAGTTTAATTGAATTACTGTACGATGCAATTGTTTCGTTAGTATAATATTATAATTAATAATATCAGCTAGTTTATCACCGTGTGAAAGTCTAGAGTGTTGTTTAAAGTGATGAGTGTTGTGCAGTATTACAGATATGTAAGTAGGATCAATGTGTGTAGAACACACTGTGTACGTGATATCAATATTTACATATTAACCTGTTAAATTAGTATCTATATTGTTATTTAAAATGCAATTATTTTCAAGATGTTCGTATAATTTTAAGAACTCTGTCACATTTATGTAATTACCTTCAAATATAAAAACGGATATTTTAATTTCTTTCTTAATTCGTCGTATCCAATTTACGTTGCAATCACATGTAACATTATTAATAAAAGTTATATCCATATATTTGACATCCTTTATATTTTGTATGAAAAAGTTTTTTAAAGTTCCTTCATGGAATGTTTCTATTAGATTCTCATCTAAATGTAACACTTGTAAATGTAATATATGTGCTAATTCAACGATGAATGTCTTGATTTTATTATTATATAAATTTATGTAAAATAATTTATTATTATTGATAAATAAATAATAAGATATTGATGTTATCCGATTATTATGTAGATTAATTATAATTATATTTGGCAAAGAAGTGAACACATCTTCGTGTAATTCTGTTATATTATTATCATTTAAATATAGGCTTTTAAAGTTGGGATATGTTATTTTATAATGACTACAATTTATGTTTCTAAAAGAACACATATCTATAGCTGTTAAGTTCCAATTTTTACAGATATACAGTATTGTAGTATTGGTTATGACATTTTGTGATAATGTTCCATTGATGATGTGTTGATTATTACATTCTATCTGTTTAAATTAATATTTAATTAATTATTTCATTAGTATTCATTATATATATATATAATATTAACAATATAATATAATAATATATAATACGATTACATTTACTATATATAACATATAGAAATTCCGCTATTTACCGACTAATGTATACATGTTTATAAATACAACAAAATATATCATTCTACAGATTCTATAGTATTATTTTTACATATCAATACGAAAACTATATTGTCTTTTATTTATTATATGATTTTTTTCAATATATAAACTAATTCTTGTATTTATTAATTTTTCATATATTTTAGATAAAATAAGTAAAATAGATATCTGTCTATAATTATCAATATTATATTTTGTCCCTTTTTCTACTTTAGCTATTTTTAGAGAATCTGGAAAGTGACCTACACTAAAACATTTTTTATATAATATAGATAAAGGAAAATATATAAGATCTAATATATTTGTTATAAGAACATAATTAATGTCATATGATCCCTTACTATATGTTAATTTAATATTATTTATAATATTCGTCAATTCAGTGGAATTTATAAAAGTATACAATAAAGAGGAAGTAATATTATATTTTGGTATAATTATACCCAATCACAATATTACCTCCTCTTTATATGTCATATACTTAAGTATCTTAATTATTATTAATTATTATTTATATGTTACATATTGCTAAATTAATATAAACATTACAAAAATATTTATTAAAATTATTGCCATTACAAGTGTCATTGATATTATTTATAGACAAATAATTAATTTTATTATTATTATTTCTTTTATTTAGTAAATTATTTAGTCTTTTCCATAGTATTTTAAGTGAGTTTGATGAAGTTAATAATAGTTATTGGTATAGTTTATAGATATTTTACTTTACGTAAATAATGTGTAAATCTATTTCTAGCATTAATATAAACATAGATATTTATTAATGAGGTATCATTACTACGTAATAAGTGTCCACTTTTTATATTGCCAAATGTACTGAAGTAAAGGAAAGTCAATACGTTTCGTGGTTTAATATCAGTTTTATTCAAGAAGAATCTCCGCTGCCTCGTGGGTATCGACGCGATTCGATAAAATATACGTCCGTACGCTATCACGATGCTGCCAAATATCTTTTTCATGCATCATTTTTTAAATTTTATTATAAATCAATTGTGAATTTTTAAATTTAGTGGTTTTTTTTACTAATTGGCAATTGATTAATTGATAATTTATTTAAGCAAATACAAACTCCATATGTGGCTTAGTGGCTAATGCGTCAGACACACAAGCAGTAGGACACGGGTTCGAGCCTCGTCCGGACCATTAATTAATTTTATAAAATGGGAATAATGAAAATAAAATGTAGAAGTGATCTTATATAATTGTGTATAAATAAATGATCGGATCTCGTTAAAACCATGGATGCCTTAACATGAGAGCGGCTTTGAAGGGACATTATAGCCATATATGGTTATAAGTGAAAACTTCATCTAAGTTCCTGGATGGGATGAAAGGACTACACCAAATAAAATATAACAATATAACAATACTCGAAACATATTATCGAAAGTATAAAGTATAAATATTTACTAACGATATAAACGATATAGATATAAACAAAGAATAATACGTAATTAAAACGTTTTACATTACTGTAAAAAATAAATGAAAAATAATCGAAAATAGAAATAAATGATATAGTGAAAATAAACGAAAAATGATCAAAAATAGAAATAAAATATAGCGTAAAAATAATCGAAAATAAAATATATAGAAATAAAATACATTATTTTGTAAATGGCATCTAAATATTCAATTCCTACTTTAACTTTATTGAATTCATCTTATCTTACTTCCATGTAATAATAATACATTATTAGTTATATATTTTAATATTTAAATGATATTTAAAATATAATATAAACAGAAATGTTAAAAATCAAATAAACCAATACTATAATGAAGCAAACAAATAATGTAATACTTATCAAAATACGTAATATTACATTATTAATTTTATATTTTAATGGTATAATAACTTTGATACATAAATATATATACACATAAAAAGAACACGTTAATAATAAAAAAACAAATATATTAAGACACAAACAATATAATAAGTATCATTATAATCTGAAATAATATTAAATTATTAATATTATATTTTAATAATATAATAAATTTGAAACATATATATATATATATATATATATATATTTATATAACACACTAAAATAAAGTTATACTTCCAAGTTTAAAATCTGTAATAATAATAAACTATTAATTTGATATTGTAGGATTCTAGTTAGATTCTACTTAATAGATTACGAATAGTAACAATGAACAACATGATTTATTAACTTGTGGCGAGATAGTAATAACGTGGTTATATCATCGATATAAAGAAAGTGGATAAGCAATTGACGCACGCAATGCATGTAAAAGATAGACACATGAATGACACTTTTATCGATAAATTAACAAAATGGTATCAGTGATTTTGATTGGATATTAGTCATATTATATATGTCAAATATTAAAACAGTAGTCTTTTCTTAAAAAGTAGTGCGCCAGATAGTGGGTTTCGACTGCAGCGCTCGTAGCGGATAGTGCCATACACTACATTCAATTGCTTATCCACTTTCTTTATATCGATGGGTTATATATATACAGGTGGACGCACGCACGTAGGCGTGCGTTGATTCTTTGTTCGTGTCTATTATATAGACGCGAACGCGATACGTGGTTCGATAGAGCGTGACGACGTTACAGGAATGCATCTTGCTGTGTAGTGTGTGCTAGGCCGCTACAGTGCCCCCCCCCAAGTCGTCTAGCTCCGGGAGGTCGGCCGCGTCTTACGAATGGTAGAGGCGTGTCTTTCGTGACGTATGCTAGTTTCAGTCTGTCGACGGAGATGCTATCTTTCTTCCCGTTCTTTTCTACGACGAAGTATTTGTCCTTCCTTTCTATAACGCGATAGGGACCATCGTAAACTTTCTGAAAGGGTGAGCGGTGAGCATCATTACGTATAAATATAAAACCACATGTGGTTAACAATGTGGGAAGTGATTTTCCTGGTTTATTACCGTGGCACGATGTTTGTGTTGGTCGTATTAGTTTGAAGGTTTCTCGTAGTTCCTTTATGTAGTCACTTTGGTCTGTATACTTAGTTTGTTGGTCGAAGAACTCACCGGGTAGTCGTAGCGTTGTTCCGCGAACTAACTCTGCGCTTGAGCAATTCAGGTCTTCTTTTGGAGCGGTTCTGAGTTAAAGCAATACTAAGGAAAATATGTCTACCCAATTATTGTTCTTTAGTTTAGCCTTCAGGTTGGCTTTTAGTTGGCGATGGAAGCACTCTACTAGTCCATTACACTGTGGGTGGAAGGAGGTAGTGTTATTGATTTTAATACTAAGCAGTGATGACAGTTCTTTCCAGAGGCTGGATATGAACTGTCTTCCTCTGTCTGACGTGATTTCCAATGGGATTACAAATCGCGATATCCATGTCATCAGAGCTCTCGTGCAGTCTTCGGCTGTTTGGTCTTTCATGAGTATGGCTTCAGGCCATCGTGTGTATCTATCTATGATCGTGAATAAGTATTTGTTCTATTTAGATGTCGGAAGGGGACCTACAATGTATACGTGGATGTTAGTAAAGCGATGTGATGGTATTAGGAATGATTTTAACGGGGTTTTTACTTGTTTGTCAACTTTGGATTGTTGGCAAGGTAAACATTCCTTGGACCATTGTATAGCATCTCTCTTGATGTTGTGCCACACGAATCTTGCCAATAGTAGACGGCGGGTCGTTTTTCTACCTGGGTGGGATAAATTGTGTATTAAATTGAATACTTTCCTTTTTAAACTTTCTGGGATTATAGGTCGTGGGAGATCCCTGCTTGTTTCACAGTATATGTCATTTCTTATTTCAGTTGTATTCGGGTGTTTCTTAATGAAGTCTAGTACCTCTTCGTCATTCTATTGTTCCAATTTCAGTACGGCATATATGTATTCCGATAACTTCTCTATGCCATTTATGGTTATTCTGGAGAGTGCGTCAGCCACATGATTAGATGTACCTGATATATGTCTTATATCATTTGTGAACTCTGCGATGTAGGATAGATGTCTAGACTGTCTCGGTAATTTTTCAGCCTGTGAATTTAGGGCGTGGATTAATGGTTTATGATCAGTGTTAACGTGGAAAGTTCTTCCTTCTAGGAAGAATCTGAAATGTCGGATAGTTTCAAATATCGCTAAAAGTTCGCGGTCATATGTACTGTAACGTGTTTGGGCTGGGTTTAATTTCCTGGAGAAGGCAATTGAAGCAATTGGTTTTGTGATGCCTTCTATTTCTTGTTCGAGAGCGGCTCCAATAGCTATATCTGATGCGTCGACAGTTATCTGCAATGGAGAAGTAGTTGATGGATGTACTAACATTGTTGAGTTTGTGAGTGCGAGTTTAGATTTTATAAATGCCTCGAACGTTTTGGTAGTCCATTCTAGAAGTTTCGGTCCTTTTATTAGGTCGTATAGAGGTTTGATAATGTTGGCCATCTTGGGTATGAAACGGTGGTAAAAATGCATCATACCTATGAATTTTTGCAGCTCTTTGATGGTAGATGGTTTTGGGTAGTTATTTATAGACGATATCTTATTTTCTGCAGGTCTAATTCCGTGTTTGTCGATATAATGACCTAAAAAGTTAATTTCATTAGTAGCGAAAATACACTTACTTTTATTGAGGGTTAAGCCATTTTCTTTCAGGATAGTGCAGACTCTGCGGATGTGGCGTCGGTGTTCTTTCTCGGATGTGCTGGCTATTAAAATATCATCAAGGTATACAAAAACAAAGTCTAGGTCTCGGGTGATATTATCCATCATACGTTGGAATGTTTGAGCCGAGCTTCTGAGACCGAATGGCATTTTTATATACTCGAATAACCCAAAAGGTGTTATAACCTGATGGGTTAATGGGTACTTGGTGGTATCCTTTAGCTAGATCCATTTTCGAAAAGATAAATTTGTTTCTCAGGTTTATGGAAAAGTCCTGAATGTGGGGAACTGGATACCTGTCTTGAATGGTTTGGTTGTTCAATTTACGATAATCGCCGCATGGCCGATACTCACCTGATTCCTTGAGGACCATGTGTAGAGGGGAGGACCAAGGGCTGTTTGATCTTCTGATAATCTGCATTTCTTCTAGTTTTCTGAACTCCTTCTTTGCAGCTGCTAGTTTATCTGTAGATAGTCTTCTTACTTTTGAATGGCAAGGGTAGCCGTTAGTTTCTATATAACATAAACTCCCATTGCATTTTTGTTCCTCCGATTGTGATGTCGATCTTCTTTGTTCCTAAGGTGGCAATGACAGAGCCGTTAGCTGCAGCTAAACATGCGGTATTTGTTCGTTTCCTCTCGTTCCTTGTAGCTGGAAAACGCTGACTTCAGATCCCGTATCGATTAGATATCTATTATTCATGCAGGTATCCTGTAAATATAAGAGATTGGTATAGCCGGGAATACAAATGTTATTGAGTTCCCGGCTTATTAGTTTCTCTGGTATGAGCAAGGTTTGCGGCACTTAGTGGCCTTATTACCGAACTTACTGTGGTAGTAACAGAGTCCGATTTCCTCTGTTCCTGTAGAATGGGTTTCTCTTCTTATAATGTTTACCGAATCAAATTTGATCATGGCATCAGCGCGTTCTGCTAGGGTATCTAGTGATAGGTCATTAGCTAAACCTGCTAGTATTTGTCGTGTGGATATCGGTAGTTGTTCTAGGAATAACTCTTTGAATAATTCTGTCTGCTGTTGACCGTCGTTTAGTCGTCGCATTGAATTTAATAATTCTGTGGGTTTTCTGTCTCCTAGGCCGTTCATATTTAGTAATTCTCGGGCTTTCTCTCGGGGAGATAGTTCTAAAACTCTTATTAGATTTTGTTTAATGTTATCATACTTACCCTCGGAAGGAGGGTTAGTAATAATGTGTATGAATTTTGACACGATGGATTCATTAAATGAGGCGATTATATGGTGATATTTAGTATTATCATTAGTTATGCGTGAATTAATGAATTGAGATTCTACAATAACGAACCAACTAGCGACGTTGTTTTTCCAGATTTGTGGTAGTTTGATTGCGATCGTTGATATACTGGGTTGTGTTGTTGTGGTCGTATTGTTCGGGTTCTCGGTTGTGTTCATCTTTGTGTCCATCGTTGTCAAAAACTTGTCGGGGTCCCCAATATAGGATTCTAGTTAGATTCTACTTAATAGATTACGTATAGTAACAATGAACAACATGATTTATTAACTTGTGGCGAGATAGTAATAACGTGGTTATATATATATATATATACAGGTGACGCACGCACATAGGCGTGCGTTGATCCTTTGTTCGTGTCTATTATATAGACGCGAACGCGATACGTGGTTAGATAGAGCGTGACGACGTTACAGGAATGCATCTTGCTGTGTAGTGTGTGCTAGGACGCTAAAATATTATACTATATTTGAAAAAAATATATAAAAACCCAAATATTCTACAAAGAAAAAAAACCGAAGAGATAATGCAATAATTAAGATACAAAATGAAATATAAATTAATATAAAATTATAAATTTCTGTAAAAAAAAGTTATTTGTCAAAAATTATTTTGTTTATTTTATTTTTAAAAGATGAAACAGATAAAGATTGTATTATATCATTATTTAATTAATTTTATTAATTATTATTAATTATATATTTTAATTGTATTATCACAATTATGTATAACATTAGATTTTTTACAATTACTCTAGTTCTTCAATTATTCGTAATGTTATATCATATATAATTATATATGTGTAATTATTTGAAATTTTAAAAATTGTGGTTAGATCTATTTTCAATCTTCTAATTTCAAGTCATTCTAAATTAAAATATTAAAATATCTCTATATATAAGTTATAATAATATTTAATGATCCCACATATCTTACATTTAATCTTCTAGTAAATAATATTTACATTCTTTCAATTTGGTCTATAAGACTACGAAATTTACTAACCTTTGAAAAAGGTGACCAAATTATGGATGCATATTCTAAAATTGGTCTACATTACATTTTATATGCATTTAACAATGCCCTATAGGCCCTATAGTCTAGGTGATATTGTAGTAATGCATTTAAATATTGAATTAAAATAAAAATAAATAAAATATATAATAACATATAATGAAACTTAACATGTAACTAAATGTAATCATCATATATTCATATTTTTGTTACTAAAATGATTGATTATTATTTTACGGTGAATATTATTATATACTTTAAACACGAATTCGCAAGTATTCTATTTTACTAGGAAGGTAATTACATTGAAAGGTAATATACTTTTGAATTTAAATAAATCCTTAGTATTATATAGATAATGTTTATTATATATAATACGAATAATTATTTTTTGTAAAATATTAATAATATTAAATATCGATAATTAGTAAAAATGTTGTATCACCCTTTTTAAATAAAGGAATTATTCTATAAATGTTCAATATAGTTGGTACAATACCAGTTTTAAGAGTTAAATTAATTAAATAAGATAAATGAGTTATTATATTAATTACAATACTTTTTAATAACTTCATTGAAATACATAAAGTATCTAAAAAATGTTTTAGATTTTGTATTTAAAATTTAAATAATTTATATAGAAACTATTGAAACTATAGAAACTATTGAAACTATAGAAACTATTGTTATTATGTCATTTTAAGAAATATTTGTAATCATCGATTCTATCCTTACTAATATGTTCATCTAATTCAATACCAATATCTCTAAAAAATATATTAAATTAATTAGATATTTTAGATGGATCTGTGATATAAATTCCACATGAATTGAATGTATCAGAGAATGAGTCATGCTTTTTTTATTAATCACATTATTCAAAATATCCCAAGTATTTTTATTGTCAGATAAATTTATAAGTTTCTCTGAATAATATGTTCTTTTTGTATTACGGATTAAAGAAGTAAAGAATGTTTAAACAACTTGTACTTGAGTAAGTCATTATCATTATTAGTTAATTTATATTTGTATACAGTTTTATCCTACATTTTTTTTAATTTATTTTGTATTCCTGAATATAGGCCATGGAATACTTTTTTTATATTTTTTATGTTCATATTTAGGTCAATACATATTAAATTGATGAATACAAATATCAATAAATAAATTCCATGAAGTTTCTGAATTATCAGTTTATTTATATCAATTCAAGTTGACAGTTTTTAAAATCATTGACAAATTATAAACATTATCATCATTAATTAAAGTATGTATAGTATTATATTTATTAACAATATTTAATCGACTACTTTAATTCATATCTATTGATAAATCATACATTATAATATAATTGAAAAAAAATGATTTGATACATCCGATATAATAATGCCAGGAAATGATGCACAATAACTATTATAATCTATAATCGTTGATAATTATCAATTAAATTATCAATTATATTTCTGCATTTTTACAAATGTTATAATTTTTTAAATCAATATTGAAATCATCATAAATTATAATTTTTGTTATTAACATATTAAAATAAAGTTGGGAATAATAAAATGAAATACATAGTAAATGAATCATTATCGATGTTTGGAGTAATATATATATATATATATAGAACTACAAATATGTATGGTATTATTATCTAATAATTATTCGTATTATAATAATTCGTATCGTATCTAATAATATATCCGTTCTGTTAACTGGACTCTAACAACCTCGTTAGAGAAAAAGGTTTATGGAACATATACACGCATGTTCCGAGCTGTAATAAATCCTGTCTAGATCATTTAACAAATGGGCAACTATATGGTGATTTTCCAAAAATAGCTGAGCTTCGCTGGTTACTGCTGAAGAAGCAAATATGAAGTAAGTAATATATAAATACACATACCTAGCCTGAAATAATTATTCTGAGAAAACAGCAGTTGTAGTTGACAGTATGAAAAGTAATTGATATTATAATCTATTTCAATTCATATTCTTATTAGTCATAATTTACATACAGATACATACAATTATTTGTATAGTAATATCAATATTTTTATCTAATGAAATTTAAATATTTATTTGTAAATTGGTAAGTACAATACCTATTATGTATACTATAATGTTATATCTTATAAAATAAATTAAAAAAATATATATATATATATATATCGTAATTTCATCATAATCGTCAATTTATAAGTTATAACATATTATAATATAAAATACAATAGTCAGGAATAATAAGTTACATGTTTTTACTTTTATTCGTTGAATGGTCAAAAAAATACTTTTTATGGATTTATAGATTGAATTCATGGCTAATATTTGTACAGATACTAACAAATACTATATTTATTAATATTATGGAATAAAAGATATATACAAAATAATTTTTTTATTATTATTTTGAATACTGGGACATTCCCATAAGGACCGACGCAACATACATAGTTTTAAAATAAAATATTATTTATTAAAATATTGTTTATTTAATAATCATATTTGATTAATTCTCTTTAAAATGGTATATCGCATAATGCATACATGTACCTAAATTGACATAAATAAGCATTTATAAATACGAGCTCGAAAAAGAGTTTATATAAATATGATAATTTGTTCTAATCTCTATGTACAAAACATTCAAATAATTAGTTTACGTTATTGTTATATTTTCAATGAAATAACAATGCATTTTTAAATTAAAAAAACTATAATAATAATTATAAATTTATCTACATGTTAGTTATTTAAATATCAGTTAAATGTATAGCCAATGGGCTGTTAGAACAATCTATTACGCACTTGATAAATATAATGCATTCTTTTCAAATTTGATTTTGTTAAGATAAGTACTGTTATATTTTTTTATTATGCCTCAAATATCGAAACATTCTAGAAATGCAGGTTTAGTAAAATATATATCATGTTAATATATATATATAAATATATATATATATATATATATATATATATATTATATTAAAAACAACATATATATTATTATTATTTGCTAGGATATAACAAATTGTATCTAACATTTTAACTATATCTAATAAAGTAAATTATATACATAATTTACAATACTAGGATAATACCTACATATTTATAATATAATTTTATTATATTTTATTATATCATTATTTATTATGTATTATTATATTATTATATTATTTACTCATTATCTATGTTATTATTTGAACATAAAAGCTTCCTTATTATCTGCACACATTTTACAAATGTAATATTATATTTTAACATGAATAAAACATATATTTTTATTTTATATGTTACAAATATTATATATATATAATATAGTATATATTCATGTACATATTATTTTAGAATGAGAGATATAGCCAGCCTTTCTCTGAACAAATGAAACATGTGGAACATATTACACCAGTCGATATGGTTAGTTATATATTACATACCTAAAATTAATATATTATATACATATATATATATTATATATATATATATATATATATATATATATTATATTTTCTTCGTTAATTTCTACATATATTTCAAAAATTCATAATATATGTATTTGTATATCTTAGCCTTCTAATGAGCAAGTATCGATATTTACTTCTACAAGTGAGAGGAAAATAAATGCCTACAAGTCATACTCGAGCGACGAAGAAGATTCGATTACATATTAGTTTCCTAACAGACTGGTAGGAGTTCCGTTCTTTCACGTAAGTAATATTTACCGTTCGCACGTGTGTTTACAAAATACATTTTGGTTACTATCTTCAAAGGTATATATATATATATATAAAGTGTATTGCAAATAAATTTATAAACTATATTTATTACAGAAAAAGTTTGTTTCCCTTTCTACACTCGTATGTGCTGTGACGGAGGCTATACCTCTATCTTCAACTTCGGGGAGACTGATTTTGCAGATTTATCAAATAAAAATCTATCACTATATCATCTGAGTCGAAAGCTATCGATGAGAAGCGTATATCCAATGCAAAAAGGGCTCGTATCAGAAGAACTAATAACATAATACACGCTATTTCAGCTTATGGTACTGGATGTGCATATATAATAGTTGACTATATACATAGTACTATATTCAATGTACAACGTACATACTATTTACATACATATATATATACGGCGCGGAGTTATGTACGTTATGTAATGTACCAATTGAACGACTGCGAAGGGAGTGTACAGCTACTACTACCGAGAGAGGAGACTTCGACGATATCTCATCCAAACTATACGATATGATTCTAGATTAGTAATTAATCACTTATATTAGTTGTAGGTTGTAATTGAATCATAATTGTATAGACACGCCCCTAAAATATCGTGGGCGTGTCTCGTAGCCAACGTTGGCTAGTATAACTAGTAGACGATATGTTTACCACACGACTGCGAAGGGAACGCGTTCACTAATGTGTATAATGTATATAATAGAATAACTTGAACAAAGTTACCTTGAACTTATTTTGTCTACCTTACTTACGTAACCTATAATATGCCATTACATAATATATATATATATATATATATATATATATATATATATATATTAACATAACTAACTTGATTCGCACAAGTTAATAGATTCATTCGTAACATCATATAAACAACATAAATATTAATAACAAACATGACTCTATATAATCTAATTATATTTATTATTAAATTGATATATAACTAAATAATATGTTTTATTAATTTAAAATTTTTTAATTTTTTAAATAAATAATTTGTTTTAAAGTGTTAATTTAAATAAAAGTGTAATAAAACAAAACAAAACAAAATTACATAAAAGAAGATATAACAAAGCATGATAATAAATAAATACATTGTTTATGCAGCCGATTAAATAAAGCATACAATGTAAATTATAAACGTTAATAGAAGTATGTGAAGGTGATGAGTCACTATAAGAACACTATAAACTACTCAATAAACCATATTGTAAATATCAAACATAATGGTAACAGTTATTTTACACCAGCAAAAATAAGTATTTTTGTGGTGTTTCGGAAAATATTATTCTGCACAGTTAAAAATCTGTATTTTTCTGATAGGGTTTGTAACCCTGTTACAATGCGCAGTTAAACATCTGTATTTTTGGGATATTGAATACGAGGTTACAAACCGGTAATTTTTTAATAGGGATAATTTAAGAATAATTGAAAATAATATTACATATTTAATAGTTATTAGAAACATAATTTAAAGAATAACAATACAAATAATATTACAAATTATTACGGATTAGGATATTAGGATATTATATGTAGATGTTATGAGGCTTAAAATTGTTTATTCTATACGGCAGTTATATTATTAAAGTATTTAGAAATGTATAGAAATGTATACTTTTAGGCCAAATAAGGATGACAACTCAAGAAACGGTTTTACACTTTATTTGGGGAAAAAAAATTACACCACTTAATAACACGCATTAACAAAACTTTCTTATTATACGATAATTGGTCAATACTTTAATAATATATAATACTAATTGCCTCAATCACAGTTAAGTAACGTTAAACACATCTGAACGCTATCAGCGTCAACCGACAATATAAAATGACAAAACGACAAAAAGATACAATACAAAAAAACAAGAAATAAAAAGAAGTAGAATAAAAAGGGTAGTATCCGATTGTGCAAGTTGTCAAACAGGATAGGTAACAAAGCCGAAGGAATCGGACTGGCAAGGCCCATATGGGATGGATCAATTCCCAAGGGTGGATGAGTCCCTAGTATCTCATTTGGTTGACGTCTCCTGACATTAATAAACTGTAACCTAATGACAGCAAGCAGAATATCAAATACTATAGATTGGTACAAATAATAAGGAATAACAATAACATAATTGATACATTTGGTGTGAATTAATTTGTGACTGAAAAGTGTTAGGGTTTTATAAGATGTAATTGTGATAGGTAACGCGTACCATATAGAGCAGACTCTTCTAATCTTGTTCTACACTTTTTCTTTCGTATCTTCACTTTAGGCCCTCTGTAATTGTTACTATATAAACAGAATTATTTAAATGCAAAGATCTGTATTTTACATTTTAAACTATAAATCTACTGTGAAACACATCTTATGCTATATATTATATATCCATAGATTTATAGTTTATAGTTTAAAAATATATGTATAATAGCCGTACCCGACTGTTTTTATAAAATATATGAAGGCTATAATGAGGATATTACCATAATGCTGTAACATCATTTCTGTTATGAGTATATTACGATGCTGTTTTTATTGAGTATATGTAGGTCATTATGAGGATATTAGCATAATGCTGTTATGAGTATATCCTGTGAATGTATTCCTAATAGCAATAACACACGGTATCAATAGTCCAGATAATACCATATTTCTTAAAGAATCTATTGAAGAACTTCATAAATTACAAGAAAATGGTATAACATTTAATTGAAAAAAATCAACTTAATAATAAACTGTATAGTTTGTGATGCATATATTATAGAATGATAATCATATTTTTTTATTGATTTTATAATCTTTGGAGATTATTTGTTCATCAGAAATATTATTTCTACAAAAAAAGGTACACAAAGTTTTTTGGAATACGTGGACAAAGACGATATTGGAATAATAGCACAATGTAAACATTTGAGGCTATTATATACCCAGTATATAATAGTGAGCAGTGATGGGAAAGATTGTCTATCTCGATCATCGATCATTTGTAATAGGAACATTTTTATTTCATGGATTAAAAAAAAAATGTTAAATATATATTATTAACAAATATAACAAATTATAATTGTTAAAAAATTGTAATTTTTTTTTTTAAATTCTAAAAAAATTCGAATTAAAATATATCAATATATCAATAATATAATTTATTATCAACAAATATAAAAAATTATAATTTTTAAAAATAATAAAAAAAAATCTAGTGTTCAAAAACAGCATTTATACATGTAATAACAATATTTAAAATTAAAAAAAATTTTTTTTAATTTCTTTGATATTATTTTTGAAATTTTTTTTATTATTTAAAATGATATTCAGCAATATATATATTATATATATATAATACTTATATATTAAATGAGTTAACTTAAATAATTATTTAATTGTGATAAAAATACTTTATTTTATCATAATTATTTAATAATTATTATAATTATTATGGGTTAAAACCGTTCGGTTTCATGACATGCACCATTCAATTTGATACTTTTACAATATCGATAATGTTATATTCGATTTTATTATAATAGTCAATTGACTCAATTAGTATATATATATATATATATACTATAGTATATACTAGTAGTATATTCAATATTTTTTTTATATATATCATATACAGTATATATACTTCAGTTTCACCGAAACTGAAGTATAACTTGGTGAAACTGATACTATAAACATAGGGAAAGGGGTAAGATAAGGATGTATTTTATCCCCCCTACTGTTTAACATATATGCAGAAAACATAATGAGAGAGGCATTAGAAGATTGAGATGGGGGAATCAGTATTGGAGGTAGAATGATTACTAACCTGAGAAATGCTGACGACATAACACTGATCGCTGAAACTAAAAACGATCTAATAGCAATTATGGAAAGAGTAAAGTTGGCTAGTGAAAAGGCAGGTCTATATCTAAATGTAGGTAAAATTAAATTAATGATGACTGAAGACCAAGGAGAAATGGTAGTTGATTGAAAGCACATTGAAGTAGTATCGCACTTTATTTTCTTGGGATCTCTAATAACCAAGGATGAATCTGTGAGAATGAAATACGCAGAATGTTATCAATGGGCAGATCTGAAATGGGGGGACTAACGAAAATCTGGAAAGATAGAGGAATTACCCTCAGAACAAAGATTAGGCTTGTAAAAGCTTTAGTTTTCCCTATAGTCTTATACGGAGCAGAATCTTGGACAATGAGAAAGCTTGAGATAAGGTGGTCGATGCTGTTGAGTTATGGTGTTGGAGACGTCTGCTAAGAGTAACATGGATCGACAGAAAGATAAATGTATGGGTTATTGATAATATAAAACCAGAATGGACGCTTGAGTCAAGGATAGTCAAGGCATCATTATGTTACTTTGTCCATGTTATAAGAGCAGGCGGAATGGAATATGAAGTGATGGTAGGAAGAATGGGGGGTTATAGAAGCAGAGTGAGACCACGGCAAAGATGGCTAGATAGCATAAAGAAAAATTCTATGGAACTATCTTCAACATTATTCGAGCCTCAATATGTAGGAGGAGTTGGAGAGCTGCTGTCATCGATGTCGCCAGAGGTCGGTGTCGACGGCACAGGTTAACAGGTTAATATATACGTATATGTAATTCTTTATAATACACTTAATTAAGTTATACATGTATAACTTATGTTATCAGAGATATAGATGCAAATATTTAAAAATAGAATCGTGTGAGAGCATAACGAAAGAGATCGTTCTAACTAGATAAATAAATTACGTATACATTTTATATGTTCATAATTATTATTCTTTACATATAATAATTTAAATAATATATTATATTTAATATTAGAAACATATATTCTTATAATTTGTTTATTATATATAATACATTATTATATTATTATATATAATGCCAATATATTGTATTCATTATAGTATACTTATGAATTGGTATATTGATTATACTATATTTATAAATATATATATGCTTACACTATCCAAGTTAATTTGAAAGTATAATACTTATGAAAATATAAAATGTATACTAAATTTCGAGATCAATTTTTAATTTCGCTTTTGGATTGCATCGTGGTATAGCACTTTTCATAGATGGGTGTCAAAGATAGTTTCTGTGCAATGTAGCCTATGATTTCAAAGTGAGGATTACGTAGGTATGACTATACTTATGGCTATTACTAGTATATTGCTAGTGATTATATTATCTTATAAATTACTTATTCATTAATAAAATAATTTGTTAAAATTTTGTAATTAGCTATCTTATTTTATTTGCTAGCTTCACTTATGTTCTGTTTATAAACATATGTAAATTTAAGTGTTTGTCAATAAAACCCACATTTTGAAATCAACGGCTACACTGCACAGTTAACCCGATGATATTGTATACATTATAATGTTATCATTTATAACGCATAGATGGCATCTTCATCGCATAAGCTCGCATATCGGTATTATTATGTAATTAAAGATGTGGTAAACATGTTATCAATTACACTGGTTGACATGATTTTTGAGGTTTGGGGTTCATAAATGATTTCTAAACTAGTTTGTTTGCACTGATTACAAATATGTAATTAGTTTTTCTATATTTCACTTTTACATTTTTTGAAAAATTGTCAAATTTGGCAAATTTTCAAAATTTTTTAAATATATAAGGGAAAGTCCCCGATTACCGACCCCCTTCTAATACTGACCCCTCTCGTATCTCAGTAACTATAAGAGATATAAAAAATAATATATACACGAACTGTTAGTAATTTAATGATAAATATGAATAAGTATTTTATTTAAACAAATATTTAATCCTACAATTGTTATTTGATAAAATGTAATATTCTGTTTTTACTTTTTAAATATTTGAATAATAACTTTTTTTAAATTATTTTAAATACTTTATCATTTAAAATAAAACTTAATACTTCGCAAAATATTGTAGATTAATAAAATGATTATAACTATTATTAAAATAATTTAATTTGAAAAAATATTAACCAATATATCTTAATTATAGCAACCCATATGATTTTCCTATTACCGACCCCCTCTAAATTACCCTAATACCGACCCCATGTGATTTATAATATCCAATCAAAATAGATACGTATTTTACTTTAAAATATGTCGTAAGTTGTTTGTGTATCATTGATACAGATTTAGGATTCATGATTATAGTTGATAATATACATACTGATTAATAAATAAATATTAAATAATAATATACACTAATTTAATATAATTACTATTTTAGTTACTAAGTTTAAATTTAAATTTAATATTACTATTAAAACATAAATTTAATACAAAATAAATTGCGTGAATGTTATAATTAATTATATTTATGTATATCTACTATTTTTATAGGATATTATAATACTACAATTATTTATATCACGATTATTTTAGGGGGTAGGTAATAGGAGAAGGGGGTCGGTATTAGGTAAATATATCCGATTACCGACACCCCTGTTTATTCTTATAAATATAATTATATAAACAATTTATTGCCATAATATTACCCTAATTACAACATTTCAAATACATATATTTAATATTGAATAAGTTATTACAGATAATCATTTAGGGGTCGGTAATCGAAGACTTTCTCATATACTGTATATACTATATAGTGCATTTTATATACTATAGTATATAATATATATATATATATATATATATATATATATATATATATATATATATATAAAGTATATTCATTTATTTATAATAATAAGCATACATTAAAAATATCCGAATATACTATCTGCATTATAACGATTACCATATAGTACTGATATAATACAACACATATTTCACTTAATATCTCTACAATATTATCTCCATCTATCTTGTACCGTCATCATGGAAGTGACTTTCACAAATACTTTACTAATATAGTTTTTCAAGACGGTTCAATGTAAATCGAGTTGTTGAATCAATAGTCATATCCAATAAACCACAATAATATAGGCTATTCATAGACTCATAAAATAAAAGTTGAAAATCTGTATTGCTCTATAATATTAATACTGTTGTATTTCTTCCCCTGGGATATTCGCTGCAATTGATTGCATGATATAGAAAAATGTCTATTCTACGTGATTCATAAATATACAATGATCATACTTGAAATATATGTGGAGACTTAAAGGTTATATCGGTACTTTTGGGCCGACAAGCATGATACACACATTAACCATGTTCTCGCTGTTTGAGGGATAGTCGAGACTATGCTATTCATTGTACATAACGTGATTTGTCAGTTACAGAGCATTTATTAATTTATTTTAGCATGGTTCATATAAGGCTAAGTCACAATCACTTAGTAATACATGCATGTTATATATATCAATTAATGATATACTATTACCTCCATTACACATTAAGCTTAGATTGATGACGAATTTAGTAAAAGTATTGGATAAGGAGGTGCATGATTTTACACATTTAAAATAAAAATTTCCAAATATTATTGAAACTAAGTTAATCAGAGAAATTATAATGGACCAAAAAATAGGGAGTCAATGAGTAATTATAATGTTGATGTATATATGATACATATTGAATTAAGAGCGGACTAGAATTAGAGTCAATTAATACATTTTTTTTCTCGAAAATCATAGATATACAGAATATGTAAATATTGTGGAAGACTTGCTTATATGTTTTATAGATATCTGAGCTCTTATGTCCATAAACATGCATTTTCTCAGTGCACATCTAGACTATTTTTCTAATAACTTTGTTGACTATAATGAAGAACAATGAAATTGCTTTAAAGCAAAGTGTTACGTTTCCTTGTTATCTATCTTCTATTGTCAAAATATCCTGATTAATGAATCAGGAAATGTTGACAATAGAATATAGATAACAAGGAAAACTAACTATTAACATACTAGATAATTATTGTTGGAGTCAAAAAGGGATATAAAAGACTTCAAATAGAAGAAAATCATTACAATAATCGTTTAATCAATGCATATTATAACATTAACTATGTACATTATTATTTTGTATCACTATTTATTAAAGTATACCAAATACTATTGAAATAAATTCATTACATTTCCGTTACTTTTTTTTTTATTATTGTGATTTTTTCATACATTTTCAAACTTAAATACATAAAAAATTACTTACATATTTGAAATCAGTATGCAAAATTAGTTAACAGAACCCATACCTCAGAGAATTTTTTTTCAAATGTCGACCAGTGTTATGATTCATATAGGGGAAAGTCCCCGATTACCGACCCCCTCTCGTATCTCAGTAAATATAAGAGTTATTAAAAAATTATATATACATAAACTGTTAGTAATTTAATGATAAATATGAATAAGTATTTTGTTTAAAAAAATATTTAATCCTACAATTGTTATTTGATAAAATGTAATATTCTGTTTTTACTTTTTAAATATTTGAATAATTACTTTTTTTTAAATCATTGTAAATACTTTATTAATTACATAAAATGTAATACTGGCATAATATTGTAGATCAATAAAATGTTTATAACTATTATAAAAATAATACAATTTAAATAAATATTAACCAACATATCTTAATTATAGCAACCCATATGATTTTCCTAATACCGACCCCCTAAATTACCCTAATACCGATCCCATGTGATTTATAATTTCCAATCAAAATAGATCAGTATTTTACTTTAAAATATGTCGTAAGTTATTTGTTTATCATTGATATAGACTAAGGATTCATGATTCCATTCGATTATATAAATACTGATTAATAACTAAATATTAAATAATAATATACACTATTTTAATATAATTACTATAAAGTTTAAATTTAAATTTAATATCACTATTAAAACATAAATTCAATACAAAATAATTGCGTGCATTTATAATTAATTATATTAATGATTATCTACTATGTTGATTGGATATTATAATACTAACATTATTTATACCACGATTATTTTAGGGGGTCGGTAATAGGAGAAGTGGGTCGGTATTAGGTACATGTATCCGATTACCGACCCCCCTGTTTATTCCTATACATATAATTATATCAACAATTTAAAATAGCCACATTATTCATTGCCATAATATTACTCAAATTACAAAATTTCAAATAAATATATTTACTATTGAATAAGTTATTACAACTAATCATTTAAGAGTCGGTAATCGGGGACTTTCCCCTATATATATATTGTTGTAATTGTATTATTTTAAAAACTACTCTCACCTTAGTTCAATCAGATTATAATCAGAGATATACATATACATATATATTCTAAACACTAACGAAATAAACTCTAAACTCTAAATTTATTAATTAATATTAAATATATAAGTGTACTTATAGTATTATTTGTATATATTATATATCCATCTAGATGACAACAGCAGTCCGATGTTATCATCGATACGACATCTTGATGATGAACAAACGCAGTCCATGTACTTTATATCATTTATATATGTATGATATTATAAACAACCTTAAATTAACCCAATAGGTGGCGCTATAGGTAATTTGTATACAAAATCGAATCAAATAATTTCGCGTAAGTATTATATATTTGCTTAGAAAAATATTTGCTTATACTAAATATTTTCTTAAATAGAAGCACCCTTAGGGTGTGTTTTTGGTCAACCACAGGTGTAACAACCACAGGTGGAACAACCACAGGTGTACGAGAAATTCGTATTCACTGCATGTAAAAATCCAACTGTTACAAAACACGTCTGGCTATAACGAAAAATAGACATTTTGTTATACATTCTATTTGATATGCCATTACATGAACAAATATATATAAATAATATATAAATACATATATATAAATAATTTATAAAATATATCAGAAAAATATTTCATTTTATTGTAGCTATATATACCCTTAGTATAATTAAAAGTAAACTTAGTAAACATTTATCATATATTTATACAATATCCATTGAGTTTTGAATAATAGGCTTTTGAATAACACTACGAATTTCCTATCTAATACATGTAAAATAAACAAAATGGCAGCGGTGTGCGGCCTCCACTTATATTCGCTATATTTATTTGTATAAATAATGTTTTATACCACTTACTAATAAATAGATATTAATTATTTATAATATATATTTATAATATATATATTTTAGGGTATATTTATATATTATAATAATAATAATATAATATTTGACAAAATATCGGGGTTAAAGAAGAAGCGAGCTTGTCGAAATATTCATCCACGTAAAATTACAAGGATACAAATATAATTAAATATATTAAATAAACTAATTCATTAAAATAAATTGTACTAATTATAATAATAATAACAATAACAAGTATACTTTAGTTCCATCGTATTTATTAAATATATGGTATGAAGTAATTTAATTCATAACATAATATGTACATCCTGTGTTTTCCATATATTCATTTTCTTGAGTATAACTTCTTTTTTAATCATAATGAACATTCCTAGACAAATTCCGGCAATAAATACAATTATATAAACCACAATTATATATATCATAATTTTTTTATTATCTTTATTACTGTATTTACTTTTCTTTATCTTTTGTGTAATATTTGAAATTGTATTATCTGAAATAGCTAGGATATGATAATAAATCATAATTAGGTAAGATATTTATACTTTTAGTTTGTATTATTTTAAATTATAATTAGAATACTATCATTAGTTTCGATTTTTCATAACTATTGAATTCTTGAATATTTAAATATTAAGATGTGTATTATAATATAATTTTTATCTTTAAATTTAAATATTTAAATTAAAATATATAAATATAAAATATATTTTATTTTCATTATAATCTATTTAAATTTGTATAAACGTATTATTAGATTATAATTATGTAAATATTACATAATATATATATATATATATATATATATATATATTATATTATATAATTCACTATTTTTTATCAAATATGTGATATGGAATAGAAATATGGAGTAATGTCTATGAAGGTAGATTAAAAAAATTGGTATTTATACCAAACTATTTGAATTATCAATACAAATATGATAGACCAGAATCAATTACCTTTGATTCGTTTACGACACACTAATAATATATTTAAATATAATTCTATTTTAAAATTGAATGAACTTATATCTTTCAGAATAATATTATTTTCTATAACCTCTTATAATAATAATATATTTTATATAACCTCACATAACAACTATATAGCCATATGACATTAATCTAGCATTTTAATAAAGACAAAACACAATTTATTTTAACATTAATAAAAACTATACAATTCCTAAACACAATTTTTTGTAAGGTCCTAAATACTATATTAATTTAATGATTAATAATTTATTAAAATTTGAAAATGTATATAATATATATAAATTAAAAAAATAATACTTGTTAATAAAATTAATATTATAAAAAAATAAATTTATAATTAAATAATGTCACTTTTGTTTACTATCATATTACACTATCATGGTGATTACCAGTTATAAATTTATAATAATTTATCAATTTCATAAGTAATAAATAATGAATCTAAGTATAAATATACATAAATACCTATATAATATATATATAAAATTATATAGACTTTATAGAATTTATATAATTATTTATAACTATTATCTAAGTAATTATTATTTCTTTTGTATTGATTTTTATATTTTTTTAATTATAAATTGTAAACAAATACTAAATATAATTATATCTAAATAAGAAATGAATGTAATTTCAAAACCAATGTGATATATAATAATGATTATATAAATAATATAAAAATAAATAAATACGTACTTTATAATAATAATATAATTAAAGGATATTTAAAATATAATATGTAAATTATGCTATAATTTGGTGGCTATGTAAAGCTATATATATGTATGTGTGAACATGATATATATTTATATATTAACCTATTAAATTAGTCTTACTTATTAAATCTATATTATTATATAAAGTGCAATTATTTTCAAGATGTTCGTATAATTTTAAGAACTCCGTCAAATTTAAGTATTTAGTTTCAAATTTAAAAAATAATATTGTATTATCTTTTTGAATTCGTCGTATCCAATTTATGTTGCAGTCACATATAACATTATTAAGGAAACCTACTGCCATATATTTTATTGTATTTATATTACGTATGAAAAAGTTTTTAAAGTTCCCTCATGGAATGTTTCTATTGTATTTCCATCTAAATATAACCCTTTTAAATCTAATATATGTGCTAGCTCAACGATGAATATCTTGATTTTATTATTATTTAATAATATGTACTCTAATTTATTATTATTGATAAATAAATAATAAGATATTGATGTTATCTGATTAGTATGTAGAACTATTGTATGAATATTTGGCAAAGAAGTGAATAAATATTCGTGTAATTCTGTTATATTATTATTATTTAAATATATGATTTTAAAGTAGGGATATGTTATTTTATAATGACTACAATTTATGTTTCTAAAAGAACACATATCTATAGCGGTTAAGTTCCGATAATCACAGTTATAATTTGTTATAGTATTGGTTATGACATTTTGTGATAATGATCCATTGATGATGTGTTGATTATTACAAGTTATCTGTTTACATTAATATTTAATTATTAATCATTAATCATAAAATATTAATTATTAATCATTAGTATTAATTATTAATATAATATGAATACACTAATATAGTAATATTATAATATGAATACATTTACTATATATATATACAAAATAAAAATAACATTATTTACTACTAATATAAACATAAATAATAAACACTCATTAAAAAATACCAAGTATTGGGTGATCATCTACATATATAAAAGAAAGTCTATTTAAATATTTATTTATTTATTTATTTATATGCGTTCGATGTTTAATAAAATGGCTCGACGGATTTACAAAATTTAAATTGCTACTAATTTTTTGATTTCCACTTCTACACCGATTATAATTACGTAAAACTGTCCTTTTAGAGCTATTTTCCCTATATCAGGAAATCTTTTGATTTTAGAAAAAAATGTTTCACACATGAAATGTATGCGAATGTGAGGTGTTTCGTAAAAATGTAATTATATTCACTTTACCATAATTAATGCATTCGTAAATGGCAATAAACGGTGCTAACGTTTACGTTTTCGATATATGTAACGAAGACATTTTAAATTTTGCAATAAACACTTAAATTTAAGTGCTTTGTTATTAATAAACTAGTGGACTTTTTTTCCCGAATCAAGGGCTAACCCTCCATGTAGAGTGGTTACTTTTTTACTAAAGCAACATTATTACTTAAACTTTACTTTATTACTAAAACAAATTAGTTACTAAAAGAATGTGATTACTAAAACAAATTTATTACTAAAATAACCTACATAAATTAAAACTTAATCCAACCTAACCATAACAGTGAAAATAACTATGACCACACACATACACACACATATCACTATACTTTTATAGGCTCAATTGGGAAGTAATGCAGCTAAAAAAAACCTCCACAAATTAAAAATTAACCCAACCTAACCACAACTGTGAAAATAACAATATATAGTAATATACTTTTATAAGTTCACTCGGGAAGTAATGCAGCTAAAAAAAACCTCCAAAAATTAAAACTTAAACTAACCTAACCACAACCGTGAAAATATACTTTTATAGGCTCACTCGGGAAGTAATGCAGCTAAAAAAAACCTCCAAAAATTAAAACTTAAACTAACCTAACCACAACCGTGAAAATATACTTTTATAGGCTCACTCGGGAAGTAATGCAGCTAAAAAAACCTCCAAAAATTAAAACTTAACCCAACCTAACACAACTGTGAAAATATACTTTTATAAGTTCACTCGGGAAGTAATGCAGCTAAAAAAAACCTACCAAAATTAAAACTTAATCCAACCTAACCACAACCGTGAAAATAACTATATAAATAATTATACTTTTATAGGATCACTCAGAAGTAATGAAGCTAAAAAAAACCTCCAAAAATTAAAACTTATCCCAACCTAACCACAACCGTGACAATATACTTTTATAGGCTCACTCGAGAAGTAATGCAGCTAAAAAAAACCTCAACAAATTAAAACTTAACCCAACCACAACCGTGACAATATACTTTTATAGCCAAACTCGGGAAGTAATGAAGCTAAAAAAACTACACAACTTAAACTTAACCCAAACTAACCACAACCGTGAAAATATACTTTTATAGGCTCACTCGGGAAGTAATGCAGCTAAAAAAACCTCCAACAATTAAAACTGAACCCAACCTAACCACAACCGTGAAAATATACTTTTATAGGATAACTCGGGAAGTAATGCAGCTAAAAAAAGCCTCCAACAATTAAAACTTAACCCAAACCTAACCACAACAGTGACAATATAATTTTATAGGTTCACTCGGGAAGTAATGCAGCTAAAAAAAAACTACAAAAATTAATACTTAATCCAACCTAACCACAACCGTGAAAATATATTTTTATAGGCAAAATCGGGAATTAATGCAGCTAAAAAAAACTACACACATTTAAACTTAACCAAAACTAACCACAACTGTGAAAATATAGTTTTTTTAGGCTCACTCGGCAAGTAATTCTTCTAATAAAAACCTACCAAAATTAAAACTTAACCCAACCTAACCACAACAGTGAAAATATACTTTTATAGGCTCACTCGGGAAGTAATGCAGCTAAAATAAACCTCCAAAAATTAAAACTTAACCCAACCTAACCACAACCGTGACAATATACTTTTATAGGCTCACTCGATAAGTAATGCAGATAAAAAAAACCTACCAAAATTAAAACTTAATCCAACCTAACCACAACCGTGAAAATAACTATATAAATAATTATACTTTTATAGGATCACTCGGGAAGTAATGCAGCTAAAAAAAACCTACCAAAATTAAAAATTAACCCAACCTAACCATAACCGTGAAAATAACTATATAAATAAATATGCTTTTATAGGCCCACTCGGGAAATAATGCAGCTAAAAAAAACCTCAAAAAATTAAAACTTAACCCAACCTAACCACAAACGTGACAATATACTTTTATAGGCAAACTCGGGAAATAATGCAGCTAAAAAAAACCTCAACAAATTAAAACTTAACCCAACCACAACCGTGACAATATACTTTTATAGGCAAACTCAGGAAGTAATGAAGCTAAAAAAACTACACAACTTAAACTTAACCCAAACTAACCACAACCGTGAAAATATACTTTTATAGGCTCACTCGGGAAGTAATGCAGCTAAAAAAACCTCCAACAATTAAAACTTAACCCAAACTAACCACAACCGTGAAAATATACTTTTATAGGTTCACTCGGGAAGTAATGCAGCTAAAAAAAACCTACCATAATTAAAACGTAACCCAACCTAACCACAACAGTGAAAATATACTTTTATAGGTTTACTCGAGAAGTAATGCAGCTAAAAAAAAACTACAAAAATTAAAACTTAAACCAACCTAACCACAACCGTGCAAATATACTTTTATAGGCAAACTCGGGAAGTAATGCAGTTAAAAAAAACTACACAAATTTAAACTTAACCAAAACTAACCACAACTGTGAAAATATAGTTTTTTAGGCTCACTCGGCAAGTAAAGCTTCTAAAAAAAACGTACCAAAATTAAAACTTAACCCAAACTAACCACAACTGTGAACATATAGTTTTTTAGGCTCACTCGGGAAGTAATTCAGCTAAAAAATCTATCATAATGTACTATCACGTTCCAGCATAACGTACTATCACGTTCCAGCATAATGTACTATCACATTCCATACTCATCACTCTTAACATTATAGAATAGAAATTAGAATTTAAAAAAAAAAAATAAATTTAAAATTTTTTTCTTGACCATTGTATGATGAATTTTGGCGAAAAATTAAACCGATATGTACCCCAAATTATGCATATATTAATGGTTTATCTCATTTTAATATAAGTACTTTTGTACTCCGCATCCGTTGAATCCATATTCGAGGCGAACGGGTTACCGGAATTCGGTCGAATCGACTTATCGAAAATTACGCATTTTTCACTATTTCGGCCGTAGCTCGAATAATATTAAAAATTAGATGTCAGAATTTAGAATATAATATTAAATTTTAATTACCTATTAGATAAAGTTAAAATTATCGAAATCGAATCATTATTGTGGATTTTGATTTTTTTACATCACCGATTTTTTTTTCATGGCGGAGATAGGAAAAAAAATTTATAATCTCGAAATCTAGTATTATCGAAATCTAATATTATTTCGGTTAGAGTATTATTGGTAAAATGCGAAAAAATGCGTATATAACGTATTTTATAACGTCCGTATACGCGATATAGACTCGCTACATATCCTCGCCATAGCGAATTTAAAAAATTTAATTTTTTAAAAAATATCCTCGATCAATAAATAAAATAAACAAATATATAAATATATAAAATATATATATAACTATAACCGTATAATATATACTCATTACTCGCTAATTATATGGTAATTATATACAAATATTATTGCGGTTTTATCCATATATTACCTATATATTATTTTTGTCGAAAAATTTCGGAAATTCGTCGCGATGGCTCGCTGTGCTCGCTATGTAGATAAATTATTTTCTATAAATAAATCTTTGTTTACATTTACGTTGATAACGATTAGTTACTATTATACCCGGGCAAAGCCGGGACGTACCCGGAAAATTTTCAAGCAAATGAAATGAAATTTAATGATGACAAAGAATAGTTTATAACAAAATCTTACTAAGTGTAAATAATGAAGATGGAAAATTGTTTTTCCTAGATGCCCCCGCAGGAACTGGAAAAACTTTTTTGATTAATGTATTGCTAGCTAAAATGAAGATGGCAAATAAAGAACATATTGCAGTATCATCATCAGGAATAGCAGCAACTCTATTATTGAACTGTAGAACAGCCCATTCCATTTTTAAGATTTCAATACAGTTAAACGAAGATTCCATTTGCAGTATAAAGAATAATTCAAAATCAGGGAAACTATTTAGAAGCTGTAGATTTATTGTTTGGGATGAATGCACAATGATTCACAATCACGCATTAGAAACTGTCGATAGAATGGTAAGAGACACAGTAAATAAAGATAAGCCGATGGGATGACAGACATTACTACTTAGTGGAGATTTCAGACAAATCCTTCCAGTAGTTAAAAGAGGTACAAAGACAGACCACATAAATTAGTTTTTGAAAACGTCAGTAATGTGGAAAAATATAAGATTAACTAAAAACATGAGAGTATTCTTATCAAACAATCAAGATACAGCCACATTCGAAAATCATCTCTTAGATATAGGTAATGGAATGACGCAGACAAATAATGGTATGAATATTATCCCGTGCCGAAATATAATGGAAAATAAGAATGAACTCATCACGACAATTTATGAAAATGTAGAAGACAATTATTTATATGAAAATTGGCTTTGCGAAAGATATATATTAACACCTAAAAATGATGATGTATATAAAATAAATCAAAATTTACTAAATAAATTTCCAGGAGAGATGAAAGTATATTGGTCCATAGACAGAGTACAAAAGAAATAAGTTGAAGAATATCACATAGAATTTTTGAATTCCATTACACTTTCCGGATTACCAGACCATAAACTAGCACTAAAAGCAGCAGCGCCAATCATGCTATTAAGAAATGTAAATCCCCCAAAATTATGTAATGGATCCAGATTGATCATAACTAATTTACAAAATAATTTGATAGAAGCCAAAATACTAACGGGTTAATATAAGGGAGAAGAAGTCATGTTTCCCAAAATACCACTGATACCATCAGATTATCCCTTTAATTTTAGAAGACACCAATTTCCAATAAAACTTTGTTTTTCCATGACAATAAACGCATCTCAAGGACAATCTTTTAAAGTTATGGGCTTAGATCTTGAAACCGAATGCTTCGCCTACGGTAATTATGTAGGCTGTTCAAGAGAACGCAGAGAAAATAAATTATATATACTGGCCAAAGATTTTCATATATATATGAAAATCTTATAAGAAAAACATATATGTTTTATAAATAAAGAAATATAAATAAAATTCGTAATAATTATAATGTCATTCAAATTTGGATTGTTCAAGATTACGCAGAGAAAATAAATTATATATACTGGCCAAAGATTTTCATAAATATATGAAAATCTTATATGAAAAACATATATGTTTTATAAATAAAGAAATATAAATAAAATTCGTAATAATTATAATGTCATTCAAATTTGGATTTATGTAAATAGGCAGGGCAACATTTCAGACATTATCATTTCCCACTACAAGTATAATACCCGGGCATATAAATAAAATTCGTAATAATTATAATGTCATTCAAATTTGGATTGTACAAGATTACGCAGAGAAAATAAATTATATATACTGGCCAAAGATTTTCATAAATATATGAAAATCTTATATGAAAAACATATATGTTTTATAAATAAAGAAATATAAATAAAATTCGTAATAATTATAATGTCATTCAAATTTGGATTTATGTAAATAGGCAGGGCAACATTTCAGACATTATCATTTCCCATTACAAGTATAATACCCGGGCATATAAATAAAATTCGTAATAATTATAATGTCATTCAAATTTGGATTGTTCAAGATTACGCAGAGAAAATAAATTATATATACTGGCCAAAGATTTTCATAAATATATGAAAATCTTATATGAAAAACATATATTTTTATAAATAAAGAAATATAAATAAAATTCGTAATAATTATAATGTCATTCAAATTTGGATTTATGTAAATAGGCAGGGTAACATTTCAGACATTATCATTTCCCACTACAAGTATAATACCCGGGCAACGCCGGACCGTAGCCAGCTAGTCTACTATATAAAAGAAAGTATATTTAATTATATATATATATATCTACTATATAAAAGAAAATCAGTTTAAAACGAAATTAGTTTATTGTCAACTATTGTTAGATATATTAAAGGAATAATTGTATTAAACGTTGGTTTAACGATTATATTTCGTTTGATTATTTCATTAATATTGATATTATAGCAAGAATATCAAACCCAAAATTTAAGTTAAATTGGTTAAGTAATGCAGAAGAAAAATATATGTTGTTAACTAGGTTAATTAAGCAATATGTTAATAGACATATCTCAGATAACGAATTTTAAACTAAAGCAAAATAAATCGAGACTAATTCATATTAATGCATTCTATGTTATTGATATTAATGGAATACAACAATTTTATAAATATAAATACTAAATTATTTTAATGGAATACAACAATTTTATAAATATAAATACTAAATTATTTTAATTATATAAATATTAATTTAGATATTGATTGATTGATTGATTGAATGTTTATTTAAACTTAAATAAATCTTAAATTATTTCTCAAAAGTGTTTATATACAATACAAATAATAAAAGTAGGTAAACAATAAATATCATTAATAATAATAAAATAAAATAGAATAAGCCGTACGGAAATTAATAAATAAAATAATAATGACAAACAATATCAGTATTTCAGGTTTCCACCTGAGATCAATTGTTGTATATATTTCATGAATGTTTTATACGGATATAATATAGGGTGGGAGTGAATTCCATAGCTTAGGACCAATATAACTCAGTGCCCGAGTATTCATTTTTGAGGGACGGATAATAGGGGTAGATAGAAGATGACGATGCATGATTGATGGTCAGTGATGGAAGGGAAGATATTTTTACTAGAGAAGCAGAAATATAGGAAGGACAATTTGAAGAGTATATTGTGGAATGAATAATACATAGTATGTGATAAGTAGAGCGTTTGTTAAATGTGAACCATGGAGGTAAGTGTTGGTATGAGGAAGTAGAGGAATGATATCGAATACGTAGGTTATCTTCTGTACGGATTGATGAATGAATAACACGATTTAGGGGAGATATAAATGATAATAGAAGATTGATAAGGTTTGAGGAACAGTAATCTATACGTGACAAGGAAATTAACCAGAGTTTTAGTAAGAGATACAGTAATTGATTTTCGTATTTTTCAAATTCTAAATAGATGATAATTTGCAGATTTAGTGATGGAAGTAATATGAGGAATGAAGGAAAGAGTATACTCTTGTACTTTTTGATTCTACAGAATCAAAAAGTACACCTAAGTTGGATTCAATAGGAGAAGGAGATATTACAATGTTATAAATAAGAAAAGATGGGAAGTAAGTTGGTCATGGAGAAATATTCAACAATGTAGTTTTGGAGGTACCAAGGAGAAGATTATTAGAAATAAGCCATTCTTTTATGTCATTAGCACAATTAGAGATATATGCTTAATAATTATCCTGTTATAAAAAAATTATTATTAAAATACAATTCTATATTTATTATAGATTATATTCTATTATACTTTATTATTAATTTCATTATATAATATTTCAACTTTTTCATAAATAAAAGTTTATATTATATCCACTATTTTATTATTTATTGACATAAATATATAAAAATTATTTTTTTATTTTTTTCATTATCGTCGATCATAGATCGCTATCATTTACTGATGATCGTCGATCATTTTATTCGGCCATTTTATAACGATCACGATCACTGTGATGATAATCGATCGTTCCCATCACTGTGTACATACTATTTACATACGAAATGTGCAGAGTTATTATATAATACATCGAGTTATATAATATCCCAATTACACAACGGCGAACGAAGTTCGGGAAGGACAGCGTTCGCCGAAGGCCTCGATTAATGTTTATAATATATATATATAAATTATATATTATATAAATTATATTATATATATATATAATAAAATAACTTGAAATGAGTTACCAAAAACACTCAATTTGTCTTGACTACATTAATTACGTAAATTAGTGTAACATTACATTAAATATATATATTTATATATATATATATATATATATATAGCAAGGCAACAATATCAATTAAATGTGGAAAAAGTCCTGGAGAAGATGGTATAATGCCCGAAGTACTAAAATATATCAAATCAATGACATTATGCTTGATATAATAAACAAGTCGTTTGAAAACTGTGAACAACCCGACTTATGGAATATTTCCAATATAATCCCTATACCTAAATCTGGAAATCTCACTATAACTGATAATTATCGGGGAATTTCTCTCAGGTCTATAATGGCCAAAACCTATAACCGCATGCTCTTAAATCGAATACGCCCAATACTAGACCCTCTACTAAGAAACATTCAACATGGATTCAGACAGGAAAGAACAACAGTTGGGCAGATTCTAGCCATAAGAAGAATACTAGAAGGTGTTAAGAGTAAAAATGTACCAGTTGTCTTTACATTTATTGACTTAAAGAAGGCATTTGACTCAGTACATAGAGGTAAGATGATAAAAATACTTAGATCATATGGTATACCTGATAAGATAGTAAATGCAATAGAAGCGAGCTATGCTAGTACTAGAGCTAAAGTATACTCACCAGATGGTGTAACGGAAGAATTTGATATAGTTAAAGGAGTCTTACTAGGATATACCCTATCACCTTACTTATTTGTCATAATACTCGACTATGCACTAAATAAACCTATCAAAGGTCGTGAAGAGGAACTAGGAAGCACTATTGTCCCACGTAGAAGTCGAAGACGGCACCCAATTGTTCTAACTGACCTAGATTTTGCTGATGATATAGCCTTAATATCTGATTCTGTACTTCAAGCCTCAGAGCTACTACAAAGAGTAGAGTCCGAATGTAGTAAAGTCGGACTGTTAACAACTATAATAAGACAAAGGTAATGGCCTTCAATACATTAGATCCGATAATATTAAAAACAGCAGATGGACAAATATTAGATGTAGAAAAAGATTTCAAATACCTTGGATCGTGGATAAACTCGTCGGAAAAAGATATTAAAGTAAGAAAGGTTTTAGCTTGGAACGCGCTACACCGCATGCTGACTCTATGGAAATCTAAGACAAACCTACCACTTAAAAGAAGACTATTTGTTGCGACGGTCCAAAGTTTATTACTATATGGATCAGAATCATGGACTTTGAATGTCAAACAACAGAACTCACTATACACACGGAAAGCTTTGAATATAAAATGGCAGGAACACGTAACTAATAAAGAAGTATATGGGAAGCTTCCGTTGGTCTCCTCCAAAATTAAGGCCAGAAGGATGAAAATGGCTGTACACTGTGTACGCCATCTTGAACTCTCAGTTCACCCTCTGATTCTGTGGGAACCATCTCAAGGAAAAGCAAGACGTGGCCGCAGAATAATAAGCTATGTTGATATGTTGAAGAAAGATTGTGGTCTTCATGAGAAGGAAGAAATAAGAACCAGCATGCTGGATAGGGATGTCTGGAGAAAGCTGTGTCATACTGATGATCGAGTAGACTGACAAGATCATCCTCGAAATTAAGCAAGTAAGTAAGCATATATATATATATATATATATATATATATATATATATATATATATATATATATTTTAGCATAACTAACACTTTTTGCATAAGTTAATAGATTCATTTGAAACAACATATAAACAACATAAATATTAATACCAAACATGACTATATATACTCTAATTATATTTATTAGTAAATTAAATATATAACTAAATTTATTAATTTAAAATGTATTAATTATATATAAATATATAATTTATTTTAAAGTGTTAATTTAAATGTTTGTAATTATTTCAATCGTAACAAAATATATTTAATGAAAATGATATTTTAAAAATTACTAATGTTTATATATACCTATAACATTATTTATATAACTAAAACATTTCTCATGTATGTTATTGATGTTATCACCATAATGATAGATGTATGGAAACATAGCTATTAAGTATATCGTAATGAAACAAAACAAAACGACATGACGAAAAAGAAGATATAACAAAGCATAATAAATAAACACATTATTTACACAGCCGATTAAATAAGCATGCCGGTACATTATACACGATAATAAAAGTATATGAAGGTGATGAGTCATATATACAAATAGAATACTACCAACCATTAGGTAGGATGTATATGCCAAACAAATGTTTGCCGTTTATTTATTAGCATCATTTTACTTCTTTAAATGTTTTAATACGTCTTGCAAAAGTCAGTAAACATTACAATATGGTGGTAAATTAATTTACTAATTATTTCACTATTAAATAGATCATTAATATTATTATTATGTAGCGTCATTAGAATAAAATACAAATAAAATTTAAAATATATAAATAAATGTCCGTATTTATAACAAACATATGTACTGTATAATGTAAATATATTACATATATTGAACACATATATTTGTATTACCTTAATAGCATCATGACTGTCATATATATAGTATATATACTGTGATGCCATGATATGGAAAATAAAAGCACTCTTAGTGTACTAACTAATCAAGTTCATTTTTTAATATACAGTGAGCTCTCGATATACCGGCACCATCGGGAATGAGGAATTGTGCCGGTATATCGATCTAGCTAAAAATAAAGAATATATGAAGAAGAATATTAAATATTATGTTTATTATAATTGTATAAAATAGGTATAAACACGTATAAAATAGTATACAATATTATTATAAAGGTATGAAACGAATGCAAAATAAAATAAAATGAACTACTTTTAATTATTATAATGGTATAAAATAGGTATAAACTCGTATAAGATGGTATACAATATTTTATATATTTTCTAAACGTATTAATCTCATTAATTTTCCATTTCTCAACATTATTAATGTTGTCAGAAATTGTTCGTCGATTATTCTCTACTTGCCACTTCAAATTGAAATAATCGGCAATCTCTTGTTTCTTTAAACGCATATTTTCTTCGTAATATTTTATTATATCAAGTTTATTATTTATTGTCAGTTGTGTACGTTTGCGTTTGAGAGACATGATTATAATGATTACCAAATAGAATTTTATTTCATAATAATACACACGTATAATAATACACACGCACTTATACGTCCTATTAGGTATATATCGATCAAGTGCGCCAGGCGCACGCCATAACCAAAGCGCAAGACGTACGCAATAACATACGCAATATCAGCTGGCGCAAATTAGATGCGCGCATTAATTTGATACATAATTATGATTCATATTATATGAATCATATATCAATTCAAACTTATGAATGGAAATTATAGAAAGGATATAAGTCCTTGTTTATCGTATATCGTGTATATGTATAATATACATTGTATATATGTATATGTAAATATATATGTATATATTATAAATATTTACGATATCAATATAGTTCCTTACAGCCTGTTTAATGTAAAGTATAAATAATATATAATATATGTATAATAATATACCGCAATGATGAGAAAACTGTTATAATGGTCTTATAAATTAATTTGTTCTAAATATTTTAGTTTTTAATTTATTCTAAATTAGAATTTACTTGATTGTAATGCGAATATTGTACGTATAAAGGAGTTTTATATAGTTTCTGAAAGACTGTTTAATTCCAAGTAGAAGCAATATATAATAAGTATAACATAATATAAAACAACGATACGTACATTATTAGAGTAATGGTCCTATACGTTATTTTCCTAAAATTAATTTTCGTAAATAATATAAATATCACATTTGAATTTACTTAATTGTAATGCGAATATCATACGTATATAGGATTTTTATATAGTTTATGAAAGACTGTTTAATTCCAAGTAGAAGCAATATATAATATATATAAAATAATATAATACAACGATAGGTAAATTATTAGAGTAATGGTCCTATACGTTATTTTCCTAAAATAAATTTTCGTAAATAATATAAATATCACATTTGAATTTACTTAATTGTAATGCGAATATCATACGTATATAGGAGTTTTATATAGTTTATGAATGACTATTTAATTACAAATAGAATACATTTATTATATGTATATAATAATATAACACAACGATACGTATATTATTAGAGTAATGGTCCTATACGTTATTTTCCTAAAATTATTTTTCGTAAATAATATAAATATCACGTTTGAATTTACTTAACTATAATGCGAATATTGTACGTACATAGGAGTTGTATATATAGGTTTATGAAATACTGTTTAATTCCAAGTATAAGGAATTATAATATGTATATAAAAATATAACACAACAATAGGTAAATTATAGTCATCGTAGAACTCTACACCGAGCCATATCAGGATATAGACTAGTATTTCTTCTTCCGATAATGCATTGTACAGTGGTGTTTTTAGTACATGGGCGCAGGTATATTTGAAGCGTCTTGCTTCCTTTTGGATATCTTCTGCTTCTAGGTTAAACGTTGGTATCGTCATATTTAGGACGTGGAGTTGACGGTTCTTGACGTGCTCGCGTGGGTTGACGTGACAAGGAAAAGTGTCGTTAGTAGGGGAGTGGGATCTTTCACTTAGACAACTGCCACCATGTTATGTACTGCCACCATTTTAAGTAGTTGTTGGAGTAAGAAGCGGTTGTTGGTGTTGGTCATATGTATTATGGTATAGAAGGTAAGACATGAGGAGGAGCGTGGCGAGTACGCAAGACGGGTGATGGGGGGAGATATACCATGCGTGGTAATGGGACGAGGCGGTATGCCCAAGTGCAGAACAGGTGCATGGTATCGCGTGATTGCGTTGTCCCTTAGCCAATTAGGGAGGCAACGCACGCAGTGCGTGCGACGCCGTGCGTTAAGGTGGAGTGATTTTCAAAAATTTTCAATAACGTATAACACCTGGTCTGCAACCTATAGCTTATTGAATGACAAACATTTTGGTATAAGTTTTATAATTTATGGTGAACTATAACCTAGTACGCTTTTTATACCATAATATACTATATTATACACTATAAAACGCTATATCGAAAATATTTACGCTAAAAATGAGTTAAAATTACTATAAATGTCTAGATATACGTAAAAAATTAATATCACATAACAAATATATTTCCACATACGATAGCAATTTTTTTTTTTAAATATGCAACAACAAAAAATTCTAGGCACATTTATACAATTGGACATATTTCATAATATTAATTCGTTATTTTGTTAAATAAGTTAAGTTTTTGTGGTATATCAATAAATATATAATATATATATTATATATATAGTAACATTATATATATATATGACTATATAAAATAGTAAATAATTAATAATGAAGTAGTTTTATTAATATAAACTATTTATAATTAATTAAATTATCATTTATAAATATTATTCCTGGATTTACTAGGAAAATTAGAAATATTATTAAAACATTTTTTTTGGATTAAATACTACTATAGTCATGCTTATTAACCATATACTTCACTTTCATTACATTTTAATAATGTATACGTTCAAAAAAATCGATTGAATTTGATTCCTATGTGCTCAATGTTAAAACATGCTATCTACCCCATATTAAACTTCTAGGTGATATCGTAATACCTTGCAGGTATCAGTTTTAAACAACACTTCGGATTTATACTTATAAGTACTTCCTCTTATTAACTGTAACCAGTCAATATCAATTTTCGAAAATATATAGTTTTCACTCCACCTTACCGTGCGTTGACATGACTCCTTAGGCGGTAAACATATTACATAATGGGACGTCCGATATCTAGTTCGTTAGCTAGATATGTAACGTTCCATTATGCTCGCGGTACGGAATAGTCCATTATAAGAATATAAGATATATATATATATATATATATATATATATATATATATGTATGTATATACATTATATAACAATAGTGACAGAAATACTCCATATATTAAATGATGTTGTGATAATTAATATACAGTGCGCTCTCGATATACCGGCTCTCGATACACCGGCAAACGCGTTATACCGGCATATCTCTGAATGACCGATTTCTTTCCTATCTCTTCAATGATAATAATTGTCGATGCACCGGCATTCGTATACCGGCTTCGGCGCCTAATATCTAGGCACAAAAGTCGAAGTGTAATCGATATACCGGCATATATATACATGTATACATATTTCCCAAAATTTCTGACTATGATTCATACTTAACTGCGAGTAATTGTTTTTATTATATTTCAGATTTAGGACTTTACATTCAAGGGCGTATGTTATTGCGTACGTTTAGGGCTCGCGCGCACTAGATCGGTCTAAACCACCTCTGCCCATTCCCACGTATTCACGTATATCCCCCTTCTGCATACTCGTCACGCGCACCCTCACGTCTTGCGTGCATTCACACTAATAAATATGCCAACCCCCAACACCCGTCTTCTTACTTACTCAACTACATAACAACTATGTTATACTTTTTTTTATTGGCAGTATTCACCCTGCGTCAGGCCTTTTAAAAATGCCTATAAGTATTTTAATATTTAAAAAAATATCGATATTTAATATTTCCAATAAAAAATTAAAATATTGCTAACTATCGATTCTTAATAATTCCGAAATTAATGATTATACATTATTATTATAATATATTTTTTATTAATAAAATAAAAATTTAGATTTCTTTGACGATAGATTTGTAATATTTTAACAAACAATTTGAACGATTGAAATAATTGAAATAACCCTATTATTGCGGTAGATTAACATTTTTTTTTAATATTTCGTACATTTTTTTTTTCAAATATAAATATTCTCATATTTTTACATTAAATTAGAGAATTAATTTCCATTTTTTATATTATAAATGAATTTGTTGTTATACATTTCTTGTAATATGACACTCATATATTTTTATAATTATGTATATTTTAAAGAAAAAGTTCATTCCGGACATAAACAAAGTCATAACCCTAATGTATACATGTAAAGATCAAGATCATTAATTTGTTAACGAGGAATATCTCAGATGGAAAAGTGTGACGTATATAGCAGTTATAAAAACTATAAATATATAACTAATAAATATATATGCAAACGAAGACACATATATAGCGTATGCATATAATATTATCTTATCTCTGATGTATTAGTATGCTAATACATGTATATGGGTCATTAATAGTATACTAGTTGATGATGATAATGATTATGACGATTTTATTAACACTAATTCAATACAATTCTTATAATGTGACAATAATATATAAAAACAATACATAAATGTAATAATTAATACAGACAAGTTTACAACGTGGTGAAAACGAATATATTTGAAGCTCAGATGTCATGAACAATGAGGTACTTATTTAGTTTATGTCTGAAGGTAGTTTATGTATTGTGTGTTTTGATGGATGGATGGAGTTAATTCTAAATGAGCTGGCGAAAACAGAATAGCCACGCTTCCCAAGTTTTTTTCCAAGAAAGGATGGGTCATTCAGGACAGTATAGTAAGAGGATCGTAGGTAGTGTGTTGAAGTATGTAGATAATAAGTCGATAAAGGTAACCATGGTTAGCAACCTGCAGGTTGTTTTCTCAGTAGGGAGGAATGAAGAATGGATATTAATTTAAGTTGAGCTATTTTTTTTGCGGATGGCCAGTTCAGTTGTGTTCGTAGGTCAGTTATACTTGTAGTATAGTCAGTTTTTTAGTCAGTTTATTTCTCTAAGTAATTTATTAGTTAAGCGGTCGATGGTTATAAAGTATGTATTGTGAGAAGAAAGTAGTATATGTATGCAGTAGTGTAGTTGATATAGAATTAAAGTATGGGTAATAGTTAGTTCGGTGGATTTTATTGTTCAAGGACGTATTTTGTCTATATTGAATAAATGGTGGAATGTGGAAGCTTTTAATGTTGATATGTGTTTATCAAAGTAAATTTTTATTAATTTGGATGGCTATAGGCATATAGACAATATATATATATATATATATATATATATATATATATTGTGATATAGTAGAAGGAGGAATTAGGGTATGCACTATGTAAATTTGAGGGAATGTTATAGTAGAAAGGGATTTGTGAGGTGACAAATTCATAAGTACTGTATGTTTTGGGTTAAGTAGTAAATAGTTGTAGGCGAGTCAGTTATTGATAGTAGTGAAACATGATTGAAGGTTAATATTGGATGATTGGAGACTTTCGTGAATTCACGTAACAAGCGTGAATAAGCGTGAAATAAGCGTATATCTGTATGCTTACCATTACTGGTCACGAGCGGACTGCTGAGTTAGTATCGGGGTGAATAGTTACACCTTCTCATCATACTATGTATCATAGCTATTATATCTCACGCTATAGAGGTGAACATTTCGATGTTTTTAATTTTAACACGTATTTCTGTATATTATGGTATAATAAATAGCATTTATTATTTCGAAAGTTGGATAAACTACTACTAATACTATCATCCAGATATAGTAATCCCTTGATAATTGATCCATCCCATATGTGTCTGACCAACCCTAGACATCCTACCTATTAGTTGCAAGTATTATATTTGTATATATGACTCATCGCCTTCACATACTTCTATTATCGTGTATAATGTAGCGGTATGCTTATTTAATCGGCTGCATAAACAATGTGTTTATTTATTATGCTTTGTTATATCTACTTTATCGTAATGTCGTTTTGTTTTGTTTCATTACGATATACTTTATATCTATGTTTCCACACATCTATCATTAAGGTGATAACATCAATAACATACATGAGAAATGTTGTAGTTATATAAATAATTTTATAGGTATATATAAACATTAGTAATTTTTAAAATATCATTTGTATTTAATATATTTTGTTACGATTGAAATAATTACAAACATTTAAATTAACACTTTAAAATAAATTATTTATTTATATATAATTAATAAATTTTAAATTAATAATTTAGTTATATATTTAATTTACTAATACATATAATTAGATTATATATAGTCATGTTTGGTATTAATGTGTATGTTGTTTATATGTTGTTTCAAATGAATCTATTAACTTATGCAAAAAGTGTTAGTTATGCTAAAATATATATGTATATATATTGTTATTGTTATTGTTATTTTTTATTTGGTGGAGTCTTTTCATCCCATCCCAAAACTTAGATGAAGTGCTCACTTATAACCATACATGGATCTAATGTCCCTTCGAAGCCGCTATCATGTTAAGGCATCCATTTGTTCGAAACTCCTTGGGCGAAATAAATATAAAACTTTACCCGACTTTCCACCATACACCTTATCATCAACTGTTGATGACTATTTCCATCATAAGCTTACACATACTCTCAGCAATCTCCCATGATATACCACTTTAATAACCCCAACCATGCCAACTCACTCACTTAATGTATTTTCAGTCCCTTTTATATCAGACATAAGCACACTTCTTAAAGCAACTACAAGTTCATCTCCTCTTGACCCTATTCCTCTTTCCCTTTTACACGAAATCACTGAATCCCTCACTATCCCTCTCAATAATATATTCTGTGAATCCCTCGAATCTGGTACGTTTCCAACATCCTATAAAATTGCATTCATTACACCCCTCCTTAAGAAACAAAACCTAAAACATTGTAACCTATTTTGTTACGAATAAATAATTTAAAAAATTTAAATTAACACTTCAAAACATATTATTTAGTTAAATATTTAATTTAATAATACATATAATTATATTATATAGAGTCATGTTTGGTATTAATATTTATGTTGCTTAATCATATGATTCCTTTTGAGAATCGCATAAAAATGATTTGTTTTTACTACCTGTGCACTCACAAAGTATTGTTGTCAACTCCTAGATCAGTAACAAATAAAATTGAGTTGATTACTAAATAAAGTATTGATTCTAAATGTTCGATATATGCTATTACTGAGACTTGGCTACCTAATTATGATTCTGCCCTAGCTTCCAAACTGAACCTTGATGGTTTTAAATTATTTCTTGCTAATAGGTATACATCGTGGTGGAGGTCCTGCTATGTTATTTTCATCAGAACTTATGCTTATTTCTTCCTCTACTCCATGTTCTTCTTCATGTGAATTTCTGATATGTAATATTCAGTTTCCTTCTTTATTTACCAGTGTAATTATACGTATCTACTGTCTACCTTCATTCAACATACGGAGTTTCTTAACTGGCCTGACCTATATTTAGAATCTAGCACATCGGTTAACTCTGTTATTATTGGTATAATTATTTTAATATTTAAATTAACAATCATAATGATGCTGATTATCATAATATATACATATATATATATATATATATATATATATATATATATATATATATATATATAAAAATTCAATGGAATAGACTTGATAAGAAACAAATTTTGAAATATAATATTGATACTAAGTTTAACTTAGGAAAATTAATTAATGATATATATTCTGTTGATAGTAATATTAATTATTCGGATTACTTATATAATTCTTTATTGAGTATTCTTGTATATTGTTCTAACGATATATATTCAGTAGCTAATAAATGTAAATATTCACGTATGGAGTGGAATAATAATGTACATGAGAAACATATGTTATTGCCAGATCTTACTATTTAACTTGGAAATGTAATAACAAACCCTTGGCTGGAATATGCTATGATAATATGGTTAATTCGAGACAACTTTCAAATACGAATTGCGACGTAGTAAATTGATATCTAATCAATCAGAGTCTAATAAGATTGCCTTAAAATTAATTAAAAATCGTAATAATTTTTGGAAGGTGATTTCAAACAATCTGAAAAAAAAACTCTTCCGCACCAAATAACATTGAAAATGAATATGCTCTAGTTAATATTACTAAATTCTGGTATAATTATTTTAATAATTTATTTAACAGTACTACTGATATACCTTATCCTTAAAATACTATTAATGTTAATGACATTGAATATACTAACTATAGTTAGCATATATGCTGAAATTTCACCTATAATTAAATAAATTAAAGGGGGTAAAGCTATAGGCCCTGATGGAATATCTATAGAACATATTTCTCACGCGAATAGTTTCGTAATTGAATTAATAATGCTACTAATTAATAATATGTTGCGGCATTCGTATTTCCCGAATAATCTAATGTTATCTTATATTTTACCTATAGTTAAAAATAAAAATAAAAGGTCGAATGATTCCACTAATTATCGGCCTATATGTATATCTAATAGTATCTGTAAGATAATTGAAAAGGTGATACATAATAGAATATATTCATTATTAATTACTATGGATAATCAATTTGGGTTTTAAAAAAATCTTGGTACTGAAATGTATGTGTTTGCCCTTAAGCAATATTTAACAGATTATAATAATAATAACACTAATATGTTCGTAGCATTTTTAGATGCTTCCAAAGCTTTTGATAAAATTAATCATAACATTTTATTTCAAAGATTAAAAGATAATAATATTCCTTTATGCATAATTAATTTTTTAAATTACTGGTATAGAAACCAAAGAATATATATTAAATGGTGTAATAATTCATCGGATAGCTTTCCTGTTACAAGGGGTGTTCGTCAAGGTGGCATTCTCTCACCATTGTTATTTAATTTATATACTAATCCTATGATTAAGAAATTAAATGAAATACATTAAGGTTATTGCTTAAATGGAAATATCATCAATAATCTATGTTATGCAGATGATATAGACTTATTTTCACCATCACTAGGGGGTTTGCAGTTGTTGATAAGTTGTTGGGAAGAGTTTGCTAACCATAACCACATAATATTTAATATTGATTAATCGGTTATTTTATCAATTTATTTTGATAAATCATATCATAAACCAGTGAAATTATATATAGATAATAAACTTCTAAAAGTTGTCAAATCATATAGATATCTTGGACATTGGATTTCAGAGGACTTATCTGATGATATTGATATGTATATATAGTAATATTAAACAGTTATATCAACAAATCTATGCAATATCATATAACTTTAATCATTGCTCTAAGGATACACAAATTATTCTATTTAAAACATTGGTTTCTAATATATACCTTAGTAGCATATGGATACCAAATAGATATTGCATGGCTAAACTTAATATAGCTTATAATAATGCTTATCGTATTATTATGAACTACAGACGTAGAAATAGTGCCTCTTTAATGTTTTTTAACGATTATGTTAATAATTTAACTGTTAAATTACGTAAGTCATATTATTCGCTATACAAACGAATACAATTGTCGTGTAATTCACTAATTGTTCAATTATATGAATATAATATTGTGTTACCATCGCCACTGTTTACCATGTGGTATAACTCATTGTTTGTATAGTATTTTAAATTTCGTTTCTTAGATTAATTGTTTTTTTTTTGTTTATTCTTTTTAATTTTCGTTTATATTCTATGGACCTCTATATATTTCTATGGACCTGTATTTCATGTCTGATTTAAATAAATACATAAATATATATATATATATATATATATATATATATATATATATATTTAATGTGTACAAACGTTTGAATCTTCCAAATATAATAAATTATGTATATAATTACATAATAATGTTGTATGTAATATATTATAAATAATAATATGCATTGTATTTTATACATTAATATATATATATATATATATATATATATATGATATATAAACATGGAATTTATAATTACTTTAAAGACATATTATATATTATTTTAAAGATTATGAATTTTATTGAATTTTTAATATATTTTAGTAATATAAATATTGTTCACAATGAAAACATAAGTTTCCCCTCCTTATGTAGGAGGCATACCAATGGCCAACGTAAAAGTGTTATCATTATATTTTATGATGTAATTAAGTAAAAGTATGATCACCCAATACTAGGTATTTTTTAATGAGTGTTTATTGTTTATGTTTATATTATTCTGTAAATAACGTTATTTTTATTTTATATATATAGTATACTATTTATAAATGTAATCATATTATATATTATTATATTAATGTATTCATATTATATATAATGAATACTAATGATTAATAATTAATATTTTATTATTAATGATTAATAATTAAATATTAATGTAAACAGATAACTTGTAATAATCAACACATCATCAATGGATCATTATCACAAAATGTCATAACCAATACTATAACAAATTATAACTGTGATTATCGGAACTTAACCGCTATAGATATGTGTTCTTTTAGAAACATAAATTGTAGTCATTATAAAATAACATATCCCTACTTTAAAATCATATATTTAAATAATAATAATATAACAGAATTACACGAAGATTTATTCACTTCTTTGCCAAATATTCATACAATAGTTCTACATACTAATCAGATAACATCAATATCTTATTATTTATTTATCAATAATAATAAATTAGAGTACATATTATTAAATAATAATAAAATCAAGATATTCATCGTTGAGCTAGCACATATATTAGATTTAAAAGGGTTATATTTAGATGGAAATACAATAGAAACATTCCATGAGGGAACTTTAAAAAACTTTTTCATACGTAATATAAATACAATAAAATATATGGCAGTAGGTTTCACTAATAATGTTATATGTGACTGCAACATAAATTGGATAATACGAATTAAAGAAGAAATTATAATAGAAGGTTTTAAATTTGAAGGTAAACACTTAAATTTGATGGAGTTCTTAAAATTATACGAACATATTGAAAATAGTTGCACTTTAAATAATAATATAGATACTAATTTAACAGGTTAATATATCAATATTTATATTACACAGTGTGTACTACACACATATACACACACACATATATATTTATATATATATATATATAAACTGCATGTGTGGCTCAGTGGCTAAGGCGTCAGACACACAAGCAGTAGGACACGAGTTCGACCCTCGTTCGGACCATTAATTAATTATAAAATGGGTCTTAAAATATTATTTAGAAGTGATATAATTTGATATACTTATATAATTGTGTATACATAAATGATCGGCTCTCGTTAAAACCATGGATTTAATTTTTTTTAATTTAATCCTTAACATAAGAGCGGCTTCGAAGGGACATTAGAGCCATATATTGTTATAAGTGAAAACTTCATCTAAGTTCCTGGATGGGATGAAAGGACTCCACCAAATAAAAATAACAATAACAACAACAATATACATATATATATATATATATATATATATATATATATATATATATATACATATATATGATATATATATATATGTAATATATCCTATATATATATATAATAAAGTGAATGTTCTGATACAATTTATTAATCAAAACAAAGTACAGTTGAATATTATAATTATAATATAACATAATAAATATAATAATAGTACCTACCCGATGAGATGCAGAACGAAGAATGAGACAATCTCACCGAGTGGAATTTATTCAATAGAAAAATTACAAAATATACTTTACAAATGATACAAATATGAAATACCAGAAAAAAAAATATTTACATGGCTATGGCTATGCAATTAGAGCGTGACACCAAAATCTAGTTTAAAGTTTTTATATAGATATATCGATTTCTATTGCGAAATTCTGAATGCATTTAAATTTATATTACATTAATCGATATATCTACAACTTTGACTTTATAACATCTACATCCCCTCTGTTATGAAGTGGTTTCATACTTACCATTTAATTATGTCAAACACTTACCATTTAATTATGTCACCGAGTTGTTTTAATGCGATCACTGCAAATCAGATATAGACCGGGCAATGGGCTATCTATCGTCGACAAAGGTTCACTTACGCTTGTATGATTATCGTGACGCAATCTTGTCGCTTTCAATATATCTGCCCTATTTACAATTCTAGCCTTGGTTATAGACATTACCGTAAATGTATTTAAATATATATTACGTTAATAGATATATCTACAACTTTGACTTTATAACATATATATATATGCTTACTTGCTTACTTGATTAATTTCGATGATCTTATTTATCTTCTACTCGAGCATCATTATTTGACAACTACAGCTAGACATCTCTATCTAGTATGCTGATTAGTATATCTTACTTCTCTAGAAGACAGTATCTTTTCTCAACATATCCACATAGTTTAAACGCCTACGACCTCTGTTAGATTTACCTTGTGTAGGTTCCCATAAAATGAGCGGATGTGCTGATAGTTCAGGATACCGTATACAGTGTCCAGCCATTTCCATCCTTCTGGATTTAATTTAGGAAGAAACAAGTGTTCATACCGATATATATTTAGAGCTTTTCTCACTTTAATGTCCTTTTCTGATGAGTTGATCCAAAAACCAAGGTATTTTAAGTCTTTTTGACTTGTATCGATTAACCATCAGCTATTTTTAATAATATTGAGTCAACTATATTAAATGACATTACTTTAGTCTTTTTGTGTATTCACACTCTACCCTTAGCAATAACTCCCTAAATTGACTTACAGTATTTGGTAATAAGGCTATATCATCAGAAAAATCCAAATAGTTAGAATATTGGATACAATCTCCGACTTTTGCGCGGGATAATGGTAAATCTCAATTCTTCGTAAAGTCCGATGGACGTCGTCCATTGATTGCTTTTCTGAGTGCATAATCTAGTATACTAATAAAACAATGGTAAGGTGATAGAGTACCCTCTTGTAGAACTCCTGCTACTATATCAATCTCCTCTAGTATTAGCATTGCTCCAATTTATTTCATTAAAAAGCTTATCAGATATTCCATATGATCTAAGTACTTTAACCATCTTACCTCTATGTTAGAATAAAATGCCTTCTTGAAGTCAATAAATGTTAAGACAGTTAGTATATTCTTATTCGTAATTCCCTTCAGTATCCTTCTTATTGCTAGTATCTGGCCGACCGTTGATCTCTTCTGTCTGAATCCATGTTGATTGTGTATAAGTAGAGAATCTAATACCGGACGTATTCGATTTAGTTTCATACGATTACAAGTGTTGGTCATTACAGAAGTGAGATATTTCATTAATTACATTATTCATTTAGAACATCTCTATTCTCTTTTGCTTGTATAGAGTATGAATTCTTTGACATTTTTACTTCTTACCAAGTTATTTATGTGCTGTAGTTATAGCTTCTCGAGCATTAATAATTCTTGAGTCTAGAGAATACAATTTCATTTAAATTTCGGGGATTGTCTCATGCATCCTACCGCTATGATGAATATTTTAAAATAATAGTTAATACAGGATTATCTTAAAAGTTAGCTATCATAATTATATTCTTAACTCGTTTTATATTTATTAAACTTGTACTTATATCTGTATTAATGATGATACCCATGTAACCATTTGCTGCTTGTACTTGATTTCTCCATGCGGATACGGAGTATAGATTGTATCCAGGTTCAACATCGTACAGGTTAATTTCTTGTTCGCTATCTGCTGAGTGTAATTTTCTGTGTTCTTGTATACCGCATATAGATATATTATAATTGTGCATATTTTATGTCATCTCTTCTGTTGTTTGTATTAGCTTATCAACTTCTTTGACAGACAGAACATGTACATTGACATTTGCTATTTTTAGATTTGTTCTACAATGTAATAATTTCGCCTTAGCATATCGGTAGGTATCAATCTTACCCCTCCATGTAGGGTTTAAAGGAGCGACGTCATAAACCCCTTGTGAATGTGCATTGTTTACATTAGCTGATCTCCTACCGTCGCTGTAAGTATAGGATTTGTTGTTGTTTCTGTATTAATACTTTTGATATTCATTGCTAGTGAGTTTAGGTACACCCTAACGAAGGTCGCTACTCCTATCGTCAGGTTTATGGTGAGTTTTTCTTCTCATTCATCCGAGATCTTATCTGATCTTTTCACATAACACCGATCGGTTGGCTAACATGTACTATGCCTTGCCAATAGACAGCCTGGATGTTTGTCCGGCACCGCTTATTTGCTATTCGCAGCTAACCATTATATATCCGGTAGATTGGAGTTGTCATATGATATAACCACATCATCATATCAATTTTCGGATATAGATGAATAAATGTGGGCCTAGGATCCAACGGAAACTGAGCTCTCCAACAATTTTCCACAAATAATATATATATATAATAGTTATGTGATAACAATTTAATAATATAAATGTTAATAGATTATAATGAAAATATATTTCAATAAAATATATTTATTTATAATTTTATAATATTTTTAATTTAAATAGTTAAATATTACAAATTAAATTATTAAATTAAAATTATATTATAATAAACATCAGTAAATATCCAATAGTTTAATATGCATGACTAATCGAATTAGTATTACTAATGATCATATTATAATTATATTTTAAAATAATACAAACTAAAAGTATAAATACCTTACCTATTTAAGATTTCTTATCATATCATAGATATTTCAGATAATATGGTTTCATATTTTACACAAAAGATAAAGAAACGTAAATACAATGGTAAAGATATAAGAAAAATTATGCTATATATAATAGTGGTATATATAATTGTATTTATTGCCGGGATATATGTAGGAATTTTCATTATGATTAACAGCGAAGTTATACTCGAGAAAATTAATATATGGAAAACAAAGGATGTAACGATTATGTTATGAATTAAATAAGTTCATACCATATCTTTAATAAATACGATGGAACTAAAGTATACTTGTTATTGTTATTGATAATTATTATAATTAGCAATATGTATTGTAATGAATGAATTTATTTAATATATTAAATTATAGTTTACTCCTCGTAATTGTACGTTAATGAACGTTCGACATGCTTGCTTCTTCTTTAACCCTGATATGTTATCTAATTTTATTTTACTATTATAATATATAAATATCCCCTATACAATATAATATAATATAAATGTTATATTTTAATAACTTTATATATTCATGTACTTATTGATATGTTTATTAAATTAATCTATACGATTTAATAATTTATAATATAGACTATATATTTTATATACATATATATATATATATATATATATATATATATATATATATATATAACTGACTGTGTGGCTCAGTGGCTAAGGCGTCAGACACACAAGCAGTAGGACACGGGTTCGAGCCTCGTCCGGACCATTAATTAATTGTATAAAATGGGTCTTAAAATATTATTTAGAAATAATCTTATATAATTGTGTATAAATAAATGATCGGCTCTCGTTAAAACCATTGATGCCTTAACATGAGAGCTGCTTCGAAGGGATATTAGAGCCATATATGGTTATAAGTGAAAACTTCATCTAAGTTCCTGGATGGGATGAAAGGACTCCACCAAATAAAATAACAAAAATAACAATAAATATATATATATATATATACTTTAAGGAGATAAATAAATATATATAAATAAATATAAAAATATACATATAAATACAAACCATGAATTATTATAACCAGAAATGTATTACAATTATATATATAAACACAAATATATAAAATGTTATTATATAGATACGTGATACGGATTTTAATACGAAAATATACTATGTGGTCATCACCATGGTAATCATGTTTATATTATACTTGTATATAGATTTATAAGTAAGCGTATATGTATTTATTTTAAATAAGCATAACCTGACTGATTTAAATAATGTTATAACCCTAATAGTAATACAGTCGATTAATATTTTTTTGTAATATTTCGTAGTTTTTTTTATATCGAATTTCTCATATTTGTACATTAAATTAGTGAATTAATTATCTTTTTTATATTATATGATATATAGTAATATTACGCAACATATAAGACCCAGAGAATATGGCCACATGCACTAATATTTCTATATAGAGTGGCGTGTGGTAATTATATGCTATCAAACAATGAGCGACGTGCATCTATAACATTAGACTGCCAAGTGCAGTTATTGTAATAAAAAAACCATTAAATATGTGTATATATTTATTAGAGGCATTAGGTAGTGCGAAATATTGTTTATGTATAAACTAGACCTTAAATCGTCATATAATCAAATTATAGTTGATAAACTAGATCAACATAAAACAGTTGTTAGTTCCCCATCAGAATTAATCCAAAATGAGTTTACATGTATGCCATTTGGACTCATACCCCTACAACATTTCAACGAATGATGAGTACTTTATCTAGGGGTCAAATGTGTGAGTATATTTTATGTAATTATATGGTGTATTGGTTTTATAACTAACAGTTGAAAATCATATAGAACATTTAATGTTAGTATTTGGTAAATTAGAAGGATTTGGATTACAACTTAAAATTAAGAAGTGTACATTTTGTATAGAACAAATAGTTGTTTTAGGATATAATAAAACTAATAAAGTATAAATACTATTATTAATTTACAGTAGAGACCTATTCATCGGATAGAGGGTTAGGGACAGTACTAAACCAAAAAATAGATGGAAAAAGGGTATACCTATAGAAATAGCATATGCTAGTAAATCACTGAATAAGGAAGAGAGAAACGAGACGAATTATTCAGCTAAACAGTTGGTATTTTTAGCAGTAGTTTGGGCGATATCAGATAAGTTTAGACACTACTTATTAGGAGCTAGATGTCAAGTGAGTAATGATAATAGTTCGGTTGCTTGTATATTAAATAAGAGTAAACATAGATTAATAATATTTACGAAGAATATTTGGATGTGAGACAAGTAGAAATGGAGGATATAGAGTTGTGAAGTAAATTGAAATAATATATCAAATAGATAAATAACTATTGAGGGAGAAATAAAGACAGGAAAGAGGTTAATAAGTATTATAGAGTTATTTGATGTGATTGAGAAAGTATAGATATATAGGTTAGAGGGTGGAATATTATACAAGAATAGAAGGTAGACGATATCATTTTGGTTGTACAGAAGTGATTGATTAATGAGGTATTATAAGGGATACATGATGATAATATATATATATATATATATATATATATATATATATCATGTAATTGAGATATCCATGATAATGGTTAAGCTATAGTATACCTAGTAAGGTAAATAATAAGATGTAAACAAGTTAGTCAGCGAATGCGATGTGTATTATAGGACCAATGGTATACCATCACTATATATAGTGAGAAAACTAATAATAAAATTATGTAGTCTAGGGACTAGTAGGCAATTATGACTTTTATTTTTAGATTTCGTAAGTTTATATAAATCTACAGTTAACCGAAAAAATGTACTAGTAATTAGTAATTACTGATGCATATACCACGTTTGTAAATTCTGTTCCAACAATAGATCAGAGTACTGAACCAGTTGCTAATATTTTATTAAACGAATGGGTATATGATTATGGAATAACAGAACGAATACATACCGAAAGGACGTAATTTCCAGGTAGGTTTAGTGACGGGAATTTTTAATTTATTTGTTATAAAACAAAATAGATCCATCCATATCATCCCAATGGTAATGTGAGAGGATGAATAGGACGATAATAAGCCTGATAATAGTACTCTCTATAGAATGACAAAAAATGGACAAAACATTTGCAAAGGGTAGTTTACTATTATAATATAACAAAACATACAACGACTGGTTATTAATCCAATTAAACTATATAAATATAATATAATACAATATTATTTGTTTTCCTGTTTACATATATACAATATAATGAATAAAATAGAAAATAAAATAAATTATATATATATATATATATATAATGACATAAATTATTCGTTCCACTATTATATTAGATACTTACTTTTACTTTTAGTCCCGTGACTCGGAAATCGTAGGGAGAATCAATTCAGTCATGTCTGTCTTAACAACACAGTTTCTCCAGTCATCGCGATCGTGAACTATTTGCAATAGTTGGTTCGCGTCCATCTTAGTCCAATCAGATATATTATTGAACCAATGACTATTCGGACGACCCTGATTTCGCGAACCTTCAACACTACTTGCATTATCGTTTTGCTGAGACCGTCATGTCTGCAGATCCATGGATATATGCCCTTACCACTTTAGTTTGTGTCATTTGATCATGTGTAACAGAGGATCATATTTACCGATTATTGCTTTCATCTTCTCTTTTACTTAAACATTCGACTTTTTTTCTTATATTTTATGCCCATCAGCTTTCTCTATTATTTGTTTTCAAATGATTGTAGTTTCTTCTGCATTGCTGTGATAATGGTCCAGGCCTCACATCCATAAGTTAATACAGAAAGGACGAATTACCTATGGATAATTTATACCATAATCCCAGTATCTAAATCAGGATATTTATATTCATCACATATACGTCTAATCAACCCTAGGCATTCTACCTATTAGTTGATAGTGTTATATTTGTATATATGACTCATCACCTTCACATACTTTTAGTATCGTGTATAATGTAGCGGTAATCTTATTTAATCGGCTGCGTAAATAAAGTGTTTATTTATTATGCTTTATTATATCTACTTTTTCTTCATGTTGTTTTGTTTTGTTTCATTACGATATACTTTATATCTATGTTTCCACACATCTCTCATTATGGTGATAATATAAATAAATGTTGTAGTTATATAAATAATGTTATAGTTATATATAAACATTAGTATTTTTATAAAATATCATTTGCATTCAATATATTTTGTTACGATTGAAATAATTACAAACTTTTAAATTAACACTTTAAAACAATTTATTTATTTATATATAATTAATAAATTTTAAATTAATAAAACAAATTTAGTTTATAAAATATATTTAATTTACTAATACATATAATTAGATTATATATAGTCATGTTTGGTATTAATATTTATGTTGTTTATATGTTGTTTCAAATGAATCTATTAACTTATGCAAAACTGTTAGTTATACTAAAATATATATTTACATATATTGTTATTGTTATTGTTATTTTTTATTTGGTGGAGTCCTTTCATCCCATCCCAAAACTTAGATGAAGTGTTCACTTATAACCATACATGGCTCTAATGTCCCTTCGAAGCCGCTATCATGTTAAGGCATCCATCTTGTTCGAAACTCCTTGGGCGAAATATAAAGAAAACTTTACATGAATTTCCACCAGAGACCTTATCATCAACTGTTGATGACTATTTCCATCATAAGCTTACAAGTACTCTTAGCAATCTCCCACGATATACCACTTTAATAACCCCCACCATGCCAACTCACCAACTTAATGTATTTTCAGTCTCTTCCATATCAGACATAGGTACACTTATTAAGGGAACTAAAAGTTCATTTCCTCTTGACCCTATTCCTATTTCCTTTTACATGAAATCACTGAATCTCTCACTATCCCTCTCAATAATATAGTCTGTGAATCCCTCGAATCTACGTACGTTTCCAACATACTATAAACATGCATTCATTACACCCCTCCTTAAGAAATCAAACCTTGACCCTCAGAGCCTCATCAATTATCTTTCTATCTCAAACATGTCGATATTTCTAAAACTTTGGAACGAATCGTCGCGAAATAACTAACGTATTATTTAATATCACACAGAATCCCTCATTACTTCAAAGTGCATATATTCCTTCCAAATCAACAGAAACCGCACTAGCGAAGATATCCAGCGATATTCTCACTAATCTTTATAACAAAATTGGCACAATACTCGCACTACTTGATCTCTCCTCTACGTTTAACACTATTGACCACCCGATTCTCATACACCGGCTTACATCTATAGGTATAACTGGTACTGCACACAAATGGCTATCCTCATTTATAACCAACCGAACTTCCTCAGTTTTAGTTCACTCAACCCATTCATCGTCCAGTCTTGTAACACACGGTATTCCCCAAGGGTCAGTCCTTGGACTAATACTCTTTAACATTTACATTATTCCTACAATACTTTTAATTTGTATAGAAAACTGTCCCACATAACAGAACTATTAAACTATCAACTAATAATAATAATCAGAATGTAGGTATGACCATGGTAAACGAAAAAGCGCTATGCTTATCTAGTTGTTTGCGTATTTCACTTTCCTATAGGAAAATTATGAGGAGAAAATTATTGTAAAAGTAAAATTAAAATAAATAAAATAAAAATAAAATGTTAAAAGTTAAGTAAAGTTAGTAAAAGAAATATATATGTATATAAAATATATACCCAACATATATACAAAAATATATGTTAAAAAACAAAATTATAAATAAAATTTAATTATTTAGTAATCTATTAGAATAATACACTTATAAAAATACTATATATTTAATTATTAAATTTATAACCAGAGTAGCCAACTGTAATTTAAATTAATTAGGATATATGGTGTATCATCTTCAGGGGTATGGGTTCGTCAGGTCCAATGCCTTAGGGATCCTATCTGTGCCAATATAAGAACACTGGCAATACTTTTCTCTGAGTAAAAGTATATCTCTTTCCCCGACACGTACCATACCACACAATTACAAAAAATATCAGCCACTCCTTCACCAAAAAAAAACACAATATAAAATAGTTCAAGTGTTACTATAAATGTATATTTATATAGATTACTTTTTAAATTGTAATTTTTTTTTTATTATAAAAAAATAAGAATATTTGTTAAAAAAACTCCTCATAATGTCATTCTTCATGTATATAAAATTTGAGATGAGATAAATAATTAAAATAATTAAAATATAATCAAATAATTAAAAAAAAATAATTAGGCAATTAAATAAAACGTAAAAAACAAAAACTTTACAAATTACAAAGCTATACAATTACAAATACACTTAATATACAATAATACAATACACAAAATAATCACTTACAATTCAACACTATAATTTATAAGTAAATTCAAATAGTACCTAGGGGAGAGTGCTCTAATATCTACATAGGATCTACATAGGACCTACACGTAATATCGACACCCTAGAGATCTTCTAAAATATAATTCCAATCAAAAAATAATTAATGTATGAAAAGTTAATCAATATAATTCTAATTTAAATAAGTATAATTTTTTTTTAATATTTATATTTTTTTAATTATAAACAAAAAACTGATTTTTTCGATACAACTCTAAATGTATGACATTTTTGAAGTACAATATCGATTCTCAATCATTTGAAAATATATATTTTTTAAATATTTTAAATACATCGTATAGAACTAATTATATTTTACAATTTGCCAAACAGATTTTGTATTTTTGATAATTTGTTACAAAGTTATTGACGTTTACCTAAGAAACATACATTTTCATAATACCGACACCCTAATTGCACGTAATATCGACACCTTTTAACCAATCAGCGTTATTTGTTTATAATGTTCGTACGTTATGATACAATTAATTTTAGGAAAAAAACGTATGAATTGCGTGTGTTAAATAAAAGTAACGCGCATTCAATTCTGATTGGATAGTGGATATTAAATAATATATGGTATATCTAAATATCAATATATTTAGGTTGTCGATATTATGTGCCAAGGTGTCGGTATTTGAGGCCGTGCCTGTAATATCGACACCCCTGTCATCTTAAAGTTAACCAAACTAAATTTTAAATAGCTATTATATGTATATACCTACTTAATACTTATACATACAATTTGGTAATATTTAATTGAGAAATAATAAAGTTATGGTGATTTATTATTAGGGTGTCGGTATTCGATTACATATGTTTGTAAACTATATAATTTGTATAAAAAAAATCAAAATTCAAACAAAAAATAAGAAGTAAGACTAAAAAGTAATTTTTTTTTTGTAATAATTTTTATTTTTTTATTTTAACTAAGTTTCAGATTAATTATATAGAACTCAAGAAAATTTAAATTAAAAAATTAAATACTAAAAATACACATAATGTAAAGGTTTTAAAAACGGTTTTTTTATATATTCAAAAATATGTTTATGTAAATTCTATAGTTTAAATATCCTTAGTTTAATAGTTCTCATTTATTAATAATTATCATTAGTTAAATATGTATCCTTAGTCAAAGATTTATCATTAGTTATCATTAGTATATATGTTTATTCAAACTTTCAATTAATCTATAGATGTATACATACAATATTATTATATATAAAATCACTATCTATAGGTAATGATTGATATATATTTTTTTCAAATTCCGTTTTAATACTGATTTCGATAGATAAGTTTTAAAAGAATTTTCTAAATTATTTCATAATATAGTTCCGTTATAAAATATACTAACAAATTTTATTTATAACCTATATGATGGTATTATAAATTTATATTGACTTCTTTGACTATAGTTATTTTTTTTAGAAAAAATAGAGATGTATATGGATATGTTGATTTACTATTTAAAACATCATACATAATTAATATTGTTTTACATTTATATATATCCTTAAATTTCAAAATATTTAAAGAATTATAAAATTCATCACTATTAATTCTATTTTGTAAATTATAAATAGCACCTATAGCTCTATTTTGTAATATAATAATCCTTATTTTTATATTTGATGTATACGTATTACCCCATATAGTAATACAATAGCTAAGATTATGTAGTTTATTATCAATATAAATATTATTATCAAAATAATGTTTATTTATATTATCAATTATTATATAGCATGATTTTTCAATATATATTGTTAATTTATTCATAATAAGTCAATTTTTTAATTTTATAAGTTCCTTAATAACTAATGAATTAGGATTATTAATATTTTTATGTTTAAAAATAATATTAGTGTCATCAGCAAATAAAATAATTGAACATTTATTAGAAAATAAATGCAAGTCAATTCCCTAAACTGAACCCTGAGGAACTCCATAATTAATATTTGTTGTATCTGACTAATTATTAAAATATACAGTTTTTTGTTTCCTATCATTAAAATTAATACTAAAAAAATCTAAAGTATAAATCAATATATTATTTCATCCCTAGCTATATCTCTGATCTAATTAAAAAATGTACTATATTACCTTCTCTTCGTTACCAAAATGCTCCTCTACTTATCTCCCAGAACTCTAGTAAAATTCCCTAAATTCTAGACCTTTTAAAAATTCCGGTCCAACCCTGTGGAATTACCTCCCTCCTACCATTCGTTCTATTAGATCCCACAAAAGATTTATAAATCTTACTTCTTCTTTTCTCTCTACCTATAATCATTAAATCATCCAACTTATTATTATTGTCCGTGTTATATTAAATGTATATCAATATTAAATTATTATTGTATTATTATTATCTTATTATTATATAACACTCCATTATATCAATGCAGTCTGTAGTATATAATACTACACAATATCAATGCAGACTGTAGTATATAATAGTTCTCTATATTATTATGTTTGTCCATGTTATATTAAATGTATATTATTATTAAATTGTTATCGTATTACTATTATTTTATTATTTTCTTCCCGCACTAGCGAATGGGTCTACATGACCCTATTGTAGTGCAAATCAACTTAATATCATCTTCATCATCATCATCATATACATATATATATATATATATCACAAATTATTTACTTTAAAATATTAAAATATAATTTAGTATTTTAAAAAGTATGCATATATGTCATTTAAAATTAACTACAAGTGACTTATTTATTAATTATACACATACTCCTGTATCAAATACAAGACACAATATTATGAAGATTGTGTATATATAACATCTTATTATATAATATATTCTATATTTAATATATTATAAAATATTTTATAAAAATCGCTTAAAACGCTGGAAAAAGTTTCTAATATTATAAATTATGTAAATACTTTCATAATTATGTCGTTTTTAATATATTATACAAATAATATGTATTATATTGTATATATTAGTATATTTATGATATATAAATATGGTATTTATAATTGCTTTAAACGAAATAGTATATATTATTTTAAATATAATACATTTTATTTTTATATATATATATATATAAAATTATAATTAAGTAAAATAATTATAATACAATTATAATAATACCATTATTTATGTTTATATTAGTTGGTAAATAACGTAATTTCTATTTTTTTTATATTTATTAAATATAATCTTATTATATATTATTATATTAATGTATTACTATTATATATATATATATATATATATATATATAAATTATATATATATATATATATATATATAAATTATCTCCTTAATATAATAATTAATTCAATTAATAACTCTCTATTTGCATATGATACTAAATTGTAATTTTCGTTCAAATCCAATGATAATAGTCTCTTTGGATATGTGGATGTAGATCCTGACAAGATATTCAACACATATATGCAGACAGTGTTGGGCAGGATCGCGATCATTAATCCGATATATTCATATATATATTAATTTGTATGTCTTGTTTTCTCATAAATATGGTGATAATAACTTATCATGATTTTTAGTTTAGCTTTATCTTTGTGGTATACTTGTGATAAGTGATTACATTTTTTACTATATGTGATTTGATTCGGGAAGTATGGGTATCAATATACATTATACTTGTTCTAGAATATTCTCATGTCATAGTAATTGATCGCCCCTTACCAGAAATGTGAATCATCGCAGATCAAAAATAGGCTAAAGTACATCTAATATTAAGAATAATAATTTATAACTAAACCAGTACTTTCTATGTTACTATTATGTATATTGTTATATTATTTTACTTATGGCATGTAGAAACCATCATTATTTTTGTCATTGATTATGTATCATTAAATTATTGTTTCGTGTACTTTTGTGTGTATTTAACACTAATTAAACTATATATGTATATATATATATATATATATATATATATATATATATATATAATGAATAATAATAAAATTATTAATTAAATATTTAATTTTAACAGATATTTTGTAATAATCAAACCATCATCAATGGAACATTATCACAACATGTCCTAAACAATACTATAACAGCTTATTACTGCATAAATCGTAATATAACATCTATAGATATGTGTTCTTTTAGAAACATAAATTGTAGTAATTATAAAATAACATATCCCAACTTTAAAAGCATATTTTTAAATGGTAATAATATAACAGATTTACACGAAGATGTATTCACTTCTTTGCCAAATATAGATACAATATTTCTACATACTAATCGGATAACATCAATATCTTATTATTTATTTATCAATAATAATAAATTAGAGTACCTATCATTAAAAAATAATAAAATCAAAATATTCATCGTTGAGCTAACACATATATTTAATTTAAGACTGTTAAATTTAGATGAAAATCCAATAGAAACATTCCACGAGGGAACTTTAAAAAACTTTTTCATACGTAATATAAATATAACAAAATATTTGGCAGTAGGTTTCATTAATAATGTTACATGTGATTGCAACGTAAATTGTATACGACGAATTAAAGAAGACATTAAAATACACAGATTTGAATTTGAAGGTAAACATTTAAATTTGACGGAGTTCTTAAAATTATACGAATATCTTGAAAATAATTGCATTTTAAATAATACTAATATAGATACTAATTTAACAGGTTAATATATCAATATTTATATTATGTACACAGTGTGTACTACACAAATATACATACACACATAGGTATATATATATACCTACATATATATATATATATATATATATATATATATATATATCTATATATATATATATATATATATATATATATATATATATATATATGTGTAATAAAGTAAATGTTCTGAAACAGTTTATTAATCAAAGCAAAGAACTGTTGAACATAATAATAATAATATAATATAATAATAATAATAGTACTTACCCGATGAGATGCAGAACGAAGAATGGGGCAATCTCAACGAGTGTAATTAATTCTATGGGCTATGCAATTAACACAGAGCGTGACACCAAAATCTAGTTTAAAGTTTTTATATAGATATATCGATTTCTGTTACGTAATGATAAATGCATTTAAATTTATATTACATTAATCGATATATCTACAACTTTGACTTTATAACATCTACATCCCCTCTGTTATGAAGTGGTTTCATACTTACCATTTAATTATGTCAAACACTTACCATTTAATTATGTCACCCGAGTTATTATAATGCGATCACTGCAAAGCAGATATAGGATATATACCGGGCACTGGACTATCTATCGTCGACAAAGGCTCACTATTTACTATTTAAATTGGAAATGTAATAACAAACCCTTGGCTGGAATATGCTATGATAATATGGTTAATTCGAGAAAAAATTTCAAATACGATGAGAAACATATGTTATTGCCAGATCTTACTATTTAACTTGGAAATGTAATAACAAACCCTTGGCTGGAATATGCTATGATAATATGGTTAATTCGAGAACAAATTTCAAATACGAATTGCGACGTAGTAAATTGATATCTAATCAATCAGAGTCTAATAAGATTGCCTTAAAATTAATTAAAAATCGTAATAATTTTTGGAAGGTGATTTCAAACAATCTGAAAAAAAAACTCTTCCGCACCAAATAACATTGAAAATGAATATGCTCTAGTTAATATTACTAAATTCTGGTATAATTATTTTAATAATTTATTTAACAGTACTACTGATATACCTTATCCTTAAAATACTATTAATGTTAATGACATTGAATATACTAACTATAGTTAGCATATATGCTGAAATTTCACCTATAATTAAATCAATTAAAGGGGGTAAAGCTATAGGCCCTGATGGAATATCTATAGAACATATTTCTCACGCGAATAGTTTCGTAATTGAATTAATAATGCTACTAATTAATAATATGTTGCGGCATTCGTATTTCCCGAATAAGCTAATGTTATCTTATATTTTACCTATAGTTAAAAATAAAAATAAAAGGTCGAATGATTCCACTAATTATCGGCCTATATGTATATCTAATAGTATCTGTAAGATAATTGAAAAGGTGATACATAATAGAATATATTCATTATTAATTACTATGGATAATCAATTTGGGTTTTAAAAAAATCGTGGTACTGAAATGTATGTGTTTGCCCTTAAGCAATATTTAACAGATTATAATAATAATAACACTAATATGTTCGTAGCATTTTTAGATGCTTCCAAAGCTTTTGATAAAATTAATCATAACATTTTATTTCAAAGATGAAAAGATAATAATATTCCTTTATGCATAATTAATTTTTTAAATTACTGGTATAGAAACCAAAGAATATATATTAAATGGTGTAATAATTCATCGGATAGCTTTCCTGTTACAAGGGGTGTTCGTCAAGGTGGCATTCTCTCACCATTGTTATTTAATTTATATACTAATCCTATGATTAAGAAATTAAATGAAATACATTAAGGTTATTGCTTAAATGGAAATATCATCAATAATCTATGTTATGCAGATGATATAGACTTATTTTCACCATCACTAGGGGGTTTGCAGTTGTTGATAAGTTGTTGGGAAGAGTTTGCTAACCATAACCACATAATATTTAATATTGATTAATCGGTTATTTTACCAATTTATTTTGATAAATCATATCATAAACCAGTGAAATTATATATAGATAATAAACTTCTAAAAGTTGTCAAATCATATAGATATCTTGGACATTGGATTTCAGAGGACTTATCTGATGATATTGATATGTATATATAGTAATATTAAACAGTTATATCAACAAAGCTATGCAATATCATATAACTTTAATCATTGCTCTAAGGATACACAAATTATTCTATTTAAAACATTGGTTTCTAATATATACCTTAGTAGCATATGGATACCAAATAGATATTGCATGGCTAAACTTAATATAGCTTATAATAATGCTTATCGTATTATTATGAACTACAGACGTAGAAATAGTGCCTCTTTAATGTTTTTTAACGATTATGTTAATAATGTAACTGTTAAATTAGGTAAGTCATATTATTCGCTATACAAACGAATACAATTGTCGTGTAATTCACTAATTGTTCAATTATATGAATATAATATTGTGTTACCATCGCCACTGTTTACCATGTGGTATAACTCATTGTTTGTATAGTATTTTAAATTTCGTTTCTTAGATTAATTGTTTTTTTTTTGTTTATTCTTTTTAATTTTCGTTTATATTCTATGGACCTCTATATATTTCTATGGACCTGTATTTCATGTCTGATTTAAATAAATACATAAATATATATATATATATATATATATATATATTTAATGTGTACAAACGTTTGAATCTTCCAAATATAATAAATTATGTATCTAATTACATAATAATGTGGTATGTAATATATTATAAATAATAATATGCATTGTATTTTATACATTAATATATATATATATATATATATATGATATATAAACATGGAATTTATAATTACTTTAAAGAAATATTATATATTATTTTAAAGATTATGAATTTTATTGAATTTTTAATATATTTTAGTAATATAAATATTGTTCACAATGAAAACATAAGTTTCCCCTCCTTATGTAGGAGGCATACCAATGGCCAACGTAAAAGTGTTATCATTATATGTTATGATGTAATTAAGTAAAAGTATGATCACCCAATACTAGGTATTTTTTAATGAGTGTTTATTGTTTATGTTTATATTATTCTGTAAATAACGTTATTTTTATTTTATATATATAGTATACTATTTATAAATGTAATCATATTATATATTATTATATTAATGTATTCATATTATATATAATGAATACTAATGATTAATAATTCATATTTTATGATTAATGATTAATAATTAAATATTAATGTAAACAGATAACTTGTAATAATCAACACATCATCAATGGATCATTATCACAAAATGTCATAACCAATACTATAACAAATTATAACTGTGATTATCGGAACTTAACCGCTATAGATATGTGTTCTTTTAGAAACATAAATTGTAGTCATTATAAAATAACATATCCCTACTTTAAAATCATATATTTAAATAATAATAATATAACAGAATTACACGAAGATTTATTCACTTCTTTGCCAAATATTCATACAATAGTTCTACATACTAATCAGATAACATCAATATCTTATTATTTATTTATCAATAATAATAAATTAGAGTACATATTATTAAATAATAATAAAATCAAGATATTCATCGTTGAGCTAGCATATATATTAGATTTAAAAGGGTTATATTTAGATGGAAATACAATAGAAACATTCCATGAGGGAACTTTAAAAAACTTTTTCATACGTAATATAAATACAATAAAATATATGGCAGTAGGTTTCCTTAATAATGTTATATGTGACTGCAACATAAATTGGATAATACGAATTAAAGAAGAAATTATAATAGAAGGTTTTAAATTTGAAGGTAAACACTTAAATTTGATGGAGTTCTTAAAATTATACGAACATATTGAAAATAATTGCACTTTAAATAATAATATAGATACTAATTTAACAGGGTAATATATCAATATTTATATTACACAGTGTGTACTACACACATATACACACACACATATATATTTATATATATATATATATATATATATATATATATATAAACTGCATGTGTGGCTCAGTGGCTAAGGCGTCAGACACACAAGCAGTAGGACACGGGTTAGACCCTCGTTCGGACCATTAATTAATTATAAAATGGGTCTTAAAATATTATTTAGAAGTGATCTTATATAATTGTGTATACATAAATGATCGGCTCTCGTTAAAACCATGGATTTAAATTTTTTTAATTTAATCCTTAACATGAGAGCGGCTTCGAAGGGACATTAGAGCCATATATTGTTATAAGTGAAAACTTCATCTAAGTTCCTGGATGGGATGAAAGGACTCCACCAAATAAAAATAACAATAACAACAACAATATACATATATATATATATATATATACATATATATGATATATATATATATGTAATATATCCTATATATATATAATAAAGTGAATGTTCTGATACAATTTATTAATCAAAACAAAGTACAGTTGAATATTATAATTATAATATAACATAATAAATATAATAATAGTACCTACCCGATGAGATGCAGAACGAAGAATGAGACTATCTCACCGAGTGGAATTTATTCAATAGAAAAATTACAAAATATACTTTACAAATGATACAAATATGAAATACCAGAAAAAAAAATATTTACATGGCTATGGCTATGCAATTAGAGCGTGACACCAAAATCTAGTTTAAAGTTTTTATATAGATATATCGATTTCTATTGCGAAATTCTGAATGCATTTAAATGTATATTACATTAATCGATATATCTACAACTTTGACTTTATAACATCTACATCCCCTCTGTTATGAAGTGGTTTCATACTTACCATTTAATTATGTCAAACACTTACCATTTAATTATGTCACCGAGTTGTTTTAATGCGATCACTGCAAATCAGATATAGACCGGGCAATGGGCTATCTATCGTCGACAAAGGTTCACTTACGCTTGTATGATTATCGTGACGCAATCTTGTCGCTTTCAATATATCTGCCCTATTAAAATTCTAGCCTTGGTTATAGACATTACCGTAAATGTATTTAAATATATATTACGTTAATAGATATATCTACAACTTTGACTTTATAACATATATATATGCTTACTTGCTTACTTGATTAATTTCGATGATCTTATTTATCTTCTACTCGAGCATCATTATTTGACAACTACAGCTAGACATCTCTATCTAGTATGCTGATTAGTATATCTTACTTCTCTAGAAGACAGTATCTTTTCTCAACATATCCACATAGTTTAAACGCCTACGACCTCTGTTAGATTTACCTTGTGTAGGTTCCCATAAAATGAGCGGATGTGCTGATAGTTCAGGATACCGTATACAGTGTCCAGCCATTTCCATCCTTCTGGATTTAATTTAGGAAGAAACAAGTGTTCATACCGAGATATATTTAGAGCTTTTCTCACTTTTCTGATGAGTTGATCCAAAAACCAAAGTATTTTAAGTCTTTCTGACTTGTATCGATTGACCATCAGCTGTTTTTAATAATATTGGGTCAACTATGTTAAATGCCATTACTTTAGTCTTTTTAGTATTCAGATGTAGTCCTATTTTTTGTATTCACACTCTACCCTTAGCAATAACTCCCTAAATTGACTTACAGTATTGGGTAATAAGACTATATCATCAGAAAAATCCAAATCTGTTAGAATAGTTGGATACAATCTCCGACTTTTGCGCCGGATAATGGTAAATATCAATTCTTCGTCAAGTCTGACGGACGTCGTCCATTGATTGCTTTTCTGAGTGCATAATCTAGTATAATAATAAACCAATGGTAAGGTGATAGAGCAACCCCTTGTAGAACTCCTGCTACTATATCAATCTCCTCAGATACTCCATCTAGTGAGTTTACTTTTGCTCTAGTATTAGCATAGCTCCAATTTATTTCATTGACAATCTCACCAGGTATTCCATATGATCTAAGTACTTTAACTTACTTACTTTATCTTACCTCTATGTATAGAATAAAATACCTTCTTGAAGTCAATAAATGTTAAGACAGTTAGTAAATTCTTATTCGTAATTCCCTTTAGTATCCTTCTTATTGCTAGTATATGGCCGACCATTGATCTTTTGTGTATGAATCAATTTTGATTGGCTCTAAGTAGAGGATATAATACCGGACGTATTCGATTTAGTTTCATACGATTATAAGTGTTGGTCATTAAAGAAGTGTGACTAATTCAACGATAGTTATCAGCGTTGGTGAGATCTCCCTATTTAGTTACTTAGAACAACTCTATCCTCGAGGAAATATCTTTACTATTACCATTTAGCTGTAATGATTGAGTACATTTTCTGCCAAATATTTCATTGATCAAGTTCCAACTTTAGATATATAATACCTAGATAAGCTTGCTCAATTACAACAACTTTCTTTTCCAATTCTACTTCATTAATTACATTATTCATTTAGAACATCTCTATTCTCTTTTGTTTGTATAGAGTATGAATTCTTTGACATTTTTACTTCTTACCAAGTGATTTATGTGCGGTAGTTATAGCTTCTCGAGCATTAATAATTATTGAGTTTAGAGAATACAATTTCATTTAAATTTCGGGGATTTTCTCATGCATCCTACCGCTATCATATTAATTGCTTCCATCAACATGTCATACCTTTCGGACATTGTTTCTTCATCTAGTCATTGAATGTTTAACTTATTCCTTATTTCAACTGCATTCCTCTCCTGTAGTATTTCGTTGTCTCTTGGATCGCTCCAAACATACTTAGGTTTACGCTTCGCAATCTGCTTTGTTTTTACTTAGTGTCACATTGGCTACTACTATTCGGTGGTCTGATCCCAAATATATGAAAGTATTGTGAAATGTGTGAGTATATTGTATGTAATTAGATGGTGTTTTGGTTTTATAACTAACAGTAGAAAATCAAATAGAACATTTAATGTTAGTATTGGGTAAGTTAGAAGGATTTGGATTACAATTTAAAATTAAGAATTGTACATTTTGTATAGAACAAATAGTTTTTTTAGGATATAATAAAACTAATAAAGTATAAATACTATTATTAATTTACAGTAGAGACCTATTCATCGGATAGAGGGTTAGGGACAGTACTAAACCAAAAAATAGATGGAAAAAGTATATACCTATAGAAATAGAATATGCTAGTAAATCACTGAATAATGAAGAGAGAAACGAGACGAATTATTCATCTAAACAGTTGGTATTTTTAGCAGTAGTTTGGGCGATATCAGATAAGTTTAGACACTACTTATTAGGAGCTAGATGTCAAGTGAGTAATGATAATAGTTCGGTTGCTTGTATATTAAATAAGAGTAAACATAGAGTAATAATATTTACGAGGAATATTTGGATGTGAGACAAGTAGAAATGGAGGATATAGAGTTGTGAAGTAAATCGAAATAATATATCAAATAGATAAATAACTATTGAGGGAGAAATAAAGACAGGAAAGAGGGTTAATAAGTATTATAGAGTTATTTGATGTGATTGAGAAAGTATAGATATATAGGTTAGAGGGTGGAATATTATACAAGAATAGAAGGTAGACGATATCATTTTGGTTGTACAGAAGTGATTGATTAATGAGGTATTATAAGGGATACATGATGATAATATATATATATATATATATATATATATATATATATATATCATGTAATTGAGATATCCATGATAATGGTTAAGCTATAGTATATAGTTAGTCAGCGAATGCGATGTGTATTATAGGACCAATGGTATACCATCACTATATATAGTGAGAAAACTAATAATAAGATTATGTAGTCTAGGGACTAGTAGGCAATTATGACTTTTATTTTTAGATTTCGTAAGTTTATATAAATCTACAGTTAACCGAAAAAATGTACTAGTAATTAGTAATTACTGATGCATATACCACGTTTGTAAATTCTGTTCCAACAATAGATCAGAGTACTGAACCAGTTGCTAATATTTTATTAAACGAATGGGTATATGATTATGGAATAACAGAACGAATACATACCGAAAGGACGTAATTTCCAGGTAGGTTTAGTGACGGGAATTTTTAATTTATTTGTTATAAAACAAAATAGATCAATCCATATCATCCCAATGGTAATGTGAGAGGATGAATAGGACGATAATAAGCCTGATAATAGTACTCTCTATAGAATGACAAAAAATGGACAAAACATTTGCAAAGGGTAGTTTACTATTATAATATAACAAAACATACAACGACTGGTTATTAATCCAATTAAACTATATAAATATAATATAATACAATATTATTTGTTTTCCTGTTTACATATATACAATATAATGAATAAAATAGAAAATAAAATAAATTATATATATATATATATAATGACATAAATTATTCGTTCCACTATTATATTAGATACTTACTTTTACTTTTAGTCCCGTGACTCGGAAATCGTAGGGAGAATCAATTCAGTCATGTCTGTCTTAACAACACAGTTTCTCCAGTCATCGCGATCGTGAACTATTTGCAATAGTTGGTTCGCGTCCATCTTAGTCCAATCAGATATATTATTGAACCAATGACTCTTCGGACGACCCTGATTTCGCGAACCTTCAACACTACTTGCATTATCGTTTTGCTGAGACCGTCATGTCTGCAGATCCATGGATATATGCCCTTACCACTTTAGTTTGTGTCATTTGATCATGTGTAACAGAGGATCATATTTACCGATTATTGCTTTCATCTTCTCTTTTACTTAAACATTCGACTTTTTTTCTGATATTTTATGCCCATCAGCTTTCTCTATTATTTGTTTTCAAATGATTGTAGTTTCTTCTGCATTGCTGTGATAATGGTCCAGGCCTCACATCCATAAGTTAATACAGAAAGGACGAATTACCTATGGATAATTTATACCATAATCCCAGTATCTAAATCAGGATATTTATATTCATCACATATACGTCTAATCAACCCTAGGCATTCTACCTATTAGTTGATAGTGTTCTATTTGTATATATGACTCATCACCTTCACATACTTTTAGTATCGTGTATAATGTAGCGGTAATCTTATTTAATCGGCTGCGTAAATAAAGTGTTTATTTATTATGCTTTATTATATCTACTTTTTCTTCATGTTGTTTTGTTTTGTTTCATTACGATATACTTTATATCTATGTTTCCACACATCTCTCATTATGGTGATAATATAAATAAATGTTGTAGTTATATAAATAATGTTATAGTTATATATAAACATTAGTATTTTTATAAAATATCATTTGCATTCAATATATTTTGTTACGATTGAAATAATTACAAACTTTTAAATTAACACTTTAAAACAATTTATTTATTTATATATAATTAATAAATTTTAAATTAATAAAACAAATTTAGTTTATAAAATATATTTAATTTACTAATACATATAATTAGATTATATATAGTCATGTTTGGTATTAATATTTATGTTGTTTATATGTTGTTTCAAATGAATCTATTAACTTATGCAAAACTGTTAGTTATACTAAAATATATATTTACATATATTGTTATTGTTATTGTTATTTTTTATTTGGTGGAGTCCTTTCATCCCATCCCAAAACTTAGATGAAGTGTTCACTTATAACCATACATGGCTCTAATTTCCCTTCGAAGCCGCTATCATGTTAAGGCATCCATCTTGTTCGAAACTCCTTGGGCGAAATATAAAGAAAACTTTACATGAATTTCCACCAGAGACCTTATCATCAACTGTTGATGACTATTTCCATCATAAGCTTACAAGTACTCTTAGCAATCTCCCACGATATACCACTTTAATAACCCCCACCATGCCAACTCACCAATTTAATGTATTTTCAGTCTCTTCCATATCAGACATAGGTACACTTATTAAGGGAACTAAAAGTTCATTTCCTCTTGACCCTATTCCTATTTCCTTTTACATGAAATCACTGAATCTCTCACTATCCCTCTCAATAATATAGTCTGTGAATCCCTCGAATCTACGTACGTTTCCAACATACTATAAACATGCATTCATTACACCCCTCCTTAAGAAATCAAACCTTGACCCTCAGAGCCTCATCAATTATCTTTCTATCTCAAACATGTCGATATTTCTAAAACTTTGGAACGAATCGTCGCGAAATAACTAACGTCTTATTTAATATCACACAGAATCCCTCATTTCTTCCAAAGTGCATATATTCCTTCCAAATCAACAGAAACCGCACTAGCGAAGATATCCAGCGATATTCTCACTAATCTTTATAACAAAATTGGCACAATACTCGCACTACTTGATCTCTCCTCTACGTTTAACACTATTGACCACCCGATTCTCATACACCGGCTTACATCTATAGGTATAACTGGTACTGCACACAAATGGCTATCCTCATTTATAACCAACCGAACTTCCTCAGTTTTAGTTCACTCAACCCATTCATCGTCCAGTCTTGTAACACACGGTGTTCCCCAAGGGTCAGTCCTTGGACTAATACTCTTTAACATTTACATTATTCCTACAATACTTTTAATTTGTATAGAAAACTGTCCCACATAACAGAACTATTAAACTATCAACTAATAATAATAATCAGAATGTAGGTATGACCATGGTAAACGAAAAAGCGCTATGCTTATCTAGTTGTTTGCGTATTTCACTTTCCTATAGGACAATTATGAGGAGAAAATTATTGTAAAAGTAAAATTAAAATAAATAAAATAAAAATAAAATGTTAAAAGTTAAGTAAAGTTAGTAAAAGAAATATATATGTATATAAAATATATACCCAACATATATACAAAAATATATGTTAAAAAACAAAATTATAAATAAAATTTAATTATTTAGTAATCTATTAGAATAATACACTTATAAAAATACTATATATTTAATTATTAAATTTATAACCAGAGTAGCCAACTGTAATTTAAATTAATTAGGATATATGGTGTATCATCTTCAGGGGTATGGGTTCGTCAGGTCCAATGCCTTAGGGATCCTATCTGTGCCAATATAAGAACACTGGCAATACTTTTCTCTGAGTAAAAGTATATCTCTTTCCCCGACACGTACCATACCACACAATTACAAAAAATATCAGCCACTCCTTCACCAAAAAAAAACACAATATAAAATAGTTCAAGTGTTACTATAAATGTATATTTATATAGATTACTTTTTAAATTGTAATTTTTTTTTTATTATAAAAAAATAAGAATATTTGTTAAAAAAACTCCTCATAATGTCATTCTTCATGTATATAAAATTTGAGATGAGATAAATAATTAAAATAATTAAAATATAATCAAATAATTAAAAAAAAATAATTAGGCAATTAAATAAAACGTAAAAAACAAAAACTTTACAAATTACAAAGCTATACAATTACAAATACACTTAATATACAATAATACAATACACAAAATAATCACTTACAATTCAACACTATAATTTATAAGTAAATTCAAATAGTACCTAGGGGAGAGTGCTCTAATATCTACATAGGATCTACATAGGACCTACACGTAATATCGACACCCTAGAGATCTTCTAAAATATAATTCCAATCAAAAAATAATTAATGTATGAAAAGTTAATCAATATAATTCTAATTTAAATAAGTATAATTTTTTTTTAATATTTATATTTTTTTAATTATAAACAAAAAACTGATTTTTTCGATACAACTCTAAATGTATGACATTTTTGAAGTACAATATCGATTCTCAATCATTTGAAAATATATATTTTTTAAATATTTTAAATACATCGTATAGAACTAATTATATTTTACAACTTGCCAAACAGATTTTGTATTTTTGATAATTTGTTACAAAGTTATTGACGTTTACCTAAGAAACATACATTTTCATAATACCGACACCCTAATTGCACGTAATATCGACACCTTTTAACCAATCAGCGTTATTTGTTTATAATGTTCGTACGTTATGATACAATTAATTTTAGGAAAAAAACGTATGAATTGCGTGTGTTAAATAAAAGTAACGCGCATTCAATTCTGATTGGATAGTGGATATTAAATAATATATGGTATATCTAAATATCAATATATTTAGGTTGTCGATATTATGTGCCAAGGTGTCGGTATTTGAGGCCGTGCCTGTAATATCGACACCCCTGTCATCTTAAAGTTAACCAAACTAAATTTTAAATAGCTATTATATGTATATACCTACTTAATACTTATACATACAATTTGGTAATATTTAATTGAGAAATAATAAAGTTATGGTGATTTATTATTAGGGTGTCGGTATTCGATTACATATGTTTGTAAACTATATAATTTGTATAAAAAAAATCAAAATTCAAACAAAAAATAAGAAGTAAGACTAAAAAGTAATTTTTTTTTTGTAATAATTTTTATTTTTTTATTTTAACTAAGTTTCAGATTAATTATATAGAACTCAAGAAAATTTAAATTAAAAAATTAAATACTAAAAATACACATAATGTAAAGGTTTTAAAAACGGTTTTTTTATATATTCAAAAATATGTTTATGTAAATTCTATAGTTAAATATCCTTAGTTTAATAGTTCTCATTTATTAATAATTATCATTAGTTAAATATGTATCCTTAGTCAAAGATTTATCATTAGTTATCATTAGTATATATGTTTATTCAAACTTTCAATTAATCTATAGATGTATACATACAATATTATTATATATAAAATCACTATCTATAGGTAATGATTGATATATATTTTTTTCAAATTCCGTTTTAATACTGATTTCGATAGATAAGTTTTAAAAGAATTTTCTAAATTATTTCATAATATAGTTCCGTTATAAAATATACTAACAAATTTTATTTATAACCTATATGATGGTATTATAAATTTATATTGACTTCTTTGACTATAGTTATTTTTTTTAGAAAAAATAGAGATGTATATGGATATGTTGATTTACTATTTAAAACATCATACATAATTAATATTGTTTTACATTTATATATATCCTTAAATTTCAAAATATTTAAAGAATTATAAAATTCATCACTATTAATTCTATTTTGTAAATTATAAATAGCACCTATAGCTCTATTTTGTAATATAATAATCCTTATTTTTATATTTGATGTATACGTATTACCCCATATAGTAATACAATAGCTAAGATTATGTAGTTTATTATCAATATAAATATTATTATCAAAATAATGTTTATTTATATTATCAATTATTATATAGCATGATTTTTCAATATATATTGTTAATGTATTCATAATAAGTCAATTTTTTAATTTTATAAGTTCCTTAATAACTAATGAATTAAGATTATTAATATTTTTATGTTTAAAAATAATATTAGTGTCATCAGCAAATAAAATAATTGAACATTTATTAGAAAATAAATGCAAGTCAATTCCCTAAACTGAACCCTGAGGAACTCCATAATTAATATTTGTTGTATCTGACTAATTATTAAAATATACAGTTTTTTGTTTCCTATCATTAAAATTAATACTAAAAAAATCTAAAGTATAAATCAATATATTATTTCATCCCTAGCTATATCTCTGATCTAATTAAAAAATGTACTATATTACCTTCTCTTCGTTACCAAAATGCTCCTCTACTTATCTCCCAGAACTCTAGTAAAATTCCCTAAATTCTAGACCTTTTAAAAATTCCGGTCCAACCCTGTGGAATTACCTCCCTCCTACCATTCGTTCTATTAGATCCCACAAAAGATTTATAAATCTTACTTCTTCTTTTCTCTCTACCTATAATCATTAAATCATCCAACTTATTATTGTTGTCCGTGTTATATTAAATGTATATCAATATTAAAGTATTATTGTATTATTATTATCTTATTATTATATAACACTCCATTATATCAATGCAGTCTGTAGTATATAATACTACACCATATCAATGCAGACTGTAGTATATAATAGTTCTCTATATTATTATATTTGTCCATGTTATATTAAATGTATATTATTATTAAATTGTTATCGTATTACTATTATTTTATTATTTTCTTCCCGCACTAGCGAATGGGTCTACATGACCCTATTGTAGTGCAAATCAACTTAATATCATCTTCATCATCATCATCATATACATATATATATATATATATATATATATATATATATATCACAAATTATTTACTTTAAAATATTAAAATATAATTTAGTATTTTAAAAATTATGCATATATGTCATTTAAAAATAACTACAAGTGACTTATTTATTAATTATACACATACTCCTGTATCAAATACAAGACACAATATTATGAAGATTGTGTATATATAACATCTTATTATATAATATATTCTATATTTAATATATTATAAAATATTTTATAAAAATCGCTTAAAACTCTGGAAAAAGTTTCCAATATTATAAATTATGTAAATACTTTCATAATTATGTCGTTTTTAATATATTATACAAATAATATGTATTATATTGTATATATTAGTATATTTATGATATATAAATATGGTATTTATAATTGCTTTAAACGAAATAGTATATATTATTTTAAATATAATACATTTTATTTTTATATATATATATATATAAAATTATAATTAAGTAAAATAATTATAATACAATTATAATAATACCATTATTTATGTTTATATTAGTTGGTAAATAACGTAATTTCTATTTTTTTTATATTTATTAAATATAATCTTATTATATATTATTATATTAATGTATTACTATTATATATATATATATATATATATATATATATATAAATTATATATATATATATATATATAAATTATCTCCTTAATATAATAAATAATTCAATTAATAACTCTCTATTTGCATATGATACTAAATTGTAATTTTCGTTCAAATCCAATGATAATAGTCTCTTTGGATATGTGGATGTAGATCCTGACAAGATATTCAACACATATATGCAGACAGTGTTGGACAGGATCGCGATCATTAATCCGATATATTCATATATATATTAATTTGTATGTCTTGTTTTCTCATAAATATGGTGATAATAACTTATCATGATTTTTAGTTTAGCTTTATCTTTGTGGTATACTTGTGATAAGTGATTACGTTTTTTGCTATATGTGATTTGATTCTGGAAGTATGGGTATCAGTATACATTATACTTGTTCTAGAATATTCCCATGACATAGTAATTGATCGCCCATTACCAGAAATGTGAATCATCGCAGATCAAAAATAGGCTAAAGTACATCATATATTATGCATACTAATTTATAACTAAACCAGTACTTTCTATGTTACTATATGTATATTGTTATATTATTTTACTTATGGCATGTAGAAACCATTATTATTTTTGTCATTGATTATGTATCATTAAATTATTGTTTCGTGTACTTTTGTGTGTATTTAACACTAATTAAACTATATATATATATATATATATATATATATATATATATATAATGAAATTATTAATTAAATATTTAATTTTAACAGATATTTTGTAATAATCAAACCATCATCAATGGAACATTATCACAACATGTCCTAAACAATACTATAACAGCTTATTACTGCATAAATCGTAATATAACATCTATAGATATGTGTTCTTTTAGAAACATAAATTGTAGTAATTATAAAATAACATATCCCAACTTTAAAAGCATATTTTTAAATGGTAATAATATAACAGATTTTCACGAAGATGTATTCACTTCTTTGCCAAATATAGATACAATATTTCTACATACTAATCGGATAACATCAATATCTTATTATTTATTTATCAATAATAATAAATTAGAGTACCTATCATTAAAAAATAATAAAATCAAAATATTCATCGTTGAGCTAACACATATATTTAATTTAAGACTGTTAAATTTAGATGAAAATCCAATAGAAACATTCCACGAGGGAACTTTAAAAAACTTTTTCATACGTAATATAAATATAACAAAATATTTGGCAGTAGGTTTCATTAATAATGTTACATGTGATTGCAACGTAAATTGGATACGACGAATTGAAGAAGACATTAAAATACACAGTTTTGAATTTGAAGGTAAACATTTAAATTTGACGGAGTTCTTAAAATTATACGAACATCTTGAAAATAATTGCATTTTAAATAATACTAATATAGATACTAATTTAACAGGTTAATATATCAATATTTATATTATGTACACAGTGTGTACTACACAAATATACATACACACATAGGTATATATATATACCTACATATATATATATATATATATATATGTGTGTAATAAAGTAAATGTTCTGAAACAGTTTATTAATCAAAGCAAAGAACTGTTGAACATAATACTAATAATATAATATAATAATAATAATAGTACATACCCGATGAGATGCAGAACGAAGAATGGGGCAATCTCAACGAGTGGAATTAATTCTATGGGCTATGCAATTAACACAGAGCGTGACACCAAAATCTAGTTTAAAGTTTTTATATAGATATATCGATTTCTGTTACGTAATGATAAATGCATTTAAATGTATATTACATTAATCGATATATCTACAACTTTGACTTTATAACATCTACATCCCCTCTGTTATGAAGTGGTGTCATACTTACCATTTAATTATGTCAAACACTTACCATTTAATTATGTCACCCGAGTTATTATAATGCGATCACTGCAAAGCAGATATAGGATATATACCGGGCACTGGACTATCTATCGTCGACAAAGGCTCACTTGCGCTTTTAGGATTATCGTGACGCAATCTTGTGGCTTTAAATATATCTGCCCTATTTACAATTCTAGCCTTGGTTATAGACATTACCGTAAATGCATTTAAATGTATATTACATTAATAGATATATCTACAACTTTAAAATTATAACATATATATATATATATATATATGCTTACTTGCTTACTTGATTAATTTCAAGGATGATCATGTTTAACTTCTACTCGAGCATCAGTATTTGACAACTACAGCTAGACATCTCTATCTATTATACTATCTATTATACTATATAGCATATATGCTGATTATTATCTCTTACTTCTCTAGAAGATAGTATATTTTCTCAACATATCCACATAGTTTTAACGCCTACGACCTCTGTTATATTTACCTTGTGTAGGTTCCCATAAAATGAGCGGATGTGCTGATAGTTCAGGATGCCGTATACAGTATCCAGCCATTTCCATCCTTCTGGATTTAATTTTGGAAGAAACAAGTGTTACTCCGAGATATATTTAGAACTTTTCTCACTTTTCTGATGAGTTGATCCAAAAACCAAAGTATTTTAAGTCTTTCTGACTTGTATCGATTGACCATCAGCTGTTTTTAATAATATTGGGTCAACTATGTTAAATGCCATTACTTTAGTCTTTTTAGTATTCAGATGTAGTCCTATTTTTTGTATTCACACTCTACCCTTAGCAATAACTCCCTAAATTGACTTACAGTATTGGGTAATAAGACTATATCATCAGAAAAATCCAAATCTGTTAGAATAGTTGGATACAATCTCCGACTTTTGCGCCGGATAATGGTAAATATCAATTCTTCGTCAAGTCTGACGGACGTCGTCCATTGATTGCTTTTCTGAGTGCATAATCTAGTATAATAATAAACCAATGGTAAGGTGATAGAGCAACCCCTTGTAGAACTCCTGCTACTATATCAATCTCCTCAGATACTCCATCTAGTGAGTTTACTTTTGCTCTAGTATTAGCATAGCTCCAATTTATTTCATTGACAATCTCACCAGGTATTCCATATGATCTAAGTACTTTAACTTACTTACTTTATCTTACCTCTATGTATAGAATAAAATACCTTCTTGAAGTCAATAAATGTTAAGACAGTTAGTAAATTCTTATTCGTAATTCCCTTTAGTATCCTTCTTATTGCTAGTATATGGCCGACCATTGATCTTTTGTGTATGAATCAATTTTGATTGGCTCTAAGTAGAGGATATAATACCGGACGTATTCGATTTAGTTTCATACGATTATAAGTGTTGGTCATTAAAGAAGTGTGACTAATTCAACGATAGTTATCAGCGTTGGTGAGATCTCCCTATTTAGTTACTTAGAACAACTCTATCCTCGAGGAAATATCTTTACTATTACCATTTAGCTGTAATGATTGAGTACATTTTCTGCCAAATATTTCATTGATCAAGTTCCAACTTTAGATATATGATACCTAGATAAGCTTGCTCAATTACAACAACTTTCTTTTCCAATTCTACTTCATTAATTACATTATTCATTTAGAACATCTCTATTCTCTTTTGTTTGTATAGAGTATGAATTCTTTGACATTTTTACTTCTTACCAAGTGATTTATGTGCGGTAGTTATAGCTTCTCGAGCATTAATAATTATTGAGTTTAGAGAATACAATTTCATTTAAATTTCGGGGATTTTCTCATGCATCCTACCGCTATCATATTAATTGCTTCCATCAACATGTCATACCTTTCGGACATTGTTTCTTCATCTAGTCATTGAATGTTTAACTTATTCCTTATTTCAACTGCATTCCTCTCCTGTAGTATTTCGTTGTCTCTTGGATCGCTCCAAACATACTTAGGTTTACGCTTCGCAATCTGCTTTGTTTTTACTTAGTGTCACATTGGCTACTACTATTCGGTGGTCTGATCCCAAATATATGAAAGTATTGTGAAATGTGTGAGTATATTGTATGTAATTAGATGGTGTTTTGGTTTTATAACTAACAGTAGAAAATCAAATAGAACATTTAATGTTAGTATTGGGTAAGTTAGAAGGATTTGGATTACAATTTAAAATTAAGAATTGTACATTTTGTATAGAACAAATAGTTTTTTTAGGATATAATAAAACTAATAAAGTATAAATACTATTATTAATTTACAGTAGAGACCTATTCATCGGATAGAGGGTTAGGGACAGTACTAAACCAAAAAATAGATGGAAAAAGTATATACCTATAGAAATAGAATATGCTAGTAAATCACTGAATAATGAAGAGAGAAACGAGACGAATTATTCATCTAAACAGTTGGTATTTTTAGCAGTAGTTTGGGCGATATCAGATAAGTTTAGACACTACTTATTAGGAGCTAGATGTCAAGTGAGTAATGATAATAGTTCGGTTGCTTGTATATTAAATAAGAGTAAACATAGATTAATAATATTTACGAGGAATATTTGGATGTGAGACAAGTAGAAATGGAGGATATAGAGTTGTGAAGTAAATTGAAATAATATATCAAATAGATAAAGAACTATTGAGGGAGAAATAAAGACAGGAAAGAGGGTTAATAAGTATTATAGAGTTATTTGATGTGATTGAGAAAGTATAGATATATAGGTTAGAGGGTGGAATATTATACAAGAATAGAAGGTAGACGATATCATTTTGGTTGTACAGAAGTGATTGATTAATGAGGTATTATAAGGGATACATGATGATAATATATATATATCATGTAATTGAGATATCCATGATAATGGTTAAGCTATAGTATACCTAGTAAGGTAAATAATAAGATGTAAACAAGTTAATCAGCAAATGCGATGTGTATTATAGGACCAGTGGAAAAGTGAGAAAACCAATAATAAGATTAGGTAGTCTAGGGACTAGTAGGCAATTATAACTTTTATTTTTAGATTTCGTAAGTTTATATAAATCTACAGTTAACCGAAAAAATGTACTAGTAATTAGTAATTACTGATGCATATACCACGTTTGTAAATGCTATTCCAACAATAGATCAGAGTACTGAACCAGTTGCTAATATTTTATTAAACGAATGGGTATATGATTATGGAATAACAGAACGAATACATACCGAAAGGACGTAATTTCCAGGTAGGTTTAGTGACGGGAATTTTTAATTTATTTGTTATAAAACAAAACAGATCCAGTCCATATCATCCCAATGGTAATGTGAGAGGATGAATAGGACGATAATAAGCCTGATAATAGTACTCTCTATAGAATGACAAAAATTGTAAAACATTTGCAAAGGGTAGTTCACTATTATAATATAACAAAACATACAACGTCTAGTTATTAATCTAAATAAACTATATACATATAATATAATACAATATTAGAAAATAAAATAAATTATATATATATATATATATATATATAATGACATAAATTATTCGTTCCACTATTATATTAGATACTTACTTTTACTTTTAGTCCCGTGACTCGGAAATCGTAGGGGGAATAAATGCAGTCATGTCTGTCTTAACAATATAGTTTCTCCAGTCGTCGCGATCGTGAACTATTTGCAATAGTTGGTTCGCGTCCATCTTAGTCCAATCAGATATATTATTGAACCAATGACTCTTCGGACGACCCTGATTTCGCGAACCTTCAACACTACTTGCATTATCGTTTTGCTGAGACCGTCATGTCTGCAGATCCATGGATATATGCCCTTACCACTTTAGTTTGTGTCATTTGATCATGTGTAACAGAGGATCATATTTACCGATTATTGCTTTCATCTTCTCTTTTACTTAAACATTCGACTTTTTTTCTGATATTTTATGCCCATCAGCTTTCTCTATTATTTGTTTTCAAATGATTGTAGTTTCTTCTGCATTGCTGTGATAATGGTCCAGGCCTCACATCCATAAGTTAATACAGAAAGGACGAATTACCTATGGATAATTTATACCATAATCCCAGTATCTAAATCAGGATATTTATATTCATCACATATACGTCTAATCAACCCTAGGCATTCTACCTATTAGTTGATAGTGTTCTATTTGTATATATGACTCATCACCTTCACATACTTTTAGTATCGTGTATAATGTAGCGGTAATCTTATTTAATCGGCTGCGTAAACAATGTGTTTATTTATTATGCTTTATTATATCTACTTTATCGTCATGTCGTTTTGTTTTGTTTCATTACGATATACTGTATATCTATGTTTCCACACATCTATCATTATGGTGACATCAATAACATACATGAGAAATATTGTAGTTATATAAATAATGTTATAGGTATATATAAACATTAGTATTTTTCTAAAATATCATTTGCATTCAATATATTTTGTTACGATTGAAATAATTACAAACTTTTAAATTAACACTTTAAAACAATTTATTTATTTATATATAATTAATAAATTTTAAATTAATAAAACAAATTTAGTTTATAAAATATATTTAATTTACTAATAAATATAATTAGATTATATATAGTCATGTTTGGTATTAATATTTATGTTGTTTATATATTGTTTCAAATGAATCTATTAACTTATGCAAAAACTGTTAGTTATACTAAAATATATATTTATATATATATTGTTATTGTTATTGTTATTTTATTTGGTGGAGTCCTTTCATCCCATCCCAAAACTTAGATGAAGTGTTCACTTATAACCATACATGGCTCTAATTTCCCTTCGAAGCCGCTATCATGTTAAGGCATCCATTTGTTCGAAACTCCTTGGGCGAAATAAAAAGAAAACTTTACACGAATTTCTACCAGAGACCTTATCATCAACTTTTTATGACTATTTCCATCATAAGCTTACAAGTACTCTTAGCAATCTCCCACGATATACCACTTTAATAACCCCCACCATGCCAACTCACCAACTTAATGTATTTTCAGTCTCTTCCATATCAGACATAGGTACACTTATTAAGGGAACTAAAAGTTCATTTCCTCTTGACCTTATTCCTATTTCCCTTTTACATGAAATCACTGAATCTCTCACTATCCCTCTCAATAATATATTCTGTGAATCCCTCGAATCTGGTACGTTTCCAACATCCTATAAACATGCACTCATTACACCCCTCCTTAAGAAATCAAACATTGACCCTCAGAGCCTCATCAATTATCTTTCTATTTCAAACCTGTCGATATTTCCAAATCTTTGGAAAGAATCGTCGCGAAATAACTAACTTCTTATTTAATATCACACAAAATCCCTCATTTCTTCCAAAGTGCATATATTCCTTCCAAATCAACAGAAACTGCACTAGCGAAGATATCCAGCGATATTCTCACTAATCTTGATAACAAAAATGGCACAATACTCGCACAACTTGATCTCTCCTCTGCGTTTAACACTATTGACCACACGATTCTCATACACCGTCTTACATCTATAGGTATCACTGGTACTGCACACAAATGGCTATCCTCATTTATAACCAACCAAACTTCCTCAGTTTTAGTTCACTCAACCCATTCATCATCCCGTCTTTAATACACGGTGTTCCCCAAGGGTCAGTCATTGGACCAATACTCTTTAACATTTACATAATTCCCCTTCTCCACATTATCTCGAATTCTCCAGTTAGCTTCCATACATATGAAGACGACATCCAACTTTATGTAAAATGTACAGAAAACGTAAATTTTGCACCTGACATCCTTTCCTCTACTATTACCACCATTCATAACTGGCTCACAATAAACTCCCTCATCTTTAACCCAATTAAAACAGAGGCTATCTTCCTTCACCTTCCACTCCGAAGTAAAACATTACCAACTCCCACTCCAATTAACATTAATGGACAGCTCATCATGTACTCAACCCATGTCAAAAATCTTGGTGTTATATTTGACAATACTTTTAATTTGTATAGAAAACTGTCCCACATAACAGAACTATTAAATAATCAACTACATTCACTACGCCTTATTCGCCATTCAATATCAGTATCCACCGCTACTATTATAGCTTCTGCTTATATCCTACCTCTATTCGACTACTGCAATGTTATCATTTACAATACCCCCTTATCGTATATTACTAAACTCCAAATTCTTCAAAATTCTTTAGCTATGTGTATATTCAACATACCAAAATACTCCAATACTCATATATCTCCATTCCTAGTTAAACTCCACTAGCTACCTGTACGCCATAGAATCATATATAAATCTCTACTACTGGCTCATAAAGCAATCCACCATGACTCTCCTGACTACCTAGCATCCCTACTCAAACTTAAATTACCAACTAGTACCACTACACGCTCCACCAATACGTTTCTACTTCAACTCCCTCATAAACACAACTTACATTTAACCAACACTCGCGTATGGGCAATATCCATCCCATACTCCTAGAAAACTCTCCCTACATCCATCCGTACTACACCATCAACTCCAAACTTCAAGAAACTACTGAAAACCCACCTATTTAATATGAAACATTAACTTCAAATATATATGGACGTCCGATTGCTTTATAAGCACAGTTCGCAGTCCGAAAACCGAAAAATGTAAAATGTAATGTATGGTTTTAACGAGAGCCGATCATTTATGTATACACATTTATATAAGATCACTTCTAAATAATATTTTAAGACCCATTTTATAAAATTAATTAATTGTCCGGACGAGGCTCGAACCCATGTCCTACTGCTTGTGTGGCTGGCGCCTTAGCAACTGAGCCACACAGGCAGTTTATATATATATATATATATATATATATATATATAAATGTGTAATGTAATCCTATAGCATTGTATACACTACTTTACGTAATTAAGGTAGTCAAGATAAATTGAGTGTTTCTGGTAACTCATTTCAAGTTATTTCATTATATATAATATAATTTAAATATGTAGTAAGGCCGGAATGCCTCTTTGTCGTTTTGTATTAAACAAAACGTGAATTGCTTTAACAACTTTATTAAACCAAAAACCTAAAGAAATAGTAATAATAATACATGTAGTTTACATTAATGACATGAACCTTACCGTGTATATGTGGTTCGAATAATGCAGTACATATAGCGTATACAATTTGAATGTTACAATTAGAATATAACTATACCTATACGTTACTATCAGAATATCAACTGAATGATATCGCTGCACTAAACATTCTATGTTATAGGTGCACGACGCTAATTGGTTGATTCTACGTGACGCACTGATGCGTGATACGCCACGCTATATCGACAGATTAGTGCATTGTATGCATATTCGCTGGGTCTTATATATTGCGTAATATCACTCTATAACATCCACCCAACCCCTGAAGAAAAATTTGCCCTCAAATTTTCAAACATTACCAACAACTAACTTTATATTTTCCCTATTCTCTACTCTAGTATTATCACCATATATAATCTTATATGCCGATGTCCCCTTTACCCTTCCTTCAACTTTCCACAATTCATTTCCCCAATAATTTTCTAGTTTCCTTCTCCCTAATACTCTATTTGTTATACGTACTACACTACCTTCCTCTAGTATATCCTCCCTTTCAATATATAATTTCCTATTTTCCTCTTCCACTACCTTAGCATCCATAATCTTTTTATTCATTTTCAATACCCTATTTTTTGTATCTACAAGCCATTCTCCTTCCAATTTATTTGCCATGCCACTTAACTTCCTATCTATCGGTAACCTCTCTTCTCGTCCAAACATCAACTGAAATGGGGAATAGCCAGTCGTCGTATGTTTCGTTATATTATAATAGTAAACTACCCTTTGCAAATGTTTTGGCCATTTTCTTTTTACTTCTACACTGAGTACTCTTAGCAGACTTATTATAGTCCTATTCATCCTCTCACATTGCCCATTACCCTTGGGGTGATATGGACTCGATCTACTTTGTTTTATACCAAATAAATTACAAACTTCCTTCACCAAACCTGCCTGGAAATTACGTCCTTGATCGGTATGTATTCGTTCTGGTATTCCATAATCATATACCCATTCATTTAATAAAATCTTTGCTACGGTTTCAGCACTCTGATCTCGTGTTGGAACTGCTCTTACAAACTTGGTATATGCATCAGTCATTACTAATACATTTTCTCGATTATCTGTAGATTTATCTAAAGTTACGAAATCTAAAAATAGAAGTTCTAATGGTCTACTAGCCCCTAGACTACCTAATCTTATTATCGGTTTTCTTACTATTCCCTTGGACCTACTACATACCTCGCATTCATTGACATACTTTCTTACATCTTCATATTTACCTTTCCAGGTATACCAAAGATTAACCCTCGCCATGGATCTCTCAATTCCTTGATGTCCATTATCATCATGTATCCCTTATAATACTTCCTTAATCAATGACCTCGGTAAAACTAAAATGTTATCTCCCTCCTTACTATTCTTATATAATATTCCACCCTCTAACTTATATCTCTCTACTTTCTCCCCTTTCTCTAATAACTCTATAATACTTAGTAACCCGCTTTCCTGCATCTGTTTCTCTCTTAATGACTCTATATCCATTTGACCTATTATTTCAATTTCATTCACAACCCCATCTCCTCCTACCTCTACATGTCTCACATCCAAATCTTCCTCATACATATTATTACTATCCTCTACCTCTGAATTACTATCCTGTTTTCTTGATAAGGCATCTGCTACAATATTTTGTTTTCCTGCTCTATATTTAAATGTAAGTTCAAATGGTGCTAATCTACCTATCCACCTCTGTTCTAAAGCCGAAAGATCCTTCTTATTTAATATGCAAGCAACTGCGCTATTATCAGTAATCACCTGACATTTATATCCTAATAAGTAGTGTCTAAACTTATCTGATATAGCCCATACTACTGCTAAAAATTCCAACTTTTTAGCTGAATAATTCGCCTCATTTCTCTCTCCTTTATTCAGTGATTTACTAGCATACGCTATTACTACCCTTTTTCCATCTATTTCTTGGCTTAATACTGCCCCTAGCCCTCTATCCGATGCATCTGTCTCTACTGTAAATGGTCTATCATACTTTGCTATTCCTAATATTGGTGCACTCACTAATTTGTCCTTCAGTGCTTCCATCGCCTGGTCACATTCCTTATTCCACCCTATCAATACTTTTTTACTCCTAAACCTACTTACTCTCTTTTCACCTACACTCTTATCTATTCTATTCAACTCGTTTAGTGGAGATACAATTTTAGCAAATCCTTTGATAACCGTCTATAATATGAACATACTCCTAAGAATGATCTTAATTCCTTTAAATTTGTAGGTTTCTCCCACTCCACTATTGCTTTAGTTTTCTCCTTAATAGTACTTATACCCTTATTCGATATATTATAACCTAAAAAAACTACTTGTTCTATACAAAATGTACACTTCTTAATATTAAGTTTTAATCCAGCGCCCTCTAGCTTACCCAATACTAGTTTTAAATGTTCTATATGCGATTCTACTGTTGGTGAGAAAACTAACACATCATCTAAATAGCATACAACTGACTCAAACATTTCATCCCTAAATAAATTACTCATCATTCTTTGAAATGTTGCAGGGGCATTTATTAGTCCAAATGGCATACGTGTAAACTCATATAATCCCCACGGGGAACTAAAAGCTGTTTTATGTTGATCTGATTTATCAACTCTAATTTGATTATATGCTGATTTAAGGTCTATACATGAAAAATATTTCGCACTACCTAATGCCTCTAATGAATCATCAATACGAGGTATTGGATACGCGTCCTTAATGGTTTTTTTATTTAGTTTTCTATAATCGACACATAATCTAATCTCTCCACTACTTTTTCTAACTATTACTAATGGACTCACAAATTCACTACTAGATTTCACTACTACCCCTTCCTCTATCCACTCATCTATCTGTTTTTTTACATCTCCAACTAATGATTGTATTATTCTCCTATACTGTTGTGCAACTGGTATTTCGTCTATCGTTCTAATCCTATGTGTTCCTACTGCTAAACCTATACTATTACCCTTTACATGAAATATACTCTTATATTCAGTTATTAATTGCTCTACTTATTTTCTAAAACCTCCTTTTAACCCTATATATGCTACATCTAGTGAATTACTCTCTACCCTATTTACTTTCCTAATTATAATCTCCTTTAATTTTGTTTCTTTATCCCCTAACCATACATATTCAAATTTCTCCAATATATTCATTCCAATTATACATAGACTATCTATCTGAGTAACTACAAATATCACATCCTTACATTTCTTAATCCACATAAATGCTTCTACTTGTACCACTCCCATCGTTATTAATTTACTACCATTTGCTGTCCTCAAATTACTCAACCGTTTATCCTCTATCAACTTTAGACCCCACTTCCTAACTAAACTTATAGGAATTATCGATACTTGACTACCTGTATCTACGATAAAATTGCTACTTCTACCCTCTATGCTACATAATACTACTGGACACTTACTCATACAGGACATTTCAACACTATATATGCCTCCCCAGTCCCTGTTTACTGTGGAGGATACCCGTTTCCCGATCCCCTAATTCTACACCATCTTGCTGAATGGCCTACTCTCCCACAGTTATAACACCTCTGTACTCTACTCCCACTATTACTATTTTGTGCAAACCCTGCTCTATAACGCTCTACTTCTCTCCTTAGATCTAACACTTCCTGTCTTAATTTATCACTCTCACTCTCTATTCTATAACACTCCCCTGATGTGTTTACTTCTGCCCCTACTCCAATTCTATTCACAAACTTCTGTGCCTCTACTCTTAACTCTGTAAACCCAGCATCCTTACTAGAATTTGATAAAAGGTTATATCTTACCTTTTCATCTATTAAATTACTTCTAAATACTTCTGCCATTAAATCCTTCCACCCATCTACTTCCTTAACCCTCATTCCCAATCTAAACAACTCATCCGAAAATTCCATTATACATTCTCCTACCCTCTGTTTCCTCCCTACTAACTCCCTTAATCTTTCCCCTTTAGACCCACACGACCCATCCCTATCTCTCAGTACTTTAAATATTTTGTCTATACACGTGACAACCTCTATTTGTGAGCATAATTCTAGTTTTGCCCCCCCCTTGTATATGGTATAGTATATACCCGGCTGCCTCATCTCCTTTCATACCTCTTAGCCTAACGCACTCTTCCGCCCTCATAATCCACCCCTCTACATCACTCTCATCTATATAATTATCCAACTTAACATAATTAGTATCTCGTTTGGGAGGTCTACCCAAGGGTTTGGTGGATTCCTCAGTCATGATAAGAAAAAAATATTTATAATTAAATTAAAGATAAAAAAATGTAGCCCAGCAAATAATATAATACAACGCACTAACCCGTTCGACGTCTTCAATTTCTCCCTCCAGTCGACAGCTCCAGTCGTTCGACACGTGGCCTTTTCTTCTGCTTCCGGGTACCGAGTGTACTTCCTGGTTTCACAGCCCTCCGTTGGCGAATATACACGGTTAATTGGAGTTTAAAAGCAGGATACCGCTGTCACCAATGTAGTAAGGCCGGAATGCCTCTTTGTCGTTTTGTATTAAACAAAACGTGAATTGCTTTAACAACTTTATTAAACCAAAAACCTAAAGAAATAGTAATAATAATAATATGTAGTTTACATTAATGACATGAACCTTACCGTGTATATGTGGTTCGAATAATGCAGTACATATAGCGTATACAATTTGAATGTTACAATTAGAATATAACTATACCTATACGTTACTATCAGAATATCAACTGAATGATGTCGCTGCACTAAACATTCTATGTTATAGGTGCACGACGCTAATTGGTTGATTCTACGTGACGCACTGATGCGTGATACGCCACGCTATATCGACAGATTAGTGCATTGTATGCATATTCGCTGGGTCTTATATATTGCGTAATATCACTATATAACATATATATATATATATATATATATATATATATATATATCTATATAATATAATATATATTGTTATATAGTTGTTATATATATATATGAAATAGAGCGTCAAGGCTTATGTATATTTATTTATCTTATTTAAAATGAATCTATTAAAATTTAACTAATGCGAATTTTGTTAGTTGTGTTAATATAATTATATATATATATATATATATATATATATATATATATATATATATAATAATAATAATAATAATAATCAGAATGTAGGTATGACCATGGTAAACGAAGAAGCGCTATGCTTATCTAGTTGTTTACGTATTTCACTTTCCTATAGAACAATTATAAGGAGACAATTATTGTAAAAGTAAAATAAAAATAAATAAAATAAAAATAAAATGTTAAGAGTTAAGTAAAGTTATAACTATAGTAAAAGAAATATATATGTATATAAAATATATACCCAAAATATATAAAAAAATATATGTTAAAAAACAAAATTATCAATAAAATTTAATTATTTAGTAATCTATTAGAATAATACACTTATAAAAATACGATATATTTAATTATTAAATTTATAACCAGAGTAGCCAACAGTAATTGAAATTAATGAGGATATATGGTGTATCATCTTCAGGGGTATGGGTTCGTCAGGTCCAATGCCATAGGGATCCTATCTGTGCCAATATTAAGAACACTGGCAATACTTTTATCTCGGTAAAAGTGTATCCCTTTCCCCGACATGTACCATACCACACAATTACAAAAAAAATCAGCCACTCCATCACCAAAAAAAAACACAATATAAAATAGTTCAAATGTTACTATAAATGTATATTCATATAGATTACTTTTTAATTTAAAATTTTTTTTTTAAATATTAAACAAATAAGAATATTTAAAAAAAAAACTCCTCATAATGCCATTCATCATGTATATAAAATTTGAGATGAGATAAATAATTAAAATAATTAAAATATAATCAAATGATTAAAACAAAATAATTAGGTAATTAACTAAAACGTAAAAAACAAAAACTTTACAAATTACAAAGCTATACAATTACAAATACACTTAATATACTATAATACAATACACACAAATAATCACTACAATTCAACACTATAATTTATAAGTAAATTCAAATAGTACCTATGGGAGAGTGCTCTAATATCTACATAGGATCTACATAGGACCTACACGTAATATCGACACCCTAGAGATATTCTAAAATATAATTCCAATCAAAAAATAATTAATGTATGAAAAGTTAATCGATATAATTCTAATTTAAATAAGTATAATTTTTTTTTAATATTTATATTTTTTTAATTATAAACAAAAAACTGATTTTTTCGATACAACTCTAAATGTATGACATTTTTGAAGTACAATATCGATTCTCAATCATTTGAAAATATATATTTTTTAAATATTTTAAATACATCGTATAGAACTAATTATATTTTACAATTTGCCAAACAGATTTTGTATTTTTGATAATTTGTTACAAAGTTATTGATGTTTACCTAAGAAACATACATTTTCATAATACCGACACCCTAATTGCACGTGATATCGACACACTTTAACCAATGAGCGGTATTTGTTTATAATGTGCGTGCGTTATGATAACATTAATTTTAGGAAAAAAACGTATGAATTGCATGTGTTAACTAAAAGTAACGCGCATTCAATTCTGATTGGATAGTGGATATTAAATAATATATGGTATATCTAAATATCATTATGTAAATATCAATATTAAAAATCTAGAGTGTAATAGGAAATTGTCCTTTGGATATCGAAAGATTAAATAAATATTCTAAAATAGGTGAAATTACATATATTGTTTTTTTTTCAAGATATCAATATTTATTTGAAATACATCATTTGATTTTTTATTTTTGGAATTGTCGACTATATTTATAATTTCTGTTTTATTAGTAGGATAGAAGAAAAAAGTATTATTATTTGCTAATTTAGAAAGTTATATATATATATATATATATTATTACTATTTATAATATTAATATTATAATATATCTATAGCTAATTTTCTACCTATATTACAAAAATAATCATTAAATGAATTATCAGTTTGCTTATATTCAATTAGCGAATTATTATTAAATGGAAATTTTATATTAGCATTAGGATTAAGTAATTTATTTACAACTTTCCACTTATTTTTAGAATCGTTATTAACAATTTGTTCTTCAAAATATTTTTTGTTTGAATATCTAATGATTAGTTATTATATTTTTGCACTTTATATATCTATTTTTTATATCCGTCGATTATTTTACTTTAAATTTGTTATAAAGACCATTTTTTTTATATACATTTTTGTATACTAAAAGAAATCCATGGATTATTTTTAATTTTGTTATTAGGTATTTTTGTAGATGTATATGTCCAACAGTTGGCATAAAGGGATTTAAAAATATTTATAAATGAATTAAAAGCAGTATCTGGATTTTCATCCTCAAAAATGACATTCTAGTTATAGGAAGATTATTTATTATTTAAATTATAAACATTAGTATCATTTAATTTAATCGACATGCATGTTACTTTTTTTATTAATATGGTTATTTTTTCTAAAATAATTAATATAAATAATGAATATTGGCAGATGATCACTGATATCTGAAACTAAAAGGCCAGCTAAATCTGGTTTAATATTAATATTTGTAAAGCAATTATCAATTAGAGTATTTAAATATTTTCAGAATCTAGAATCTTTACTTATTAATGTTCTAGTCATATAGATTTAAAAGTGTCTAAAAAATAATTTAAATTATTATCTTTAATTACTTTCAAAATGTTAATATTAAATTCACCAGTAATTAAAATGTCATATAAATATGTGTATAATGTGTATAAATAACAATATTGTAACAATATTGAAATGTAAACAAAATACACTAGAAATGTTATTCTTCAGTGATTTTTTGAAATATGAATGATATAAAGTTGAATAAATGAAAAAGTAGTGATTGAAAAAGATAAATAATAAGTAGATAATGTGTGTTATATGTTTATAGATAATTATGATTGTAATATATTCGACGAAAACTTATCTAAATGTCGGATTGAACAAGATAAATTAATTTTAAATTGAATTGATGATGAACAAAATAATGATAAACAGGGAGTGATATGTAGGTGGTATATAGATAGATGTATAATCATTTACTTTTCTTTTTATTAATTTATTAATTATTTTCCAATTTTCTTCTTGTTTATAATGTGAAAAAAAGTTGCTTATAATATTTATTTTTATCGTATTTTATATTTTTCTTGATTTTATTCTTTAATTTTTTATATCAGTAGGTATTTTTTTTACCTATATATATGTGAATGAATGAATTCAGTTTATAGACAATGTCTAACGAGAATCAGTGAAAGTGATTAGCTTTTTAATTCGATATCTCCTAACAGTAATGTCATATTTCATCATCTTCATTCGGATAAAATAAAATAAAATTACATAAAAATGGATATTAAAATAAACAATAAACACAAATATAAAATAAAGAATAAAACAACAAAAAAACAAATATTTTATTCCCATGTTAGCATCCAAAAAAAAGTATAAAATATAATTGATACATTTTTCATAATTGTAATATAATATTTATATAAGAGTCTACATATTTGTATCATATAGTTTATGTCAATTTTAATAATATAGATATATATTTGTAGGTTACTATTGGTTATTAATACTGTTTTTAAATGTTTTAATTCTAATACTGTTTTTGATTATTTTAATACTTTTAATTTTTAATACTGTTTAGTTTTTTTGTTATTAGTTATGTAAAGTTAAATATATAAAACGTAAAATATGTAAAATAAATATAAAATAGTTTTGATAAATAGTAATTTAAAAAAAAAATTAAACATTTAATACTGTTTTTGTTTTTGTTTTTAATATCCTACTTCAAATTTATAATACTGTTTTGTTTTATTTTTTGTATAGTTATATAATGTAATATATATAAAAATGTAAAATATGTAAAAATGTAAAATTTATATGGAGAAATACCTATTTAATACTGATTTTTTAATAAAGTTCTATAATACAAAATATTTGTTTAATTTACAATATAATATTAGAGAGAATAGTATATTTTTGATATTATTAAACATATCACTGCAAAAATATATATCAGTTTATATTTTATTTTGGTTAATGAAAAACAATTTCCTAACTTTTTTCAATTGATTTATATTTATTATTTTATTTTGTTTAAGAATATTACCAAATATTATATCATTATAATACTTTATACCTTTAAAGAATATTGTATTTTGGATTTTGTAGTTTTCATTAATGGTAAAATGTATCTATTATTACGTTTATGTAATGTAAAATATTCATTAAAATCAATTTTGTAATTTTTATTTAACAATTTATAAATTAATATAATATTTCTAAACATCACAAGATCATTTAATTTTAGAATATTATTACTAATAAATAATTCAGATGTATTTGATAATCTGATTAAAGGTAATAGATTTAAATTTAAGATTTTTTTGTTAATAATATTGATACTTTTTTTTGGCAATAACATAATAATATTTATTTTTGATTTATAGGTATTTCCCCATATGTATATGCCATAAGAAATATTAGATAAAAAAAAGAGTTATAAATAAAATATTATTTTCAGTACTTAAAAATGAAACATTTTTATAAAATATATTATAGTTGATAATTTGTTTGCTAGATAATCTATATGTTCTTTAAAAATTAAATGTTGATCTAAAAGTAATCCTAGAAATGTGTAGCTACCTACAGTTTCAATTTTAGATCAATATATATCTTTTAATATTCTAGCATTCATAAAAGGTCAACTTTTTGTTTTTTCAATATTCAGTTTCAGTTTATTGATATTGAACCAATATACTAATTATCAATATAAAATTGTAGGTATTTAGTTAATAATTAATTATTGTCTGCATATATTGTAAGTGATGTATCATTTGCATATAAGTTTAGATTAATATTGACTGCATCTTTCAAAATAGTTGGCATATCATTAATAAATAATATAAAAAGAGGCCCAAGAACTTATCCATGGGGTACTCCGTATTCTACATAATCTTTCAATGATAGTGAATTATATATTTTTATAACAATATATCTTTTATATAAATAACTTTTAACTTTTTCTTTCATTTTACTTCTGAATCGATTCTAATTTATCAATTAATATATAATGGTCTACGACATCAAAAGTTTTTTTAAGATCTAAAAATATTGTTGCTACTTTTTTATTAATATTAGTATTTTTTTAAATAAAATTGTGTATATTTATTAATGATAAATTTGTATAGGAGTTTGGTATAAAGCCATATTGATTATTATTAATTACATTATAAAATACATGTATAAAATTTGATAGTTTATTATATATGATTTTTTCGAATATTTTACTTATTTGTGGTAGTAAAGAAATGGGTCTATAATTTGTTATTATTATTTTTATATATTGGTTTAATTATTGATTTTTCATATTATCCGGATATATTGATTTATCAATGCAATAAAATTAAATAAATGATTAAGTAGAATCAATATTTCATATATAATTTATTATATTAAATACATATTACAATTATTTATATCTTTTGAGTTTTTTGACTTCATACTATCTGCTACATTAATAATTTCATTATTTGTTATTGGTAAAAAATAATAACTTTTAGAATAATGTGTTAACAATTGTTTAAAACCATTTTTTCTGATGAAATTTCTATTGAATTGTTTATAGTTTTTCCTATTGTAATACTTATTCAAGCAATTACATTAATCAATTTCATCATATATTTAAATATCCTTATAAATAAATAGGCTATAGACATACAATTAGTAGATTTATATAAGCTGAATAATTTAAAATATTAATAAAATTATAATAACATAGAGAAGGATTTGTCATTTCCGATAATACACTTTACCAGTTTATATTTATAAAATCATTTTTTAAATATTCAATATTTTGTTGATTAAAATTTCTAATATACATCACTTTATTATCACATTTTTTAACCCGAGAAAATGATGTAAATATAAAAAATAAAATATAATGATCTGTTATATCAGTATCAATGGTTCCATTATGTGTTATATGATCATTATTAGCAATTATATTATCAATTGTTGAGTTGGAATAATGAGTTGGTATTGTTATCATGGCTGTTAGTCCTATAGGACAAAAAATTATAATTGTGTTAGTATATAATTAAAATTATTAGAAATTAATGAATATTTTGATAAATCTATATTAAAATCACCACATATATAAATTTCATTATTTAAAAATTTGGAATATATATTATTGGGATTATTTGGATTATATATATTATAAAATAAATCATTAAACAAATTGATATTACTATTAGGAGATCTATAAATTTCTGAGATTATTTGTATATTTGTAGTTGTATTTTTTATTTATATTGATAATATTTCAATATCATCTATAATAGAAATAGTTAATTCGTCTATTACACATACATCTAAAGATTTATTTGCAAGTATAGCAACGCTCCCACATCTTATTTATGTTTAGTGTACGATTATTTAAAAATATATTATAATTATTAAAATATATTAATGGGTCATCAGTATTTATTAACCATTTCAGTAATATATGTTATATATATATATATATATATATATATATAACTCAGAAGGGTGTTATTGAAAAATCAAGTAAGCAAATATGTTAGTTTATTTGAGCTTATGACCTCTTCATCATAGTTAGTGATCCTAAAACTAAAACGGAAGTAAACGGTATACAAATATCTATAATAATTAAACAAAATAAAAATTGATAAAATATGTTAATAGAAATTTGTGATAAAAACAGTTAAAAGTAGAGAATAAGATAATAAACTAAAGATACAATATAAAATGCTAAGTAAAATAATAAAACGCTTTAAAAACAGTTGAATAATTTCCATAAAATACTTCCCGAACCTTCTATTGATTCTTTAATACTGGCGGTCTTCAATATTTTCCAGGTGTTTGAAGGAAAATTCATCTCTGTCTTGAGAATTTGGTTTCCCGAATACCAAGAGCCCAAAGAACCAACACAGAAGGGAATTACATATCCGAGGTTGCGATACTTTTCTATATTCCTGTTAACAGCAGATTCCATGTTTGTAATCGAGTCGTAGGGAATTGTGATGTCGACAAAATAACATGAGTTGTTATATTTGATAACAAGATCCGGTTTTAAATTATCTAGTGAGATGTAGCTAGAATCGTACTAAATATCGCATTCATCTAGGAACTTAGTTAGTACTCCAAGGACAGCATCATTTCTTTCTGTCATCATGTTTAGTGATGCAGTACACATATTCAATATATGCATCGTCGTTTCATCCTTGGAGTAGCATTGCCTACATTTTGTATCTGTTGAGCCAGGAAAAGCTTTTACTGGAAGAGTCTGAGTTCTAGTCATGTGCCAATAATTCCATGATTTGAAAGATAGTGTCTATTCTTGTGATATTAACTTTGTGATTACCTTAGAATTTGCATCCTGTGATAAACACTCAGCTACACTGCCTTGTAACGGAAGTTCCACGAATATTCTGCTCCATTGCTTTCTCAGCGCAAGTCGCATGCTTTTGACAAACTTGGCAGGAGTGGAGCAGATACCATCGATGGCTATGATTATGTTCCCATCGGATATATTAATGCGAGCTCCAAGGTGTGTTGCTGCATGTCGAGTGAGCGTCCAAAGATTAGCACCTTTGCTATAAAATCTATAACCATATAACCCATGCGTTTGGCTACCGGATAGAAATTCACTGAATGGTATTTCATGATCATGTCCGATAGCACAATTTAGGGTATTTGATAGTTGGCGATTAGCAATTGAGGATATCATATTATCTCTAGAAGATATTAATTGCGTTGTTTTAGAGATTGTCCAAATATTTATAGATAAAATATCTATAAAGTATACTTCTTTGCTGATTTTACCAATCCCTAGGCAGCCAATATGTCTGTCAACATTGTCAAGAGTATTAGTATTATATCTAAGGAACTGTTTTATAGATTTATCCAGATCGTATATACTTTCCTTCATGACTCGTCCAGATGAGAGCTCATGGGATAGAGAGGGGATTAAGTGACTTCTCAAAACTTCTATTTTTTGCCATGGAGTTAGTCCAGAGTCTGAAAGTTGAGTAAGTTGATCAGGTATATCAGTAGTAAAATTAAACAAGAACTTAGATCCAATTGGTATACCCAAGAATCTTTCAAATTCACCAATATGTAGCGTTTTAATAAATTCTTGACTTAACATAAACTGCCGATCCTCAATAACCCCCTTGTTGAAATAAATGCTAGTACATTTTCTAGGATTGAACTTGAGGCCGATACTACTAGAAACTTCCAGTATACCATCTAGTGCCGACATCATTTCCTCATGAGATCCAGTGATTATTGCTAAATCATCCGCGTAGCTGTAAGTTTAGCTTCTGATCCGAATAGGTCATAACCAGCTATTTCAATTGCCTTTCTTATGATAGGTTCGGAAGCAAGATTAAAAATAATTGGTGATAAACAATCACCCTGTCTTACTCCGGAAGTTGGTTGGACCATAACATATTTGTATTCCCATAGTGTATTAGTATACATGTAGTATATATATAATGTAATTCTATATAAGTTACGTAATTAAGTTAGATAATACAAAATGAGTGTTCCAGGTAACTTTAATTAAGTTATTCTATTATCTACATTATCAAAATTAATGGACGCATTCTTTATATATTATTTGTATTATTGTTATTTTTATCTATACTTATAAATGTATTATTAATTATGTATAATACTTATATATTTAATATTTATTTGTAATATAACTATTTATTATTTAAAATTGTACTTTATATTTATATTTTACTTTTATTTTATTTTACTCTATAGTGCAGTGGTTCCCAAACTTTTTTATTCGGCGACCCCTTTTAAGTTTTTTTTATTATAAAACGACCCTAAGTATAATTTTTTTTAAATAAAATATTTAAAATAATAAGTAGACTTTTTATAATAAATTTATTAAAAATATATAAAATATGTAATATATTATTTTTAAATGTTATGTATTTGCATTCTTTGTACTAATTTATCAATATATGTCCGTGTTTCAGATAGAGTACACCTCGGGTCTTGTTCGACTTCTGATTTTTTTTTATTATTCAAATTGAAAATCTGAGAAGGTTCTTTCACATACATATGTGCTTGCAAAAGTTAAAATATATTTAATTATTAAATTAAAAAAATGTGGATATTTTCACAGAAATCCAAAAATGTCCTAATTCCCTTGTTTCAAATTCGTTCTTTGCACCAATATAATGTTGCATTATTATGAGTTAACTTTGTTCCAGGTTATATTTATGGATATCTTTAATATCAGTATAAAAGGAATGAAGTGCTATATTATAATTATGATTGTCAATTTCTAGAATATACATTTTTAATTCATCTGAAAGATTAATTTAATTCCTTTATTTTCTTCCAATTGCATTGCTAGTTCAATTATATTTTGTTCTCGAAGAAAAATAATAATGTCATCCTTAATTTAAGAGGATACTCTCTCTTTAAAACTCTACCTTTTGAAAATGATCGGACTTGAGTATAATATTACAATTTGTCAAAGTCTGAGTCCATTTCTTCATACCTACATTTTTTTTGAATAGACGATTTATCAAATAATTGAACTTCCAATTGCATTGCTAGTTCAATTATATTTTATTCTCGAAGAAAAATAATAATGTCATTCTTAATTTAAGAGGATACTCTCTCTTTAAAACTCTACCTTTTGAAAATGATCGGACTTAAGTATAATATTACAATTTGTCAAAGTCTGAGTCCATTTCTTCATACCTACATTTTTTTTGAATAGACGATTTATCAAATAACTCGACTTAATGAAATTAAACAGTATATGATTATTATAATAATCATAAGTATACTTCTGGTGATTTATCTTTGATAAGTTTAATTAATACTGATTGTATGCCTAATATATATGGTATTCCGACAGTAATCAGCAACATTAATTTAATCCATTCTAAATCGTTAGCAATAATAAATGAATTTAATATATCAAATACATCAACTGCTTTAATTATCGTTGTAATTGGTTTACATAAAAGGAACTATTCTTTTATAGATTTGTTACTATATAACATACGAATATCATCAATTGTGATATGTGACTTACATCGGTACATTCATCCAATTATATACTAAATATTGAACTATGTTTGACTTCACAAACAACCTCAAATTAATTAAAAATATAATGCAAATAAAATATAAATTTAACCATTTTGAGATCAGTAACATGGACTAATCTCGGAGAATCTAAGGAACAATTGAATTCTTTTGAATCTAAGTCACTAGAAGAATGATAAATATCACATATAGACAACAAAAGACAAATGTATATATCATGAGTAAATTATATCTAGAATTGGTTCATATGAACATGTTTTATAGAATGTTAAAAGAATACAAATAAGTTAGTTTGGCCATATATGGACATATATGTCTAGATATGACATATTGACAAATACTATTTTACAATGTCGTGTTGAAGGTATAAGTAAAAGAGGTCGCCCTACAATGAATTGGATGGATGATGTCTATGAGTTGACTAGTATGTCTACCATATACTTAATTAATATAACGAAAGATATATATATATATATATAGTTAGAAGAAGTTGTACATATCATGTTCCCCCTACGACGAATCGGCAAGGGACTAGTTAACTTGCTAGCTAATTTATAAATCAATGTATATATATATTTTTTTTGAAATTTTGATTCTTAGTTGAAGTTTCAAGTTTACGTCATTTTTTATTAGTTTTGCATAATGTAAACTTGCATAATATATACATTTCAATGCCATAGCATTGCATATAACACATTGTGGTACTTCAATATTATTTTGTACTATAAAGGTAAACCCAAATGATAAAAAAAACTATCATTATTTTTCTCTTTTTAGAATTCATGTTTTTAGATATAAACAGTTGTTATGTTATTATCCACAATCATATATATATATATATATATATATATATATATATATATATTTATATATTTATTTAGTGTAGCGAAGATTATGGCGATTATAAACATAAATATATTAATAAAGTTGGCCATATATTTTAGGAGCTGTATGGTACAATAATTAATAAGTATTATAATTATAATTAATGTACGGTATATTATATTAACTGTATATTAAATATTAATATTGTATTAATTTTTAGAATATATTGTAATTATATAAATTTAATATTTAAGACATCATTATTAAAAAAATTGTTATTTATTTTAATGTTTATAAAAATTAATGTGTATAAATTTATAAAATCACGCGACCCCCACAAAAACGGCAGGCGACTCACTTGTGGGTCGCGACCCCCAGTTTGGGAACCACTGCTATAGTGTAATATATTTTTACTTTTATTAATATGTTTGATTTTTACCATTCTTTTTGCTGACAGGTAGACACTTCGATAAGTTCGTTAACTTCTATATCTATCTGGATTCATTCTCGTTTATTACGAGGAATAAATCTGATTGATATATATATATATATATATATATATATATATATATATATATATATATATATATATATATATCATAAATTATTTAGTTTAAAATATTAAAATATAATTCAGTATTTTAAAAATGTAGGCATATATGTCATTTAAAAATATCTAGGGGAAAGTAACCGAATACGGACAGTGCCCGAATACGGACACTCTCGGTATCTCAGAAACCATAAATCCTACAAAAAAATGTTAATGAATAAAATATTCATAATTATAAAAATAGCCTAAAAAAGTATTTTTTATTTTTTAATTATTCAAAATATTGCTGATATATCCAATAAACTGATTTTTTTATTACGTTTTTAAATTTATGAAAAAAAATGTCATCTTAAATAACCTTCTCATGATTATAGAATTGTATCGATATAAAATATAATACTATATTATTAAAAAATAAAGCATTCTAAAAATTGTATTTTTAATTTCTTTATTTGTTATCAAATATTCATTAAGTTATAAGCATATATCTATAGGTCATATAAGTTCCTAATACGGACATTCTAAATGTCCTAATACGGACACCCTGTAACCAATAAATGTGCAGCATATGAACTATTCTGATTTTCATAAAAATCGCGTGCGTTATAATATTAATATAACCAATAAGCTAATTCTTAAAAAAATATTATTTAGATACTTATTAATTATAAAATAATAAAAATAAATAAAATATTAACTAATTAAATTACAATATATTTTTCATAAAATTAATTATAAATAACGTAATTGTAATTTGTCTGATTGATTCATCAATAATATATAGTTTATATAGTGTTATATAGGGTGTCCGTATTATAACACAGGGTGTCCGTATTCGGACATGGGTACCGAATACGGACACCCCCGTTATCTATGGAATTAAAAGATTAAATAAAATTTTAAAATTACAATAATATCTATAATCATATAATATTAATATATTGTAATTTTTGAATAACAATAATGAGTCATAAAAAGTTAAGACCATTTATTGTTAAAGTGTGCGTATTAGGTTACTTTCCCCTACAATTGTAGTTAAGTGACTTATTTATTAATTATACACATACTCCTGTATCAAATACAAGACACAATAGTATGAAGATTGTGTATATATAACTTCTGATTATATAATATATGCTATATTTAATATATTATAAAATATTTTATAAAAATCGCTTAAAACGCTGGAAAAAGTTTCTAATATTATAACTTATGTAAATACTTTCATAATTATGTCATTTTTAATATATTATACATAATAATATGTATTATATTGTATATATTAGTATATTTATGATATATAAATATGGTATTTATAATTGCTTTAAACGAAATAGTATATATTATTTTAAATATAATAAATTTTATTTTTATATATACAAATGTATATATAAAATTGTAATTAAGTAAATTAATTATAATACAATTATAATAATACCATTATTTATGTTTATATTAGTTGGTAAATAACGTAATTTCTATTTTTTTTAAATTTATTAAATATAATCTTATTATATATTATTATATTAATGTATTTAATGTATTCCTACTATTATATATATATATATATATATAAATTATATATATATAAATTATCTCCTTAATATAATAAATAATTAAATTAATAACTCTCTATTTGCATATGATACTAAATTGTAATTTTCGTTCAAATCCAATGATAATAGTCTCTTTGGATATGTGGATGTCGATCCTGACAAGATATTCAACACATATATGCAGACAGTGTTGAGAAGGATCGCGATCATTAATCCGATATATTCATAAATCCATATATATTAATTTGTATTTCTTGTTTTCTCATAAATATTGTGATAATAACTTATCATAATTTTTAGTTTAGCTTTATCTTTGTGGTATACTTGTGATAAGTTATTACGTTTTTTGCTATATGTGATTTGATTCTGGAAGTATGGGTATCAGTATACATTATACTTGTTCTAGAATATTCCCATGACATAGTAATTGATCGCCCATTACCAGAAATGTGAATCATCGCAGATCAAAAATAGGCTAAAGTACATCATATATTATGCATACTAATTTATAACTAAACCAGTACTTTCTATGTTACTATATGTATATTGTTATATTATTTTACTTATGCACTCATAAAAATAACTTGGTCAACTGACTAACATTATGCCTATAATGTGGGTCAAAAGTATAGTGTAAAGTTTGACTGATATTTATAAAATATAAGTCACTCAACATATATCACTCATGCCATGGCATGTAGAAACCATTATTATTTTTGTCATTGATTATGTATCATTAAATTATTGTTTCGTGTACTTTTGTGTGTATTTAACACTAATTAAACTATATATATATATATATATATATATATATATATAATGAAATTATTAATTAAATATTTAATTTTAACAGATATTTTGTAATAATCAAACCATCATCAATGGAACATTATCACAACATGTCCTAAACAATACTATAACAGCTTATTACTGCATAAATCGTAATATAACATCTATAGATATGTGTTCTTTTAGAAACATAAATTGTAGTAATTATAAAATAACATATCCCAACTTTAAAAGCATATTTTTAAATGGTAATAATATAACAGATTTACACGAAGATGTATTCACTTCTTTGCCAAATATAGATACAATATTTCTACATACTAATCGGATAACATCAATATCTTATTATTTATTTATCAATAATAATAAATTAGAGTACCTATCATTAAAAAATAATAAAATCAAGATATTCATCGTTGAGCTAGCACATATATTACATTTACAAATGTTAAATTTAGATGGGAATCCAATAGAAACATTCCACGAGGGAACTTTAAAACACTTTTTCATACATAATATAAATATAACAAAATATTTGGCAGTAGGTTTCATTAATAATGTTACATGTGATTGCAACGTAAATTGGATACGACGAATTAAAGAAGACATTAAAATACACAGTTTTGAATTTGAAGGTAAACATTTAAATTTGACGGAGTTCTTAAAATTATACGAACATCTTGAAAATAATTGCACTTTAAATAATACTAATATAGATACTAATTTAACAGGTTAATATATCAATATTTATATTATGTACACAGTGTGTACTACACAAATATTCATACACACATAGGTATATATATACCTACATATATATATATATATATATATATATATATATATATATCTATATGTGTGTGTAATAAAATGAATGTTCTGAAACAGTTTATTAATCAAAACAAATAACTGTTGAACATAATAATAATAATATAATATAATAATAATAATAAAAATAGTACATACCCGATGAGATGCAGAATGAAGAATGAGGCAATCTCAACGAGTGGAATTAATTCTACAGAAAAATGACGAAATATACTTTACAGACGATAAAAATATGAAATACCAGAAAAACAAACATTTACATGTCTATGGCTATGCAATTAACACAGAGCGTGACACCAAAATCTAGTTTAAAGTTTTTATATAGATATATCGATTTCTGTTACGTAATGCTAAATGCATTTAAATGTATATTACATTAATCGATATATCTACAACTTTGACTTTATAACATACATCCCCTCTGTTATGAAGTGGTTTCATACTTACCATTTAATTATGTCACACACTTACCATTTAGTTATGTCACCCGAGTTGTTTTAATATGATCACTACAAAGCAGATATAGGATATATACCGGGCACTGGACTATCTATCGTCGACAAAGGCTCACTTACGCTTGTAGGATTATCGTGACGCAATCTTGTGGCTTTCAATATATCTGCCCTATTTACAATCCTAGCCTTAGTTATAGACTTTACCTTAATTGCATTTACATGTATATTACATTAATAGATGTATCTACAACTTTGAAATTATAACATATATATATATATATATGCTTACTTGCTTACTTGATTAATTTCGAGGATGATATTGTTTATCTTCTACTCGAGAATCAGTATTTGACAACTACATGTAGTTGTAGCTGCAGCTAGACATCTCTATCTCGCATGCTGATTATTATCTCTTACTTCTCTAGAAGACAGTATCTTTTCTCAACATTTCCACATAGATTAAACGCCTACGACCTCTGTTAGATTTACCTTGTGTAGGTTCCCATAAAATGAGCGGATGTGCTGATATTTCAGGATGCCGTATACAGTGTCCAGCCATTTCCATCCTTCTGGATTTAATTTTGAAAGAAACAAGTGTTCATTCCGAGATATATTTAGAGCTTTTTCACTTTAATGTCCTTTTCTGATGAGTTGATCCAAAAACCAAGGTATTTTAAGTCTTTCTGACTCGAATCGATTGACCATCAGCTGTTTTTAATAATATTGGGTCAACTATGTTAAATGCCATTACTTTAGTCTTTTTAGTATTCAGATATAGTCCTAATTTTTGTATTCACACTCTACCCTTAGCAATAACTCCTTAGATTGACTTACAGTATTGGGTAATAAGGCTATATCATCAGAAAAATCCAAATCTGTTAGAATCTGTTAGGATACAATCTCCGACTTTTGCGCCGGATAATGGTAAATTACAATTCTTCGTCAAGTCTGACGGACGTCGTCCATTGATTGCTTTTCTGAGTGCATAATCTAGTATAATAATAAACCAATGGTAAGGTGATAGAGCATCCCCTCGTATAACTCCTGCTACTCTATCAATCTCCTCAGATACTCCATCTAGTGAGTTTACTTTCGCTCTAGTATTAGCATAGCTCCCATTTATTTCATTAACAAGCTTATCATGTATTCCATATGATCTAAGTACTTTAACCATCTTACCTCTATGTATAGAATCAAATTCCTTCTTGAAGTCAATACATGTTAAGACAGTTAGTAAATTCTTATTCGTAAATCCCTTCAGTATCCTTCTTATTTCTAGTATCTGGCCGACCGTTGATCTTTTGTGTATGAATCAATTTTGATTGGCTCTAAGTAGAGGATATAATACCGGACGTATTCGATTTAGTTTCATACGATTACAAGTGTTGGTCATTACAGAAGTGAGACTAATTCAACGATAGTTATCAGCGTTGGTGAGATCTCCCTATTTAGTTACTTAGAACAACTCTATCCTCGAGGAAAGATCTTTACTATACCATTTAGCTGTAATGATTGAGTACATTTTCTGCCAAATATTTCATTGATCAATTTCCAACTTTAGATATATCATACCTAAATAAGCTTGCTCAATTACAACAACTTTCTTTTCCAATTCTACTTCATTAATTACATTATTCATTTAGAACATCTCTATTCTCTTTTGTTTGTATAGAGTATGAATTCTTTGAAATTTTTACTTCTTACCAAGTTATTTATGTGCGGTAGTTATAGCTTCTCGAGCATTAATAATTCTTGAGTTTAGAGAATACAATTTCATTTATATTTCGGGGATTGTCTCATGCATCCTACCGCTATCATATTAATTGCTTCCATCAACATATCATACCTTTCGGACATTGTTTCTTCATCTAGTCATTGAATGTTTAACTTATTCCTTATTTCAACTGCATTCCTCTCCTGTAGTATTTCGTTGTCTCTTAGATCGCTCCAAACATACTTAGGTTTACGCTTCGCAATCTGCTTTGTTTTTCGGATACTTAGTGTCACATTAGCTACTACTAATCGGTGGTCTGATCCCAAATATATGAAAGTGTTACGTGCTTCGCAGTTTCTTATTCTTTTCCTCCATTTGTTTCTCACCAATAAATAGTCACTTTTGTGTTTCGTCATGTGTTGTGACATACAGGTCCAAAACTTGTCTATTTTCTTTTGAAATTGTAAGTTAGTTGATAATAGATTGTATTTTTCCATCATTTCTTTGAACCAACTTTCATTATTATTTGTTGATATGTTGTAAGTGTATTTCATATCTTCTGGCCCCATCTTTGCATTTATGTCGCTTAATATAATCAAGAAGTTATTCGATGGTACTTGTTTAATAGTTATTTGAAGTTGCTCATAGAATATATTATTAATTATTTCATCTTCGTATTCACATGGTGCATGTGTCACTATAGTAGTTAATATAGGATTACCTTGAAAGTTAGCTATCATAATTATATTCTTAACTTTTTTATGTTTATTAAACTTTTACTTGTCTCTTTGCCAATGATGATACCCACACCACCATTTGATGCTTGTACTTAATTAATCCATGCTGATACTGTATATAGATTGAATCCAGGGTCAACATTTTACCGGTTAATTTTAGTTCCCTATCTGCCGAGTATACTTTTCTGTGTTATTGTATACCGCATATATATATATTATAATTGTGCATATTTGATGTCATCTCTTCTGTTTTTTGTAGTACCTTATCAACTTCTCTGACAGACAGAGTTTGTACATTGAAATTTTCTATTTTTTTCCATCTCGGCACGTCTCAATATCACCCCTCCCCTTGGGATTAAAAGTGCGACATCATAAAACCCTGGTGGATGTGCATTGTTTACCTTAGCTGGTCTCCTACCGTCGCTGTAAGTATAGGATTTGTTGTTGTTGTTGTTGTATTTATACGTTTGCTAATCATTGCTAGTGAGTAGGTGCAGGTGCACCCTAACGAGGGTCGCAATTCCTCTCGTCAGGTTTATGGTGAGTTTTTCTTTTCATTCATCCGAGATCATTTCTGATCTTTTTACGTAACCCTGATCGGGTGGCTAACATGTTCTATGCCTTGTCTATTTATATATATATATATAATCTAATAGGTAGGGTCGCAGGAACAGGATAGTCGTGTATCCGGACACCCCCCCCCCCCTTTTTATAATTTTTAATAATTTAGAAAAAATTTAATATTAGTAGATACTATCTACCAGATAGCGATTATTAGTCAAAATTGTGGTCAGAATATTATTTAATATTCATTAGATTTCAATTAATATTTTTAATAAAATGAACACAATTATGTCCATTTTAAATTACCTCCATTTTAACTTCTATTGAATTGAAATTATTTACCTATTTACCTATTTATGAAATTTTTGGAATATTATAATAAATAAAACTAAACTAATGTTTTAAATTCATTCATATAATTAAATAATCATATAATAATATATAAGAATTTATAATTACTAGTCATTCAAATTGGAAAAGGGCAATGGAACGATTTACAAGTTCTTGAAAATCTAATATTCATCATATGTACATAGAATAGAAATACTATTTAAGATGTACTGATTATATATAATAAAAATTACGTATACAGTACTAATATTGTTGTGGGAGCTATATTTACTTCTATAAGATACATTTATATATATATATACAATATATATATATATATATATATATATATATATATATTATCTAATATTTATATGATAACAATTTGATAATATAAATGTTAATAGATTATAATGAAAATATATTTAAATAAAATATATTTATTTTATTTATATATTTTTAATTTAAATATTTAAATTTTACGAATTAAATTATTAAATTAAAATTATATTATAATAAACATATTTAAATATCCAATCGTTTAATATGCATGACTAATCGAATTATTATTACTAATGATCATACTTTAATTATACTTTAAAATAATACAAACTAAAAGTATAAATACCTTACCTAATTATGATTTCTTATCTTATCATAGATATTTCAGATAATATGGTTTCATATTTTACACAAAAGATAAAGAAACGTAAATACAATGGTAAATATATAAGAAAAATTATGCTATATATAATAGTGATATATATAATTGTATTTATTGCCGGGATATATGTAGGAATTTTCATTATGATTAACAGCGAAGTTATACTCGAGAAAATTAATATATGGAAAACAAAGGATGTAACGATTATGTTATGAATTAAATAAGTTCATACCATATATTTAATAAATACGATGGAACTAAATTATACTTGTTATTGTTATTGATAATTATCATAATTAGCATTATTTATTGTAATGAATGAGTTTATTTAATATATTGAATTATATTTGTCTTCTCATGTTATATTGATGAACGTTCGACATGTTTGCTTCTTCTTTAACCCTGATATTTATCAAATTTTATATTACCATTATAATATATAAATATCCCCTATATAATATAACATAATATAAATGTTACATTTTAATAACGTTATACATTCATGTACTTATTGATATGTTTATTAAATGAATCTATACGATTTAATAATTTATAATATAGACTATATATTATAGGTATATGTATTTATCCTATATGTATTTATATATATATATATATATATATACTTTAAGGATATACATAAATATATATAAATAGAAATAAATATAAAAATATACATATAAATTGTAATGTTTCGAAATATACTATATTATATAGTCTATATAATATATATAGTCTATATAATATATATATTTAAATATTAATTAATCAAATACAAACATTATTATTGAATTGGTTTTCTGGGTTCAATCACTTCTTCTCCCACTTAGTTATTATAACTCATAGGTCGTCGGATAACACGATGCGATCTCCTCAGCGTTGGTGTATAACCCGTATTTGTATATGAACTAGTGCTATAAATGAACTCGAACAGTTCGAACAATTTTCGAACAGTATCGAACTTTTGATAATTTCGACCTACTTAGAACTTTGAAAAAGATTTCGGTTTCGAACTTTACAAATTTCGAACTTTTGAACTTCGAATTTCGAACTTTGAATTCAAGTATCGAACTTTAATACTTCGAACTTTTTATGCAATTATCGAACTTGCGATCATATGTTTGATAATATAATTTGAATATGTAAACTTAATAGATATTTAACAATAAATATGTATAAAGAATATATTTAAATTATTTGTAGTAAAAAAAACTTGTTATTATCTTTGATTCCGTTAAAAAAATATTAGGCTATATTATAAGTATTCCTACCTGTTAAATATTGAAAAAGATTTAAATTTTATACTGTATGCCTTTTATACTTTTATACAATGATTCAACGTGAGTACTAGGTGTAAACTAAGTTAACATGAGTACCTACTTTAACATATATGTTACAGTTATATATTCAAAATATCAAAATATACACATTTAATCAATATAAATACGGATATATCGTATAAGAATAAATATTTAATCAGATCGGGTTTTATAAAATAGTCCAAGATCGTTCCGGGTTTTAGTAGATTAATATCGGTTATTTGTTTAAAATAAAAATAATATTTTAAATGTCTATAACTATATTTGTTGTATATATATACTTTATATATATATATATATATATATATATATATATATATATATATATATATATATATACATTAAGTATATATAAAGTTATAACTAAACATTTTTGATCATACATTTTGTTATAATAAAAATTAACAAAAATACAATATGACAATGTCTATTATAGAATTCAATAAGATTTCCAGTGATACTAATACAAAATATTTTTTTTAAATGTTTAAAAATATTTAAATAATTTTTTTTTTAAATTTAAAATTAATGTTTAACAATTTTCAAGAAAATGTTAAAAATTATATCGAAAAAATGTTAACAAATATTTAAAAAATATTTTAAATTTTTTAAATATTTCAAAACAAAATAATTTGTAAAATATTTAAAGAAATGTAAAAAAAATATTTTAAAAAAGCGTGCTGAAGTTTTACATGACAAAAAATAATCTTAGAATTTGTATGGAAAAAAAGTCAATTTTTCGGGTTTAATATAATATTTATTATAAACTTTCATTATCTCGAGAGTTTCAAGATAATGAAATTTAGGATTTAATTGTCTCGAAATAATGCATTTTAGGATTTGATTGTCTCGAGATAATAAAAAATGGGTAAAATTTAAATCACTAATTAGAATCTCAATTTTGTTTGAGCCCATTACATAATAGTCTTGATTCATTTATATAGTATAAATCTTTGTTAGGCATCATTTACACGGCCCTATCAAATGCTTGGCGTAATTTATATACAATTATCTATACTTACAAAATGTTGTTCGAACAAGTATCGATACTTCAAAAAAAATTTCGAACAAGTATCGATACTTCCAAAAATTTTGTTCGAACAGTATCGATACTTCACAAATTTTTTTCGAACAGTATCGATACTTCAAAACTTGTGTTCGAACATGTATCGATACTTCAAAAAGTGAGTTGAAACAAGTATCGATACTTCAAAAATTGAGTTCATTTACAGCACTAATATGAACTGGGTTCTACTATTCTGGGTACTACTCCAGTATTAGTTGTTGGTTGAGTTGTGGGTGAAACGGGTTATATATCTGATATAGCATTTACATCTGGTATTCATATGGGAACCGCTTCCTGAGTTGTTTCGTCCACCATTCGATGATCATAATTGGTCTCTGATTTTTCCAATTGGATATTTTCCGTATTTTTATTTTCTCTCCCACTTTGTCTTGACCTGACATGATCAATATGCCTTCTAATGTTTCTTCCATATGGTAATTGTATCCACACTATTCTATTTTTGACATCTTCAATTATTCCTTCTACCCATCGCTTCCCTTGCCTAAAATCTACAGCTAACACATAATCTCCGGGTTGCCACTGTTTAGGACTCTTCGATTCTTCCTTATGTATTATTGTTTCCGTATGTATTTCATCTTTATAAGGAAACATACAATCTAATTTTGATCGTATTCGTCTTCTCATTAGCATCTCTGATGGTGAAATATTTTTAGTTGAGTGCGGTGTTATTCTATATTGTAATAGGAATCTAGATATGATCAGTTCTATATTTGATTCACCATTACTTCGGAACACTTTCTTTAGTGTTTGAACTGCCCTCTCCGCCAAACCATTTGAACTCGGATGATAAAGGGGTGTAAACACATGTTTAATACCATTTTCATCCATAAACTCCTTAAATTCCTGGCTTGCGAAGTTTGTCCCATGTTCGCTTACGATCACTTCTGGTATTCCATGAGTGGAAAATATTTTCTAATTTCCTCTATCATTTTCTTAGAAGTCGTGCCTTGCATAACTAATACCTCCATCCATTTTGAATAGGCATCCACCATCACAAAAAACATTTTACCCAAATATGGTCCTGCTAAATAGACATGTACTCTTTGACAGGGTTGCGTTGGCTATATCCTGGAACTATATTCATTCATATTGGGTTTATTGTAATTCTTCTGACATCCAACACACTCCTTCACTACCGCTTCAATGTTCAGATCCATGATCGAAAACCAGAAATAGCTTCTTGCCAAGCTCTTCATTCCCACTAGTCCGGGATGGGCTTCATGTAATAGTATCATGGTACGACTTTGTAATTTTCTTGGAATGACTATTCTGGATCTCCACCAAATTACATATTTAGCACTAGATAATCCCTCTCTCCAAGCCCAATACGGTTTCATCTCTATTTGATGTGTTATCATATCTGGCCACCCATCCTGAATGTACTTCTTTACTATCATCAATATATTATCTTCGCCTGTGGCACTAACAAGTTCCTTCCTTACAATCATTTCATCTAATTTTTTAATATTAAAAACTATTTCTGCTGGCTCTGGTATTTCTTCTTCACGTACCTTTAATGGTTTAAACTCATTACATCCCAATAGCAATTTCTTTTCCTGGTTTGAACTTAAATTTATATTCATAAGCCGATAGTAATATTGCCCATCTTTGAATTCTCCCTGATACCATCGTAGGTATTGCTTTAGCTTCATTGAGTACTTCACTACATCTAGAGCTTTCTTTTCAATTTGTGAATAATTTGTCTCTGCAGGATGTAAAGTTCTGGAACCAAATGGTATAGGTTGTTCATCATTATTGTCGTTTATATGGCTTTAAACTGCCCCTATACCATATTGTGACGCATCGCATGTCAAAATTACCTCTTTCTTACTGTCGAAATGAACCAGTAAGGCTGATGATGATAGCATTCTTTTTGCCATATTAAAATCTGTCTCACAATTATTTGACCACTTCCATTTCTGTCCCTTCTTTAATAGAGCATGTAGGGGGCCGAAAGTCGTCGAAAGATTCTTTAAACATTTTCCATAATAATTTATCATACCTAAAAACGCCCTTAGTTGTGTTATATCGTTTGGTTGTGGAAATTGTTGAATGGCATCAACCTTTTCTGTAATTGGTTTTAATCTTACATCGTTTATTATGTATCTCAGATATTCAACCTGCTCTAACCCAAACCTACATTTGTCTTCATTAACACTTATTCCGCTCGTACCTTTATATCTTAAATAAACTAATTCACTATACGAACAATTAATAGTTTAATGTCAATATTATACACATCTGGATGTGTAAATACTATGTACTAAGTACTAAGTACTAAGTACTATGTACTAAGTACTAAGTACTAAGTACTAAGTACTATGTACTAACTACTATGTACTAAGTACTAAGTACTAAGTACTATGTACTAAGTACTAAGTACTAAGTACTAAGTACTAAGTACTAAGTACTAAGTACTATGTACTAAGTACTAAGTACTAAGTACTAAGTACTATGTACTAACTACTAAGTACTATGTACTAACTACTAAGTACTAAGTACTAAGTACTAAGTACTATGTACTAAGTACTAAGTACTAAGTACTAAGTACTATGTACTAACTACTAAGTACTATGTACTAACTACTATGTACTAAGTACTAAGTACTAAGTACTAAGTACTAAGTACTAAGTACTAAGTACTAACTACTAAGTACTATGTACTAAGTACTATGTACTAAGTACTAAGTTCTAAGTACTACATAGTACTGTGCTGTATAAACATACGGAACAGGATATAAAGGTATCGCCATTACAAAGAGGAACAATAGGTACAATAACAGTATATTGTTATCACTGTTATATGGCAATGTATGTACACAACACGTGTATTGTTTAGAAGAGATTAGTATTGGAATACATCTACGTAAAGCTAAGTCCAGTTGTATTGTATTATACATTGATATATTATAATTACTTATAAGTATTCATATACATTTAATATAAATTATAATCTAATATGATATATTGGTTACAAAATATTCATGATTTAAAATATATGAAATTAAATTTGGTAATTATTTGGTAATATTTCAAATTTAATAAATATGATTATGACTAATGATATTTATTTATATATAATAATATAGAATAACATATATATATGAATATAAAGATGATTTTGAATATCGATGTTTTAATAATTTAGTTACTCGTGTAAGAATTGTAAGTATAAATATCATGACTGTGGAAATTGTATTTAATAATATCTCATTATGAAGAGTCTAGATCATTTTTAACATTATATAACATTTTAAACTAAGTTTATAATATAATATAATAATTAACTCTAACTTAATTATATTATATTATAATGATTATTTTATATATTATAATTATAAACAACTCACAAAGACATTATTTAACATTAGGGTATTTAATTGATATCGGTTTGTATAAAACTAGGTATATATTATCACAGAAATAGAAAGAGATCGCGGAATGTTCAATCACAATAGAACGCTGGCAGTATCGTAACAACAATCAGTGATATCCATGTATATCTTGATCAGCATTTCTGGCAGTATGACTTTGTGGATGTAGTCTATAGACTGCGGGGTTGTTTTATTTGTTATATATAGTTGTATATATAGTTCTATATAATAATAATAATAATAATAATATGTATTAGAAGAAAGTAGTATATTTTTTTCGTATGAAGTATTTAAATTAAATTATATTATTATTTCCTCTAAAGGGCTTCAGATAAAGATAAATATCTTTTCTATGCTGTCACCCGCTAAAATATATAGTATATATAAATATATAGTATATATATAATATATATATACTATTATATATATATATATACTATATATACAACTATAGTTGTAAATATATAGTCGAAAGTATAAAGTATAATAAATATTCGCTACCGATAACATATATTATTGAAATATAAAAGATTAAAAAAATGAATAATGCATAATGTTTACATGTCCCGTCATTTATAATAGTGTTAGTTAACAGTAACTTGTATTATTAACTAACCGACTTTTGATGATAGATCTCGAACAGCTGGTAAGATAGGATGTCGTCGAAGTTTTCTGGGAAGATTTCACTATTGATCATCATAACATTGGATAGTTTGTCTGTAAATCATTTAATTGATAAATTACTCTAAAATTAAGCTTATATAATGAAATATATGATATTAGATGAATACTAATGATAGAATGAGATGATATATTCTATATAAATATAATACATTATTATCATAAATATAGTCTTACATTTTTTTTAATATAAAATTAAAATAAAGTTAATATAAAGATAGGGAAATGATACACATACTGACACCCAGTATCAAATATTGGTAACAATGCATATATGTCTAAATATATATTTTAAAGAAAATTATATATACACCAATTATAAATAAATTATATCTCATAACAAAATAGTTTATTTAATATTTTCTCATAAAAATATCAAAAATAACAAAATTAATTAATTGTACTGCATGATTATTTAATGTTTATTGATAATTTTAATAAGACAAATTGAATAATAATATTATATCGTAATATATATTAAATAATAGTTAACAAAGTTTAATTAGTATAATAATTGTATATATTAATAGAATTTAATGAATTTTATTCTATCTGATTATGAAAACTAGTATTTAAAAATGTATATTAATATAAATTTGATATTAATATATATTTATATATATATATATATATATATGATTTAATATATTTTTTATTAATATATATATATTTTTTTTTTAATTATCTTAATTTTATATTAAATTTATTTTTATAAATAATATTTCAATCTGGCATATTAAGATATTAGTTCTCGGTTTTTATCATTTTCTTAGGGAATCTATATTTCAATTTGAGTTACAATATTCTTTTAAACTTACATGATATATCATATTTTAGAAAATTGATATTTATTAGCACAATACATAATCAATATATACTACTTAAGGTATTTAAATAGAAATATACATATATAATGTTTCAAATTGTATGTATATAAACAATTATTATACCACATATATATATAATCATGGTTTTAATCAACATAAATATATTTTAAATAATAAGTAATTTAATTATAAACAATATACATTAATATAAACATCTAATATATGTTAACATATCTAATATAATTATATATATCAGATCCAAATTATTTTTAAATACTCTTAAATTATTTAATATGCCCTAATTTATAAAATGCATAAGGTATAAGTACGCTAATCTCGACTAATATCAAACCTCTATGTAGACCACCTTTCATGAATTGTCGATGTCGCTTGCATACTATCTAGGTAGGAATGTTACATATATAAGTGGTATGTATATTTACATGTACACATACATATATATATATATATAGTATATGTTAATTGCAAAATAATGATCACGGTATAATGATTTGATTATTGTAAAAGTATGTTTTCATTATTTACTATGTTAATAAACTATCATATAATAAATACGGATATATATTTATCTCAGGACAATACACATTTACAAAGGAGACTACATTAATAATATATATGTATAATAACTTCCAAAGTATGATGTTACATAGGAACTATTACATAACATACATTACAAATAATCAGATATACTTTATAGAAACCATATAGTATGCAAATATATATATATATTAAATATTTGTAGGCGACTATACAAATTACCTTACCTTACCAGGTCGAGCTTGCTCGGCATTAAGACAAATACAAATAGAACATCAAATTAATACTGATATACACCCTTGATATTACACTAATTAAGCTGAAACGGATTGCTAGCGTATCTAATACGTATCTAATGTTATAAATACTACATTTGATATACTTCCTATCCTTACTAAATTAGCCAAACAGGCCGGTCCCGAGTTTGACAGTATATCAATGTTGAATCGTATCTAATATTCATTGTCACTCTATTTATATATATATATAATTATTATAATAATCATAATCTCCCGTTAAACGTTCTTTACCTTATTTAATAATTACATTTATTAACATCTCTTATAATAAATAGTTTATTTACATCTATAAATGAAAATATATTATTATTTAATTTCAGTGAAGTCCTTTCATCCCATCCAGAAACTTAGATGAAGTTTTTACTTATAATCTTATGGCTAAATATTATTTTATATATGTGGTAACGAGATAAATAAGACCTATTGTATGGGTCCGGACAGGGATTGAATTCGTGACCTACTGCTTGTATATCTATCACCTTAGCTAACTGAGTCACACATGTAGTTCAATATTGATATTAGAATGTTTTCAATTTATTTATTTTCAGTGAGTTTATTTTATAAATACAAATACTATATTTATATCAATAATGATATCGTGGAATAACAGATATTAAAATATTCCTATATATATATATATATATTTATAAATAATTAATGATGTATATAATAATGATAGTGATACATATATTAAGTTTAAGTATGAATGTATCAATCACTTGATAATATATTATATAATAATAATATAATAATGTATTTATATATAAACAATAAATACCTTTTCACGATATCTGTCTACTAACGGGTTGCCTAACTAAATAGTATCGAGCATTACGAACCTCCTCTGAGAGTATCGAGTGTATATAGTTAGTGTTCCTGCGAAGTATTCTTACCAGATGTTCCTCGGTTAAGTTATTCACGTTCCTGAGCGTTAAACACCCACGTGAGTTAATCGTATAGATGTAGTTTCATCCAGTATCAGATATAGTAGCTGGTATCATTATATAGTACCAAATATAGTATTAGTATACAATAGTATCAGATATTAATACAATAATTGAATTACAAAAGAAAATATATTTGTTATTAATTTTTTTTATTCATATTAATGGTTTCAAAATTAAATAATAACTATTTTCTGTAAACATTTTTTGTAATATCATCGTATTTAATTATCTATTATTATGAAATCATATTTTATATTAAAAATATATCTATATATATATATATATATATATCTTACGGAAGTAGCCTAGGTCATCGATACATACTTGATGAGTTTGATTTCAGCATCTAGTATCGAAGCGTCTCTCTCCTGTTTGCCTGAAGTATCGTCTACTATCACGTAGTCTTCGCTAGTATCTCTAGAACGTTCCGCGATAGAGTCCAGCTCTGAAGTCACGATGTCGGTGGTTTTATCCTGGGGCTTGAGGTCGTAGTCCTTCGATTCGAAATTAGTAAATTGCGATAGAAATATTTGCGATCTGAATAAATATGTATACATATGATTACATCATATTAATTATGTTGATCTTATAATATACTATGTTTACTTTAATATCTGTGTTTATTTTAGGATTAATATATGAGAATATAGGTAAATATTGTTGATTGATAATTTATTTAATTTTAATTTTATTTAAGCAAATACATATTCGAAAATTTAATCGAAAGTATAAAGTATAAATATTTGAGTTGTTAAAGTTATTTTAGTGAAGTTCTTTCATCCATTCCAGGAACTTAGATGAAGATTAACTTATGTTCTAAAAATGTCAAAAAATATAAAGAGATAGATTTATTTTAAAACGAAATTTATTTATATTATTAAATAATATATGTTATAATACATTTACTCTCCTCTGGGATAGTTCGTAATATAATTACAATAAATTATCTATATTCTAATGATAACACTAACTAAAACTATGTTCATTTATACTCAAGTTACTTGCCAAATAGAGTTCAAGTAAGGTTTACAATTCATGTAATATATACAATTCCCTTACATCTATGCTTGTATATTATCAATGGCTATTAATTAATTGTTCAACAAAATTATTATATAATTAAATATAAATTATTATATTAATATATATTATTTGTCATGTAAATATATAAAATTTAATTATAAATGGTATAATGATCATGCTTCATACGCATGCTACGGTACATTAGAAATCTACTCTTTACATCATGAAACAAACTTAACCGTCGATAGTAATTAATATATTTTGTATTATATTTTAACGTATTAATAATAATCATTTTTCTTAATGTTGTTGTTTATAATGATATCATTATTATAAATAAAAAGTATTCACTATAGTCCTTCTGATGTAATTCAAATAAGGTGTACATCTTTTCTATTATTGTGTACAAGAAAGTATATATAATGATTAATTACAGCTGTATTCATTGTAGAGACACAATTTAAAATGTATATTGATAATATATTTTAATTGAAAAATTTAAAATATATTAATGATGGAGATGATTTTCATCGCAACATCCCTTTTATACTAAGGCCATATCCCTATCTACAGAGGCCAGGCTAGAAAATGTTCATGAACATGATAATGATCTAACATTTTGATCTATAAAAACCCCGACTATTATTATAACTTAAGTTAAGTATGACCTCAGCTTTAGACAAGAGTAACGCACATTTAACACACACTCTCCCTCTCTAATAATGGGGACTCTGGAAGTGAAGTGAAGTGAGTGTCTGACCATTATAGGTATGTGTCTCACTGTAGACATGCCTACCAACAGTGTAGGTGTGTATAGGTTATTGTTTTTAAATGTACCCTAATAATAATTCAGTTATCTAATTTATTATATCGAAAATAATACTTTTTCATATTTTAATTCCATAATGATGAATATATTTCTAGATAAATAATTGTGATTTTACATTTTTTCAATAATTTACAAATTTAAATAAATTGTTTAAATAAATTCACTTTTGTATAGCTATTTTTAACTGTCATAAAATAAGATTATATAAAATAGCATTATTATAGAAATTGTACAAATATTATTATAAATAGATAAAATATATTTATTTATTAAACACTTCATGGTTTATACAAGAAATATTCTTGGATGTGTTATTAGTAATTGTATTTCAATAATAATAATACTAATATTAATAACCGTTTTAACAATAATAACAATTATAACAATAACTAATGGTGGCGACAAAGTATAATAATAATAATAATAATATAGGTTAAATAGTTATTATTGATAGTAAGTAGTTTTAATTTGTGATTTAAATAAATCATAATTAATGCAACATTTTTAAATTTGATTTGATAGGAAATCACAATTTAATAACAAAGATTTTTCTAAGGAAAGATATAACACTTACGCAAAATTGTGTAATTCGGTTTTAAACAGAAAAATTAACAGTGCCATAAGGGTTCAATTTTCGGAACTATATATCTCTTATATTGTAAATTCATATCAAACTATATAATTTTAAAATGTAAAATAATATGTTTTAAATTAGTATTTATATGATGAAAACTAAGTGTTCATTAGTAACGCAACATTACTAATATATAACAAAGCGATATGATGTGTCAGTATTAAATTCTAAATATAATATATTTTGCATGTAATTTAATAGAGCATTGAAAACTCTACTGTATAGAAACTGCACAAAACCTAAATCTTTATCAGTGATAGTGATCCTACTATCAGCAGTGGCCGCTGCATATTCTTAATTACGTAAGGTAGATAGGGAGTGTTATATATTTACTTCTAAAAATCTTTGTTAATAGCTTGTTTCGTGAATTGGCAATTACCAATTCTCATAGTATATCACATACTGTATCTCACATACTATATTATACTAAATTGAAGTTCATAAATAATCTAATATAAATTGGATATAAATACTTATGAAATCACGGACCTCCTTTTGGACTCATTCAATTTAATATCTTCCATCTACGAAGGTATAAATATAGTTAAAAATTAATATTAATAATATATATATATATGTATATATATATTCACAAGGATTTTATTATATTTCTATTTTATACATATTAGGATGATCATAAGATAAATAAAAAATAATTATTTAAAAAGATAAAATTTAATTTACATAATAACTATTGTATAAAATTTAATAATTCCAAAATAATAAATAAATACAAACTTAAATTCTGAGTTTTTCAAAAATATATTGATAATATATAATATATACATTATAAAGTATTATTTACATTTATTACATTATTTATTATAATCCAGTTATTTAGAATTATTATATTATATAAAAAGTGTAGTTAATTAGAAAAGTAAAATATTAAAACTCTGAAAGGATGAAATTAAAAATAAAATATAATTTTAAATAGTAAAATAGCCCATTAAATCATATCTAATAATTGTAAATTCCCTACACACGCATTAGTACACGAATCCCTATAAACGTAGTATTACGGTACAAACTATGAAGCTTTTGTTGATTCTCTTGTACACGTAAATAATCACTTTATCGTCCGACAGCGGAAGTTTAGTCATTTCAAACTCTGCAACATAGGTACGATGATGGAGAGAACGCTAAGGCTATGCTAAAGGCTATAAGGCGGACTACGGGGGCGGAGATAGGTATGATGATGGAGAGAGGACGCTAAGGCTATAAGGCTATAAGGCGGACTACAGGGGTGGAGATAGGTATGATGATGGAGAGAGGACGCTAAGGCTATAAGGCGGACTACGGGGGTGGAGATAGGTATGATGATGGAGAGAGGACGCTAAGGCTATAAGGCAGACTACGGGGGTGGAGATAGGTATGATGATGGAGAGAGGACGCTAAGGCTATAAGGCTATAAGGCAGACTACGGGGGTGGGGATAGGTATGATGATGGAGAGAGGACGCTAAGGCTATAAGGCTATAAGGCAGACTACGGGGGTGGAGATAGGTATGATGATGGAGAGAGGACGCTAAGGCTATAAGGCTATAAGGCAGACTACGGGGGTGGGGATAGGTATGATGATGGAGAGAGGACGCTAAGGCTATAAGGCGGACTACAGGGGTGGAGATAGGTATGATGATGGAGAGAGGACGCTAAGGCTATAAGGCGGACTACGGGGGTGGAGATAGGTATGATGATGGAGAGAGGACGCTAAGGCTATAAGGCTATAAGGCGGACTACAGGGGTGGAGATAGGTATGATGATGGTGAGAGGACGCTAAGGCTATAAGGCTATAAGGCGGACTACGGGGGTGGGGATAGGTATGATGATGGAGAGAGGATGCTAAGGCTATAAGGCAGACTACGGGGGTGGAGATAGGTATGATGATGGTGAGAGGACGCTAAGGCTATAAGGCTATAAGGCGGACTACGGGGGTGGGGATAGGTATGATGATGGAGAGAGGATGCTAAGGCTATAAGGCAGACTACGGGGGTGGAGATAGGTATGATGATGGAGAGAGGACGCTAAGGCTATAAGGCTATAAGGCGGACTACGGGGGTGGGGATAGGTATGATGATGGAGAGAGGACGCTAAGGCTATAAGGCAGACTACGGGGGTGGAGATAGGTATGATGATGGAGAGAGGATGCTAAGGCTATAAGGCGGACTACGGGGGTGGAGATAGGTATGATGATGGAGAGAGGACGCTAAGGCTATAAGGCGGACTACGGGGGCGGAGATAGGTATGATGATGGAGAGAGGACGCTAAGGCTATAAGGCAGACTACGGGGGTGGAGATAGGTATGATGATGGAGAGAGGACGCTAAGGCTATAAGGCTATAAGGCAGACTACGGGGGTGGGGATAGGTATGATGATGGAGAGAGGATGCTAAGGCTATAAGGCGGACTACGGGGGTGGAGATAGGTATGATGATGGAGAGAGGACGCTAAGGCTATAAGGCTATAAGGCGGACTACGGGGGTGGGGATAGGTACGATGATGGAGAGAGGACGCTAAGGCTATAAGGCTATAAGGCGGACTACGGGGGTGGGGATAGGTATGATGATGGAGAGAGGACGCTAAGGCTATAAGGCGGACTACGGGGGTGGAGATAGGTATGATGATGGAGAGAGGATGCTAAGGCTATAAGGCAGACTACGGGGGTGGGGATAGGTATGATGATGGAGAGAGGACGCTAAGGCTATAAGGCGGACTACGGGGGTGGAGATAGGTATGATGATGGAGAGAGGACGCTAAGGCTATAAGGCTATAAGGCGGACTACGGGGGTGGAGATAGGTACGATGATGGAGAGAGGACGCTAAGGCTATAAGGCTATAAGGCGGACTACGGGGGTGGAGATAGGTATGATGATGGAGAGAGGATGCTAAGGCTATAAGGCTATAAGGCGGACTACGGGGGTGGGGATAGGTACGATGATGGAGAGAGGACGCTAAGGCTATAAGGCTATAAGGCGGACTACGGGGGTGGGGATAGGTATGATGATGGAGAGAGGACGCTAAAGCTATAAGGCTATAAGGCGGACTACGGGGGTGGAGATAGGTATGATGATGATGGAGAGAGGACGCTAAGGCTATAAGGCTATAAGGCGGACTACGGGGGTGGAGATAGGTATGATGATGATGGAGAGAGGACGCTAAGGCTATAAGGCGGACTACGGGGGTGGAGATAGGTACGATGATGGAGAGAGGACGCTAAGGCTATAAGGCAGACTACGGGGGTGGGGATAGGTACGATGATGGAGAGAGGACGCTAAGGCTATAAGGCAGACTACGGGGGTGGGGATAGGTATGATGATGGAGAGAGGACGCTAAGGCTATAAGGCAGACTACGGGGGTGGAGATAGGTATGATGATGGAGAGAGGACGCTAAGGCTATAAGGCTATAAGGCGGACTACGGGGGTGGAGATAGGTATGATGATGGAGAGAGGACGCTAAGGCTATAAGGCTATAAGGCGGACTACGGGGGTGGAGATAGGTATGATGATGGAGAGAGGACGCTAAGGCTATAAGGCAGACTACGGGGGTGGAGATAGGTATGATGATGGAGAGAGGACGCTAAGGCTATAAGGCAGACTACGGGGGCGGAGATAGGTATGATGATGGAGAGAGGACGCTAAGGCTATAAGGCTATAAGGCGGACTACGGGGGCGGAGATAGGTATGATGATGGAGAGAGGACGCTAAGGCTATAAGGCGGACTACAGGGGTGGAGATAGGTATGATGATGGAGAGAGGACGCTAAGGCTATAAGGCTATAAGGCGGACTACGGGAGTGGGGATAGGTATGATGATGGAGAGAGGATGCTAAGGCTATGCTAAAGGCTATAAGGCGGACTACGGGGGTGGAGATAGGTATGATGATGGAGAGAGGACGCTAAGGCTATAAGGCGGACTACGGGGGTGGAGATAGGTATGATGATGGAGAGAGGATGCTAAGGCTATAAGGCAGACTACGGGGGTGGAGATAGGTATGATGATGGAGAGAACGCTAAGGCTATAAGGCGGACTACGGGGGTGGAGATAGGTATGATGATGGAGAGAGGACGCTAAGGCTATAAGGCTATAAGGCGGACTACGGGGGTGGAGATAGGTATGATGATGGAGAGAGGATGCTAAGGCTATAAGGCAGACTACGGGGGTGGAGATAGGTATGATGATGGAGAGAACGCTAAGGCTATAAGGCGGACTACGGGGGTGGAGATAGGTATGATGATGGAGAGAGGACGCTAAGGCTATAAGGCGGACTACAGGGGTGGAGATAGGTATGATGATGGAGAGAGGACGCTAAGGCTATAAGGCTATAAGGCGGACTACGGGGGTGGGGATAGGTATGATGATGGAGAGAGGACGCTAAGGCTATAAGGCTATAAGGCGGACTACGGGGGTGGAGATAGGTATGATGATGGAGAGAGGATGCTAAGGCTATAAGGCAGACTACGGGGGTGGAGATAGGTACGATGATGGAGAGAGGACGCTAAGGCTATAAGGCAGACTACGGGGGTGGGGATAGGTACGATGATGGAGAGAGGACGCTAAGGCTATAAGGCAGACTACGGGGGTGGGGATAGGTATGATGATGGAGAGAGGACGCTAAGGCTATAAGGCAGACTACGGGGGTGGAGATAGGTATGATGATGGAGAGAGGACGCTAAGGCTATAAGGCTATAAGGCAGACTACGGGGGCGGAGATAGGTATGATGATGGAGAGAGGACGCTAAGGCTATAAGGCTATAAGGCGGACTACGGGGGCGGAGATAGGTATGATGATGGAGAGAGGACGCTAAGGCTATAAGGCGGACTACAGGGGTGGAGATAGGTATGATGATGGAGAGAGGACTCTAAGGCTATCAGGCTATAAGGCGGACTACGGGGGTGGGGATAGGTATGATGATGGAGAGAGGACGCTAAGGCTATAAGGCGGACTACGGGGGTGGAGATAGGTATGATGATGGAGAGAGGATGCTAAGGCTATAAGGCAGACTACAGGGGTGGAGATAGGTATGATGATGGAGAGAGGACGCTAAGGCTATAAGGCTATAAGGCGGACTACGGGGGTGGAGATAGGTATGATGATGGAGAGAGGACGCTAAGGCTATAAGGCTATAAGGCAGACTACGGGGGTGGGGATAGGTATGATGATGGAGAGAGGATGCTAAGGCTATAAGGCAGACTACGGGGGTGGAGATAGGTATGATGATGGAGAGAACGCTAAGGCTATAAGGCGGACTACGGGGGTGGAGATAGGTATGATGATGGAGAGAGGACGCTAAGGCTATAAGGCTATAAGGCGGACTACGGGGGTGGAGATAGGTATGATGATGGAGAGAGGACGCTAAGGCTATAAGGCTATAAGGCGGACTACGGGGGTGGAGATAGGTATGATGATGGAGAGAGGATGCTAAGGCTATAAGGCAGACTACGGGGGTGGAGATAGGTACGATGATGGAGAGAGGACGCTAAGGCTATAAGGCAGACTACGGGGGTGGGGATAGGTACGATGATGGAGAGAGGACGCTAAGGCTATAAGGCAGACTACGGGGGTGGGGATAGGTATGATGATGGAGAGAGGACGCTAAGGCTATAAGGCAGACTACGGGGGTGGAGATAGGTATGATGATGGAGAGAGGACGCTAAGGCTATAAGGCTATAAGGCGGACTACGGGGGTGGAGATAGGTATGATGATGGAGAGAGGACTCTAAGGCTATCAGGCTATAAGGCGGACTACGGGGGTGGGGATAGGTATGATGATGGAGAGAGGACGCTAAGGCTATAAGGCAGACTACGGGGGTGGAGATAGGTATGATGATGGAGAGAGGACGCTAAGGCTATAAGGCGGACTACGGGGGTGGAGATAGGTATGATGATGGAGAGAACGCTAAGGCTATAAGGCGGACTACGGGGGTGGAGATAGGTATGATGATGGAGAGAGGACGCTAAGGCTATAAGGCTATAAGGCGGACTACGGGGGTGGAGATAGGTATGATGATGGAGAGAGGACGCTAAGGCTATAAGGCTATAAGGCGGACTACGGGGGTGGAGATAGGTATGATGATGGAGAGAACGCTAAGGCTATAAGGCGGACTACGGGGGTGGAGATAGGTATGATGATGGAGAGAGGACGCTAAGGCTATAAGGCAGACTACGGGGGTGGAGATAGGTACGATGATGGAGAGAGGATGCTAAGGCTATAAGGCGGACTACGGGGGTGGAGATAGGTATGATGATGGAGAGAGGACGCTAAGGCTATAAGGCTATAAGGCGGACTACGGGGGTGGGGATAGGTACGATGATGGAGAGAGGACGCTAAGGCTATAAGGCTATAAGGCGGACTACGGGGGTGGAGATAGGTATGATGATGGAGAGAGGACGCTAAGGCTATAAGGCTATAAGGCGGACTACGGGGGTGGAGATAGGTATGATGATGGAGAGAACGCTAAGGCTATAAGGCGGACTACGGGGGTGGAGATAGGTATGATGATGGAGAGAGGATGCTAAGGCTATAAGGCAGACTACAGGGGTGGGGATAGGTACGATGATGGAGAGAGGATGCTAAGGCTATAAGGCGGACTACGGGGGTGGAGATAGGTATGATGATGGAGAGAGGACGCTAAGGCTATAAGGCTATAAGGCGGACTACGGGGGTGGGGATAGGTACGATGATGGAGAGAGGATGCTAAGGCTATAAGGCGGACTACGGGGGTGGAGATAGGTATGATGATGGAGAGAGGATGCTAAGGCTATAAGGCAGACTACAGGGGTGGGGATAGGTACGATGATGGAGAGAGGATGCTAAGGCTATAAGGCGGACTACGGGGGTGGAGATAGGTATGATGATGGAGAGAGGACGCTAAGGCTATAAGGCTATAAGGCGGACTACGGGGGTGGAGATAGGTATGATGATGGAGAGAGGACGCTAAGGCTATAAGGCTATAAGGCGGACTACGGGGGTGGAGATAGGTATGATGATGGAGAGAGGACGCTAAGGCTATAAGGCTATAAGGCAGACTACGGGGGTGGAGATAGGTATGATGATGGAGAGAACGCTAAGGCTATAAGGCGGACTACGGGGGTGGAGATAGGTATGATGATGGAGAGAGGACGCTAAGGCTATAAGGCAGACTACGGGGGTGGAGATAGGTACGATGATGGAGAGAGGATGCTAAGGCTATAAGGCAGACTACGGGGGCGGAGATAGGTATGATGATGGAGAGAACGCTAAGGCTATAAGGCGGACTACGGGGGTGGAGATAGGTATGATGATGGAGAGAGGATGCTAAGGCTATAAGGCAGACTACAGGGGTGGGGATAGGTATGATGATGGAGAGAGGATGCTAAGGCTATAAGGCGGACTACGGGGGTGGAGATAGGTATGATGATGGAGAGAGGACGCTAAGGCTATAAGGCTATAAGGCGGACTACGGGGGTGGGGATAGGTACGATGATGGAGAGAGGACGCTAAGGCTATAAGGCTATAAGGCGGACTACGGGGGTGGAGATAGGTATGATGATGGAGAGAGGACTCTAAGGCTATCAGGCTATAAGGCGGACTACGGGGGTGGGGATAGGTATGATGATGGAGAGAGGACGCTAAGGCTATAAGGCGGACTACGGGGGTGGAGATAGGTATGATGATGGAGAGAGGACGCTAAGGCTATAAGGCTATAAGGCGGACTACAGGGGTGGAGATAGGTATGATGATGGAGAGAGGATGCTAAGGCTATAAGGCGGACTACGGGGGTGGAGATAGGTATGATGATGGAGAGAGGACGCTAAGGCTATAAGGCTATAAGGCGGACTACGGGGGTGGAGATAGGTATGATGATGGAGAGAGGACGCTAAGGCTATAAGGCTATAAGGCGGACTACGGGGGTGGAGATAGGTATGATGATGGAGAGAACGCTAAGGCTATAAGGCGGACTACGGGGGTGGAGATAGGTATGATGATGGAGAGAGGACGCTAAGGCTATAAGGCGGACTACGGGGGTGGAGATAGGTATGATGATGGAGAGAGGATGCTAAGGCTATAAGGCAGACTACGGGGGCGGAGATAGGTATGATGATGGAGAGAACGCTAAGGCTATAAGGCGGACTACGGGGGTGGAGATAGGTATGATGATGGAGAGAGGATGCTAAGGCTATAAGGCAGACTACAGGGGTGGGGATAGGTATGATGATGGAGAGAGGATGCTAAGGCTATAAGGCAGACTACAGGGGTGGGGATAGGTATGATGATGGAGAGAGGATGCTAAGGCTATAAGGCGGACTACGGGGGTGGAGATAGGTATGATGATGGAGAGAGGACGCTAAGGCTATAAGGCTATAAGGCGGACTACGGGGGTGGGGATAGGTACGATGATGGAGAGAGGACGCTAAGGCTATAAGGCTATAAGGCGGACTACGGGGGTGGAGATAGGTATGATGATGGAGAGAGGACTCTAAGGCTATCAGGCTATAAGGCGGACTACGGGGGTGGGGATAGGTATGATGATGGAGAGAGGACGCTAAGGCTATAAGGCGGACTACGGGGGTGGAGATAGGTATGATGATGGAGAGAGGACGCTAAGGCTATAAGGCTATAAGGCGGACTACAGGGGTGGAGATAGGTATGATGATGGAGAGAGGATGCTAAGGCTATAAGGCGGACTACGGGGGTGGGGATAGGTATGATGATGGAGAGAGGACGCTAAGGCTATAAGGCGGACTACGGGGGTGGAGATAGGTATGATGATGGAGAGAGGATGCTAAGGCTATAAGGCGGACTACGGGGGTGGAGATAGGTATGATGATGGAGAGAACGCTAAGGCTATAAGGCAGACTACGGGGGTGGAGATAGGTATGATGATGGAGAGAGGACGCTAAGGCTATAAGGCTATAAGGCGGACTACGGGGGTGGAGATAGGTATGATGATGGAGAGAGGACGCTAAGGCTATAAGGCTATAAGGCGGACTACGGGGGTGGGGATAGGTATGATGATGGAGAGAGGACGCTAAGGCTATAAGGCTATAAGGCGGACTACGGGGGTGGAGATAGGTATGATGATGGAGAGAGGATGCTAAGGCTATAAGGCAGACTACGGGGGTGGAGATAGGTATGATGATGGAGAGAGGATGCTAAGGCTATAAGGCAGACTACGGGGGTGGAGATAGGTATGATGATGGAGAGAGGACGCTAAGGCTATAAGGCGGACTACGGGGGTGGAGATAGGTATGATGATGGAGAGATGACGCTAAGGCTATAAGGCTATAAGGCGGACTACGGGGGTGGAGATAGGTATGATGATGGAGAGATGACGCTAAGGCTATAAGGCTATAAGGCAGACTACGGGGGTGGAGATAGGTATGATGATGGAGAGATGACGCTAAGGCTATAAGGCTATAAGGCGGACTACGGGGGTGGGGATAGGTATGATGATGGAGAGAGGACGCTAAGGCTATAAGGCTATAAGGCAGACTACGGGGGTGGGGATAGGTATGATGATGGAGAGAGGATGCTAAGGCTATAAGGCAGACTACGGGGGTGGAGATAGGTATGATGATGGAGAGAGGACGCTAAGGCTATAAGGCTATAAGGCGGACTACGGGGGTGGGGATAGGTATGATGATGGAGAGAGGACGCTAAGGCTATAAGGCTATAAGGCGGACTACGGGGGTGGAGATAGGTACGATGATGGAGAGAGGACGCTAAGGCTATAAGGCAGACTACGGGGGTGGAGATAGGTATGATGATGGAGAGAGGACGCTAAGGCTATAAGGCTATAAGGCGGACTACGGGGGTGGAGATAGGTATGATGATGGAGAGAGGACGCTAAGGCTATAAGGCTATAAGGCGGACTACAGGGGTGGAGATAGGTATGATGATGGAGAGAGGACGCTAAGGCTATAAGGCAGACTACGGGGGTGGAGATAGGTATGATGATGGAGAGAGGACGCTAAGGCTATAAGGCAGACTACGGGGGTGGAGATAGGTATGATGGTGGAGAGAGGACGCTAAGGCTATAAGGCAGACTACGGGGGTGGAGATAGGTATGATGATGGAGAGAGGACGCTAAGGCTATAAGGCTATAAGGCGGACTACGGGGGTGGAGATAGGTATGATGATGGAGAGAGGATGCTAAGGCTATAAGGCGGACTACGGGGGTGGAGATAGGTATGATGATGGAGAGAGGACGCTAAGGCTATAAGGCTATAAGGCAGACTACGGGGGTGGGGATAGGTATGATGATGGAGAGAGGATGCTAAGGCTATAAGGCGGACTACGGGGGTGGAGATAGGTATGATGATGGAGAGAGGATGCTAAGGCTATAAGGCAGACTACGGGGGTGGAGATAGGTATGATGATGGAGAGAGGATGCTAAGGCTATAAGGCAGACTACGGGGGTGGAGATAGGTATGATGATGGAGAGAGGACGCTAAGGCTATAAGGCGGACTACGGGGGTGGAGATAGGTATGATGATGGAGAGAGGACGCTAAGGCTATAAGGCTATAAGGCAGACTACGGGGGTGGGGATAGGTATGATGATGGAGAGAGGATGCTAAGGCTATAAGGCAGACTACGGGGGTGGAGATAGGTATGATGATGGAGAGAGGACGCTAAGGCTATAAGGCTATAAGGCGGACTACGGGGGTGGGGATAGGTATGATGATGGAGAGAGGACGCTAAGGCTATAAGGCAGACTACAGGGGTGGAGATAGGTATGATGATGGAGAGAGGACGCTAAGGCTATAAGGCTATAAGGCGGACTACGGGGGTGGGGATAGGTATGATGATGGAGAGAGGACGCTAAGGCTATAAGGCTATAAGGCGGACTACGGGGGTGGAGATAGGTACGATGATGGAGAGAGGACGCTAAGGCTATAAGGCGGACTACAGGGGTGGAGATAGGTATGATGATGGAGAGAGGACGCTAAGGCTATAAGGCTATAAGGCGGACTACGGGGGTGGGGATAGGTATGATGATGGAGAGAGGACGCTAAGGCTATAAGGCGGACTACGGGGGTGGGGATAGGTATGATGATGGAGAGAGGACGCTAAGGCTATAAGGCTATAAGGCAGACTACGGGGGTGGAGATAGGTATGATGATGGAGAGAGGACGCTAAGGCTATAAGGCTATAAGGCGGACTACGGGGGTGGGGATAGGTATGATGATGGAGAGAGGATGCTAAGGCTATAAGGCAGACTACGGGGGTGGAGATAGGTATGATGATGGAGAGAGGACGCTAAGGCTATAAGGCTATAAGGCAGACTACGGGGGTGGGGATAGGTATGATGATGGAGAGAGGACGCTAAGGCTATAAGGCAGACTACAGGGGTGGAGATAGGTATGATGATGGAGAGAGGACGCTAAGGCTATAAGGCTATAAGGCGGACTAAGGGGGTGGGGATAGGTATGATGATGGAGAGAGGACGCTAAGGCTATAAGGCAGACTACGGGGGTGGAGATAGGTATGATGGTGGAGAGAGGACGCTAAGGCTATAAGGCGGACTACGGGGGCGGAGATAGGTATGATGATGGAGAGAGGACGCTAAGGCTATAAGGCTATAAGGCGGACTACGGGGGTGGGGATAGGTATGATGATGGAGAGAGGATGCTAAGGCTATAAGGCGGACTACGGGGGTGGAGATAGGTATGATGATGGAGAGAGGACGCTAAGGCTATAAGGCTATAAGGCAGACTACGGGGGTGGGGATAGGTATGATGATGGAGAGAGGATGCTAAGGCTATAAGGCAGACTACGGGGGTGGAGATAGGTATGATGATGGAGAGAGGACGCTAAGGCTATAAGGCTATAAGGCGGACTACGGGGGTGGGGATAGGTATGATGATGGAGAGAGGACGCTAAGGCTATAAGGCGGACTACGGGGGTGGGGATAGGTATGATGATGGAGAGAGGATGCTAAGGCTATAAGGCAGACTACGGGGGTGGAGATAGGTATGATGATGGAGAGAGGACGCTAAGGCTATAAGGCTATAAGGCGGACTACAGGGGTGGAGATAGGTATGATGATGGAGAGAGGACGCTAAGGCTATAAGGCTATAAGGCGGACTACGGGGGCGGAGATAGGTATGATGATGGAGAGAGGATGCTAAGGCTATAAGGCAGACTACGGGGGTGGAGATAGGTATGATGATGGAGAGAGGATGCTAAGGCTATAAGGCAGACTACGGGGGTGGAGATAGGTATGATGATGGAGAGAGGACGCTAAGGCTATAAGGCGGACTACGGGGGTGGAGATAGGTATGATGATGGAGAGAGGACGCTAAGGCTATAAGGCTATAAGGCGGACTACGGGGGCGGAGATAGGTATGATGATGGAGAGAGGACGCTAAGGCTATAAGGCAGACTACGGGGGTGGAGATAGGTATGATGATGGAGAGAGGATGCTAAGGCTATAAGGCAGACTACGGGGGTGGAGATAGGTATGATGATGGAGAGAGGACGCTAAGGCTATAAGGCTATAAGGCAGACTACGGGGGTGGAGATAGGTATGATGATGGAGAGAGGACGCTAAGGCTATAAGGCTATAAGGCGGACTACGGGGGTGGAGATAGGTATGATGATGGAGAGAGGACGCTAAGGCTATAAGGCTATAAGGCGGACTACGGGGGCGGGGATAGGTATGATGATGGAGAGAGGACGCTAAGGCTATAAGGCGGACTACGGGGGTGGAGATAGGTATGATGATGGAGAGAGGACGCTAAGGCTATAAGGCTATAAGGCGGACTACGGGGGTGGAGATAGGTATGATGATGGAGAGAGGACGCTAAGGCTATAAGGCTATAAGGCGGACTACGGGGGTGGAGATAGGTATGATGATGGAGAGAGGATGCTAATGCTATAAGGCAGACTACGGGGGTGGAGATAGGTATGATGATGGAGAGAGGACGCTAAGGCTATAAGGCTATAAGGCAGACTACGGGGGTGGAGATAGGTACGATGATGGAGAGAGGACGCTAAGGCTATAAGGCTATAAGGCGGACTACGGGGGCGGAGATAGGTATGATGATGGAGAGAGGATGCTAAGGCTATAAGGCAGACTACGGGGGTGGGGATAGGTATGATGATGGAGAGAGGACGCTAAGGCTATAAGGCGGACTACGGGGGCGGAGATAGGTATGATGGTGGAGAGAGGATGCTAAGGCTATAAGGCTATAATGCGGACTACGGGTGTGGAGATAGGTATGATGATGGAGAGAGGACGCTAAGGCTATAAGGCTATAAGGCGGACTACGGGTGTGGAGATAGGTATGATGATGGAGAGAGGACGCTAAGGCTATAAGGCTATAAGGCGGACTACGGGGGTGGGGATAGGTATGATGATGGAGAGAGGATGCTAAGGCTATAAGGCAGACTACGGGGGTGGAGATAGGTATGATGATGGAGAGAGGACACTAAGGCTATAAGGCAGACTACGGGGGTGGAGATAGGTACGATGATGGAGAGAGGATGCTAAGGCTATAAGGCTATGCTAAGGCGGACTACGGGGGCGGAGATAGGTAACCGTTGCGGTTGTTCCTTATCGATACGAATATGTTCTGTCTGAACGGAAGGCTTTCGAATTTATACTTTAGCAGCAGATTGTCGGCTGCGTAACAGTGAACGATGATTCATTAGGAGATTAAGATTACGATGATTCATTAGGGAGTATGATCAATGGTGGGCAAGGATAGAAGGTATTACTATACATCGATGATATGAATTATTATTTATTAGAAATATTTTATAATATAACAAATTAAATTAAAATATGATTAGGTATATAATTACTATCGTCACCCAATATATGTATATATATATATATATATATATATTAATTAGATATTTACAAACTATATAATTCTCTCAAGTTGTAATCCATGATTTCAAAATCGGAATGCTTGTCAATTGTCTCTTTGAGATTTCTGCTTATTTCCTATATTTTAATAGACAGTACTATATTATCAGGGTATCTATATTCTACAATACATGAGGACAAACGGATAGGACGACTGCTAATGCATATTTAGTGAAACTTTTATTCACCGTTTGTATTATGTTATCGTATTGTATAATGGTTCAGGATTACCGATTTGAATTTAATACAAAAACTCGTTTTTAAATTAATTATACTAATATGATTATATTTAATCCATAATATAATTTAATACACATTATATTATTTGGAATGACAACATTTATAATATAAAAAAAATATTGTCATTTTAAACCTAATAAATAAATTAAATTAAAAATATATATTCATTTTAATTGACAGATAAATAAATAGCCTTGATATCTTTGTTTCAAAGATTTAAATCATAGAAATATACTAAATATACCACTAAAAAGTGTAAATATCGGAGAGCAAAGAGAAACTATTACAGAGATAGTTTGTGGACGTCCTTGCTATAACATATTAGACACTGGTATTATTATTTAATTTAAATATATGAATAACAAATTCATTTAAATTCATTTCAATTATTTAAAATTCATTTCAATTAATTAAAAACTAATTTAAATTAATCTAAATCAATTCATTAAAGTTAATGGATTTATTACATGGCATTCCATAATGTGTAATATATGTTGATAATAACACATTACAGTATATAAACATTATGCTTAACTAGGTAATAAAGTCTACAAGTGTTCATACAGGCCTGTATATATTAAATATACCATGTAAATATGCCATGTTATAATTATATTTATAATTCCTGTTAGTTTCCACTATAGATTTATAGATTCCCCTTAAATAAGTATTTCTATATCTCGCTAATATAAAATTCTTCAACAGACAATGATGCCTCATTTTAGTTATCTAAAGATGGCCGACCATCACATGACACATGCATTTAATAACTAATATTCAAAAAATAATATTGCTTTTTAAATATATTTGATTTTTTTCTATATATGCTTATAAAGTGCATTTCAATTATATCAAAATAAAAATTTATATTTATTTATATTATATTTAATGTGAATATATACTTTATATGTTATGGTCATTATCTTAAGATACCTAAATCGAGGAACCATATCTGTTGAATAAATCGAATACCAATCTAGGTAAACTAAAAATCTATGGTTTACACACATACATTTACTACACATGTGACTTGTAACTCCTATATTTAGATCACATGTAACTTATCATTCATATATTTACCATACATGTTACTTGTCATTCCTATATTTACTATACCTATCACTTGTCTATATATTTAGCAACGCGTGACCTGTCACTATTATATTTAGCATATATATCAGTTGTCACCCATACCATTAGCACACACACACTCACACACATTTCACTAGTCACACATATATGTAGCACACGACGACCTGAACATGTTTGTCGTAGTGAAACCACTCCACCGTCGGCTCGTCCCGCAGCATTACATGGAACTCTAACTTCACGCATTTCATTCTTTCTCTTAACTGTACGCAATAGTTAAGTATTAATTTATAATCATTACCGATGTTCTCTTAAGATATCATTTTTGTAATAAGTATTATAAATTCCATTAATATTTGAAAGTCATTAATTAATATGTATTACATATATTTACTGGTTTAGAAAAATTAATAATTTATCTGTATAAACCTTGAATTTGATAATAATAATAATGATAACAAAATATCAATATATTATTTTATATGTAGAGAATATAATTGAATTATCTAATATCATATATAATATACGATTACCTCGTAGAATTCAATAAAGCATACCGCTTCCCTTTCAATCATCGTAATCTGCTCTGCTGTAAATGTAATATGCATACATTAATAATCGTTACAAGATATATATGTTAACAGTATAACTTAGATATTATGATAAATTATAATATTATTTGAGTAATATGTATATTTAAATTAAAATAGATATAAAATTAAAAATAATACAGAAAATTATATTATGAATATACAATATAAATATCTTTTAAATACACCAAATTTATACTATATATATATATATATATTTTTTTTGTATATTTATTTTGTATATATATATATATACAAAAATATACATTAAATACTTTCACGAGTATATATTTATATATTGTATTTATAATAAAATATAATAAATGTATCTTGTTTACGTTTATAAAAGTAATTAATACATTGTATTACTTAGGTAGTGCATCTGTAGAAATCAAACATCTTTTCATTTAGTCATTATTATATTTATATATTAAATATTGTATTTCGCCTATTTAATGAATACAAGTAATCTCGGACCACTAATTAAGTAACCTAGGATGACACTTTTAATTTCGGACTATTTATTAAATAAAGTTTATTTATTATTTGAATATTTATAATTCAATTATTAAATACCGATTACAAATATAATATAATATACCCATGTGTATAAATAATGACTTTAGGGGAACTATTTATAGAATTTTATATACAACACTAATGAAATAAAATAAATAACGCTCTATCTAGCAATAAGTGTTAAACAATAGTATGAATAAATCAACGATACGTCATATACTATACAATCACATTTTATACACGATTATATATTAAAATAGTGTATGAATCTCTTCATAAGATTGGTACCTGATCAAAAGTTTTGCAATTGTAGCGCGATTTGAACGCTTGTAAAATTGTTTATTCGAATTAGTAAATTTACAATAGCTATGTTTGTTTGTACAAATATTAATATTTTTAGTTTTAGTTATTTTCACTTGTTTGGTTTGGTTAGGTTATGTTTATTTTTAATATTGCAAGGTTTTTTTAGCTGCATTAAATTACGAGTGAACCTATAAAACACATATATATATATATATATATATATGCGTTAATTTATTTATTAAATTATATTTTATATACTATATTAGATATTAATTAAATAAATTACCAACTAATATTTATTATATGTGTAATTTTTAGTGTAAATCAAATGTACAAATTGACCTAGTTTTAAACTGAATTAAAATATTAATTTTTTAATTAGGTTAAATTACTTGTACATTTCATTCAATTCATAATTGCATATATATCTATTTTTATTTATTACTTATTTTTATTTTTTATTTTGTTAATTTTAAATCTTATATTCATTATTACATAACATATTTATTTGATTTATTTTCTAATAATTTATTTATTATATTAAAGTATTTATATATTTTTATGTTATGTGCACTAATTTAATATACTGATATACACTCATATGTACTACTAATATGGGTTTTTAGTAAAAAAAACTGTCTACTACTTGTATTTGTAGATTATACATATATGTATATATTGTTATTGTAAATTTAAATACAGACCCCTGTATATATTATTAAACGATTAATCCGATTACTGGCTGGCTAATCGAACTCAGTGGACCTCCCACTGCAGTATTCTTCAAGGTAGTCAGCCGACTACCAACCTACCATACTCGGTTAGTTACTACCTCCTTGATTACTATAGAACGCGGATACTCGCCTGTCTATCTATACCCATACAGCTACCTGAACGGCTGATTCTACCATCACGTGCTGCGTCATCTGACTGGCCTTCCTCAAACCGGTTTCTAAATCACGACTGCTCCTGTTGCGGCATCGATTGTTAGATCTCGCCAACGTGTTTCCTGCTCCATCTCATGGCTACAATGTCCTGTCTGAAGTGCAATGATGTCTCCACTCCTGATGATGCCATTTCGTGTGATGGCTGTGACAACACTATTCACTACAAATGCCTATACCTATCCTTGCCAGCTGAGTGTCGATCCCAGAATATGCCAAAATACTTCAGGGCTAGTTTCTCCCTTCCTAATATTGTGTTCAAATGTGATGTATGCACTAATACTAACCTATCCACTGGTAATACCTTTATAATTGATAAACTTAACAAATTACAAGTTGGCATTGAGTCTCTTACTGCCCAATTATCCTCCTTCTCTCCCTATTCTAATGACTCCACTATCCTAGAGTCACTCTCTTCCGCTATCTCATCTCTTCCTGATGCCCTAAATAAATCAACAACCAAATCTTTCTCTGCCATTGTCAAATCAAATTTACCTCCATCCCCTTCTACCTCCACCCTACTTAATCCACCCACTATTCACTCCTGCGCTTCCAAACCATCAATAATCATTGAGCATATCCTACCTGCTGACAGAAACCTTACCTACATAAAATCACTATTTGCCCACCTTCAACTAGACCCCATCACCATCACTGACTACTCCTTCATCTCTCACTATGCCAACCTAGTATTATCTTCGTCATGTGCGACCGATACCCTTATTAACTCTAGGTCACTACTTCAGTCATCTACCTATAAATCTCTATTCATACGTCAATATATTGACCCTCCAACCATCAAGGCTGGTCGAATTCTCTTCCATGCATCGAAAGCCCACTGTCATGACCTAAAGTGTGTATTTAATAGACGAACCCTTACTTATCAACTTCGATCCCCCCTCAACTCTGGTAGAATTGACTGGAAATCGAATCCCTACCTACCTACTGATGTTGAGATTGAGTCTTGGTCTAAATCCTATGACTCTTTCTGTAAATCCTCCCGCACTAATGTTAAACCTTCGAATTGACTAAATACATACTCTCCCAATAACTACTCCTTTCTACTCCTCAATGCGAGATCAGTCAGGAATAAAGTAGATTTAATCACTCAATTAATCATTGACTCTAATTGCTCCATATCGGCTATCACCGAGACTTGGCTTACAAATGATGACTCTGCTTTAGCATCTCAATTAACTCCCAATGGCTTCACATTACTACTCGCTAACAGACCCACACCTAACCGTGGTGGTGGTCTTGCCCTGTTGTTCTCCACTGAGCTCAAACTTATTTCCTCTTCCACCCCTAATTTCTCCTCTTGTGAAATGCTGATATGTGACATTCAGTTCCCCTCCCTATTTACCATTGTGTTTATAATCATCTATCGCCCACCATCATCCAGCATTCGGTCTTTCCTTAATGATCTCTCTACCATTTTAGAATCCATGTCTTCTTACAACACAATTATTCTTGGTGACTTTAATATTCAAGTGAATACTGATAATCATGCTTCCCTTTCTCTTAAGAAACTTATTTTTGAGCACTCCTTAACACAACACATTCATTGCCCAACTATATCTAATGGTAACATCATTGATCTTGTTTTATCTCCATCTGACTCCAATTTAATTTCCTCTCCCACCCAAAGCACTCTAATCTCTGATCACTTCGCTATCCTATTTGATTTACAGTTATCAGTAGTGCACAATACTCGACCTCTAAGATACTTTCGAAACATCTCCTCTATAAATCAACCCTTGTTTGTTAACTCCGTGTTTGATCATATGAATAATATTACATCTCCGCTCTCTGATCCTGACACTCTCTTTGACGCCTTCAACACGGCGCTATCTAATTCTCTTGACTTTTATGCTCCCTCAACTACTCTTACCCACCGTAATCATCCCAAATCCCCCTGGTTTAACACTGAACTCAACAATATGAGAAAGTCACTTCGTCGTCTACAGTCCATTTATGCTTCTACTAAAATGAACTCAGACCTGTGTTCCTTTAAAGTATGTCGCTCATTATACAGGAAAAAACTCCTATCCACTAAATCATCATACTTTACTAACTTTCTTTGTAAATATGGCACCTCATCTAAGCAAGCCTACAACCTATCATTCACCTTAGTAGGTAAATCAAAACCCAGGCACCTTCCTGACCAACCGGATACAGTCCTATGCTCCTCCTTTGCTAATTTCTTCCAGAATAAAGTATCGAACATCATAGCTGCTCTCCCCAATGTGGATGTTGATATCCTCACTCTCAACTGATATTCACTAGCTTCCCATAATCACTGGTCCTCCTTCACTCTCCCTACTCGTCCATATGTGCTCTCTCTAATGGCATCCCTAAAATCCAATTCCCCACTCGACCCTATTCCCCTTACTTTACTTCGTACCCTTTCGCCATTGCTAATTGAACCCATAACAATGATCATTCATGCGTCCCTTATTACATCGATCGTACCAAAGTCTATGAAACACTCATATATCATCCCAATTATAAAAAAAACTACCTTTAGCCACTCGAACCTGTCGAGTTATCGACCCATCTCCCAGCTTTCATCAATCTCTAAGACCTTAGAGCGAATTGTATCTGCTCAACTTATTCACTATATCACTACCAATTCAATTATTGATAAGTTTCAAAGTGCTTACTTACCCCATCGGAGCACTGAATCAGCACTGAATCTTATCATTAATGATCTACTAATATCCCTTGACAACAAAGCCCCGTGCTACCTTGTGTTACTTGACCTGACCAGTGCCTTTGACACTCTAAACCATGACATTCTTTCTTTACGACTCAATGAAATCGGTATTCATGGTCAAGTACACAGCTGGTTTATGTCATTCTTTTCCTTAAGGTCATCTTCAGTTAAAATTAACTCATCCTTCTCTACCCCGTTTATCAGCACTCATGGTGTTCCACAAGGCTCCGTGCTTGGTCCTTTACTTTTTATTATTTATATTTTACCCATACAATCCATATTTCGTAAATATCCTTACATCCACTACCATCTCTTTGCAGATGATCTACAAATTTATACTTCTTTTCCCATTTCCTGTGACTCCAACTCAATTCAACTGTCTATTTTTAACTGCCTCACAGAACTTACTGACTGGTTCTCCCATAATTCCCTATCACTTAACATGACCAAAACTGACACCATAATTATCTCCAGACCTACCTACCCCCTAATCATCACCCACCCCTTTCTACTAGCCCTCCCTACATCACAATCCATAACAACTCTTGGTTTCACCATCAACTCCCACCTAGATTACTCTGACCACATATCTATAATGATTCGCAATGCCAACTATTTTCTTTACAATATTAGAAAATCACGTAATAAATTGACTTTTTCAATGACTAAAAGTCTAATACACTCGCTAGTCTTCAGTAGACTCATATACTGCTACTCACTTCTATGCAATCTACCCCTAAAGCTTATGCTTAAACTTGAGAAGATACAACGACGTGCTATACGCACCATATATAAACTGAAGTTCTCTTCAATAGTATCAATATCGACTCTAATGCGATCACTCGGCTGGCTTAAGTTTAGATATCTCTACAGGTACAGACTACTATGCATCACCCATAAGGTGATACATCTTAGATCTCCCGAGTACCTAGCTGACTTGATCAGTATGCATACCCTTAGTCGAGCTAGCAGGAAATGTCACACGATGAAAATTGTGCAACGCTCGACTATCTCTGCTCACTCTGAATCTGCTTTCTCTGTGGTAGCTCCAAAATACTGGAATTCTCTACCATATGACATTAGGTGTTTGAAATCCTTGTCACTATTTAAATGTAAACTCTCCACGCACCTATTAACATTGTAACCTACCCTCCCTTTTCCATTATTTTTATTGTACTTTATTTATTTTATTTTTGTTTCCTTCTCATGACGCCCATAACCACCACGTGATTTTGTAGTCAATAAAATATTTTAAAATAAAATAAAAAATATATATATATATATATATATATAATGATAAGTCGTTGCATGTATGATATTCTATAAATAGACATATATTAATTATAATAGTCAATCATATGTTATTGTAAAATCACTAATTCGAATAAACAAGTTTGTGGGCGTCCAAATTGCGCACCAATCTCGAAGCTTTTGACTATAATCCGTATGGATACAATAATTGGGTATAAATATGAGTGATTATATTTAGTAATTTTTACAATATAATTATTATATTGTAATATATTATAATTATTATATAATTATTATAATAATAATATTTAATATAATATTAAATTATATTAAATATATATATATATATATATATATATATATATATATATATATTTATATATAAATATTGTATGAATAATTTTTTATAAAAATAAATATTAGACTTTTAGTAATAATATATGAAATATAATATAATAATAATACTAGCTCCCTTTATGGTTGTACTATATGAATTATTTCCTTTAGTTGGCTGTAATATAAAATATATCCTCCGATATTACTACATATAATATATGATATATTATTATATATCAAGTGTGCCGTATTTAATGATTCCCCATATTACTAGGTACAATTTTAAATTGAATTTACAAGACATTTTTGATCATTGCACAACATCATATAGTAAAATATGCCGTAAATTATTTACTAAATATTAAAACAATATGAGAACGAAATATATTAAAATTTAATAATTTAATATAATTATTATATTTTAGGTAACCTAAATATAATAATTATATTATAATAATTATATTATAATAATTATATAATAATTATAATAATTATAATAATAATATTATATAATAGTTACTATTACATGTTATATAATAATAATTATAGTAACTCCCTACCTATACATAATTATTATGATAATAATAGGGTTACTATTATAATAGTATTATATATATATTATATTATCAATTATTATAATTATTTAATAAATATTTACATTAGTTTTAAAGGTATAATGAAAATAGCATACCATACCATTCAAATTGTAATAGTAGTATATATAAATCCTATATAAATACTATAGGGATATAAATATTAATAATAAGTTATTTGGCATCAATTTAAATCAATTTGAAATATTATCAACCAATTAGCATAAAATCAACAAATTATCAACAATATTAGAAATATTTATAATAATAAACAATTTTTAATAAGATCCAAAATTAATTTTGAAATTGTATTGGGTAGAAAAAATATAGCAATTTCAAATCTGAGAGTTACTATATTCAAGATCTCCTATAACCTCGAGTTTTAAGGATATATTGATATATTTCGGTAGCTCATTTTATACATTATAAATAATAAATTAAACAACTTGTAAACACAAATTAAATTGTAGTATATAATCATAGATTTATAATTGATAGTGTAAAATATTAATCTATATATATATATATATATATATATATATATATATATATATATATATATAATGAATATATTAATATCAGGTAAACCTATGTTATATATATATTTTTCACAGGGAAACATATTTATGTATATATATATTATATAATTTACATACCTATGTTAAAATTATACTTTAAATCCAAAATTTCATAAAATTTGTAACAAGTATTAGGGTTATCTGGAAGAGTGAGATTTTATAAACTATAAAAAATGATGAATAACATAGATATATCTTTATATATTATTATATTATCAATAATAATATATTATATAAAATAGTAATCATATATATCATATTAATGAAATATAATACTTAATTATAATACTAAAGTAATTTATTTTAAATACAATATATTAACTAAGGTGACTCCGATCAACTTACTATAACCTCTGGCTATAGGAGGTCTTGCTCCAATGGGCCTATTTAGTGTTTTACTATTTTTATTATATGTAGAAATTAGTTTGAAATATATTCTAAAATTTTGCATAAGTCATTTGAAAGATTTAAATATATTCTAAATTGGATGGCAATCTAGTGAAATTATATCAGTATAGAGGTTACTGACTATTTTAAATAAGATTATATATATATATATATGTGTATATAAATATAGTACTGTTTTTATTGTATGTCTCTATTATATTATCTATCACTTATTTATAAACTAAAAGTTATAGTAATAATGTACACTATGCACTAAACAATGAAATAGATACTGTACTGTGCACTGGTACAATTAATTTACATTGGTACTATGAATACTAACTATTAACTAAATACACTCTAATCCTACTAAAAATGTATATCCTTATATAGTCTTCAGTTTTATTGTAATGAAGTATGTATAATAGTTAGATAATAAAGTAGAAAAATTAAATAATTTCACGTTATACAAAACAAAATTCTGTTATGTCATATCTTAGAAATAAGCATACTATTATTATAAAAGATATATATTATAAGAATGTAAATTCATTATGAAATAAGTAAGTATAGTATATAGAGATAGTATGTAGAGTATAAATATTAATAAACTTTTGAGATTTATACAATTACTCACTTATATTACAATGAAGAGGGTAGATATATATCAATTAGAAAGGCACAAATATTCTTACTATAAAAATAAGATTACATCATTAGTATAATGCTTTTAAATATAGTGTTCACCATAAATCATTAGAAAAATTAGATACCCCTTAAAATAAGGATAGTCATGAATAATATACATTATATGTGTAAATATAAATGAATATGCCTGAAAGTAAATAAAATGGATTCATTATGTCATATTTTAAGATAATATTAGGCTTGCCATCACAAAGAGCAATATATTTATTTTTTAAAGTTTTAAAGGTGTTAGATTATAAATTAAATAATATATATGTGCAATATAAGTACAATATTATAAATTCCGGTAAAGTTAAAAATTTTATATTTTAAAACTTCTTTACTCGATATATTAGACTAGCTCTTAGTTAGTATCTCTATAATGATATATACAATACGCACATTCTCCGAATATAATACAAGGAATCAGCTAGGTAGCAAGTAAAGTAGACTGGCGATTAAGTAAGTTTAATTCACTATAGTGGACTAACATATTACGCAAGAGTGCACTAATTATTATCCTACTTCGTAAGTTATTTAAAGAGTGATTATAATATATTTAATTTAGATAAATAAAATAGTTGGAATGGAAGTAGGGTTATTGACTAATTGACATAGTATAATATTATAATAAAATATATTAAATACTAATACTATGTAATTTTGGGTATTTCTGTTACGTCCATTAGAATTATATATCTATCCTTCAACCATCAGAAAGTTTGTTCAATATGACAGTAGGATATCATATATGACTAAGGTATAACCTATACATATATGATATCCTACTGTCATATTGAACAAACTTTCTGATGGTTGAAGGATAGATATATAATTCTAATGGACGTAACAGAAATACCCAAAATTACATAGTATTAGTATTTAATATATTTTATTATAATATTATACTATTTTACAGAATTTAAGTTAGATTATTGATTATTATGACACAAGAGACATAGTATACGTATGCATGTAGTATTGTAGATTATTTCAGAAATGTATTAGGAAATAACAATTTAAAGATGTTATATATAATAGAATAGATATTTCGCTATAATATAAAATATATATATTCATAAAAAATGTTAACTTTAACGTTCGATTTAATTTTTATTTACAAAATGTTTCAGTAGACTCGTCATACTCTGTAGTTCGTCAAGGATATTTGTTTCGACGATTAGCCTCTTCTTGTCGACCTCCAGTCGTTCTTCATCTATTTCCAATCTGCGTTTCAGTATATTCGTCTTCACTTGCATATAAGTTTCGCTATTGAGTGAATCGTATTGTATATTATTATATTGAGATTAACATATCATACGCATAAATAATATTGTAGATTAGTTTATTAAGTTTAACATATCATACACATAAATAATATTGTAAGTTAGTTTATTAAGTTTAACATATCATACACCTAAATAATATTGTAGTTTAATACGTTAATTAATACACGTTATTAAGTATACATAATAAAGAATACAAATTGATAGATAGATAGACATTTATGTTTATACATACATTGAATGTTATACATAAATGATGCTCTATCGATACTTTATAACTATGAACTATACCGTGGCGTGTTTCCTACTGGTGCTTGTTTGTCATCGGGTGTCAGTAGCGAGTCGACGTCAATGGGTCCTATCTTGGCTTGTAGCCTCATCTTGCGAGTGTGATTTAATTTCACGTAGCTTTTATTGAATTTATTGCCCGCGATTAGTTTAGACTTTAGTTTCGTAGTCGTCGGTTTTAATATTTGAGGCTGCGTGCTTTTCGTTTTGCTGGCGTCTCGTACTAATGGCGACCTTGAATTGGTTTGAAGGTTAGCGGTTTTGGCAATAGTGTGTATTTTTCTGTTTATTTCTATTCGTGTATTAGTCGGTACTACTTGTATGGTTGGTGTATGTGGTACTGTTTTTATTGGTGATGTATTTGGTATTAACACTATTGGTGATGTATTCTGCAAGGTTTCTATTGTTGCTGTATTCTGCAGGGTATCTATTGGTGATGTATTATGTAGGGTATCTATTATTGCTGTATTATGCAGGGTATCTATTGGTGATGTATTCTGCGTGGTATCTATTGGTGCTGTATTCTGCGTGGTATCTATTGGTTGGGTATTCAGTAGTATATCTATAGGTACTCTGTCATCTATCATTTCTTCTTTTGGTATATATTCAGTCTTTATTAATCTTTCATTACCTTAAATGTTTTAATATTTATATAAATAAATATGCATATATATATATAAATAAATAATAATTAAGATTTATTATTTTGTGTTTTAAAGCATCAAATAATAGAGAAGTTAATAAAAAAATATATTTATATTTTTTGTGAGAACTTCTCCAATCTTCATATTCTAGATAGGTTTGATACCCTTGAGTTATAAAATATTAATATAAATAATTAAAATGTAAAGAATAAACGATATGTATCAATAAGTCAATTTAAAAACTAAATGTGGAAAGTTATATCAAAAATCACAGAAACGAATTGGATTCTGAATGACAAACAATAAATGGAATAGAAAACTAAACAAACAAAAATAAAAACTAAAACAAACAAACTGAAAGATATAATAAATAGTACCCGTAAAAAAATAATAAAATTAGATAATCAATTGTTTAATTGATTAATTAATTTTCATATTTTGATACAAGTTGTTTTTTATATAAATTTTGTAATAATAATTTAGAATTAAACTATTCTATGATTTAGGGCATTTAAATGATAATGATTTATGATGACAGCTTGATTTTATATAAGGTAATTTGCAATTATGAAAAGTATGTTTGTGTAAATTGTTATATCTAAAAAATAATAATTATATTCTGATTGGCATTTCTTTAAATTTATATTGTGCATGAATAATATATTTGTATTATTATTAAAGTTATTAAATCTTTAAATTTTAATATATTAGAATATAAAAATAAATTGTTAGTATTAGTAAAAATTGTAAAATTGCAGAAAAAGTTGCAGAATTGTAAAATAAATAACATGTGATACAATTGTATTTGTTATCTATTCATGTTAATTTAAAATAACTAACTTTAAACCATTACATAGTCTTATTACTTGGTTCACTAATGCTAACCGATATATCGTCATCAAAAAGTATAAGATTAAAATTAATATTTAAATTATGTAAGGCCATATGAATATCATTTAAATAAAAAATAAAGGACCCAAAATAGATCCCCGTGGTACCACAACATTTATTATATTTCGTTCAGAAAGTTTGTTATCTATTCTAGTTGATAACATTATTATCTTACAGATAGCTCTCAATTAAACGATTAGTACTGCCCCTAAAACTATAATATGGTAACTTGTTTAATAAAAAACAATATCGAATGCTTATTTTAGATCTAGAAATAATTAGGCTAATTTATTATTTCTTTTGAAGTTAGATTCAATAACATTATAGTGATCATAGAGTGAGTGTGAAGTTGAAGAATTTCTAATAAAACCATATTGTTTGGCATATAATAAATTATGTTTGTCGATAAAATGTAGAAACTTATTAGCAATTATTTTCTCTAAAATCTTTGAAAATTAGGATAATAAGGCAATCAGTCTATAGATATTCATTTCATCTAGTTTTCTTAAAAAGGTGGGTTATTATTGATATTTTCATGTTATCTGGAATAGTATAGTCACAAATTATTAAGTTAAAAATATAAGGGTATATAAAATAAAATTAAAACAATTTTTATTATATTCATGTCAATGTTTCTAAAATCTAATGAAGATTTAGATTTACAATCCCCAATAGCAGTCAAAATATCATTAGAAGATATAGGGGAAAAATAACATTTATTTTTTTGAGGATTTTTTAAATATCTCTCATGGGATGATCTATTTTCATTATTAACTATTGGAAAATACTTGTCATGTAGACTAATAGATATTGAACTAACACATTTTTTGAATGCATTTTTTCTTTCACACTTACTAAATATATTATTACTATAAAAGATATTATATGGAATAGTATTATATTTTTTATGATCAGTTAATTTTAAACCACATATCTTAATAATTATTGTTACAAAAATATAGTTTATAAGCTGCATTCTTTTGTATACGTATTATGATATTTACCTTATTTCTATATCTCTTATATCAATCAATGTTTACTGTATTTTTCAAAGTAAGATAATCTCAATATAATGTATTTTTTTAATTACATTTTATATATATATTTAAACGGTTTTTTTGAAACATTTATTTTTGTTATAGAACATTTGGGTTTTTATATCTATATTTCAAATATACTATAATATAAAATTAATAATTCATTATTATTACAGATAAAGTGGGAAGTATTATTTTATTTTTGTTTTATATATATTTTGTATATATGTTTCAAATGTATTATATTACTAAAATACAATATTAATAATTTACTATTATTTCAGATTATAGTGATAAGTATTATATTGTTTGTTTCGTAATATTATTGGTTTGTTTTGTTATTAATGTATTCTGTTTGTATATAGGTATATTGGTTTATTTTATTTGTAACGTTTTCTGTTTGTATATGTTACAAATTTATTATACAATTAAAATATAAAATTAATAATGTACTATAGTAGCCTACTATTAGTAGGTATACCACCTACTATTATTACAGATTTTGGTAAGTATTACATTATTTGTTTGTTTCATTTTAGTATTGGTTTAATTGATTTTTAATATGTTCTGTTTATAATATATTTAAAATTTATCATTTAAATATTAAACTATATTACTAAAACAGGGATAAGAAGAATTCTATAAAGTTAAAGTAGAAATTGAATATTTCGATGTCACTTACAAAATAATGTATTTTATGTCTATTTTCGATTATTTTTACGCTATCTTTTATTTCTATTTTGATCATTCTTCGGTTATTTTTACTATATGATTTATTTCTACTTTCGATTGTTTTTCGTTTATTTTTACGGTAACTGTAAAACTTTTTAATATCTTCAATTTTTTATTATTCTTTGTTTATTTCTAAAACGTATTTTATCGTTAGCAAATATTTATACTTTATACTTTCGATTATATTTTCAGCTATGTATTTGCTTAAATAAATTATCAATCAATCAATATAATTATTCTGAGTAAAAAATTCAAATTTTTACAAATAATAAATTTATTTCATAATGGTATTTCATAAAGATACTTATTAAAAATGAAAGTACATATATATGTTTATTAAAGTACATGTTAAATCAGTAACACGACACTCATTAAATAAGGGTAGTTCACACACCTCTAGAAACAATAACAGCGGCTCGTTATTGATTTCTCAATAGAAACTATATAGGGCGTTTAAAAAGCGAACTACAAGTATAGCGATTTTACTTGGTAAACATTATTTCCGGTAACATATTTTAACAAGTAGTAACAAATAAATATAATATGTTGAATTTGGGGGCGATTTGTTATTACGCATGTTACAGAGCGAATTACTTGTTCACATATTGAGAAACAAGTACAGTAACAGAGTAACTCGAAAATATAACTTTTAATAGCGATTAAGATTTTACGTGGCGACTTGTTACTGAGCTTATTTCAGTGCTCGTCGAACACCCCTTTAGATATATAACTTAATAAACATTATAAATATATATATACATTTGAATGTTAGATTATACAATAATAAATAAGGGTAGCTAACATATCAACCAAATTTTAAAACGTATTAATTTAAAGCAACTGCTGAGGCGCCAAAGAAATAGAGATCCAAAATAACTTGACAAAAATTACTTAAGTTATAATTATATATAATTACTCCGTATTAAATTATATTATATCGCATCAAACATTTATTTAAAATAAACACATATTTAGCAATTTTTTCGTATATAATCTCAAATTTAATGATTCTGTGATTTACTGAGTTATTTTGTTTTGTGCACGACAGGAAGTTATCGTTGTAACACAATGAGCCACGAGCCCGGCAGTCCGTTAATACTAATATAAGTAACGATACAAGTCAGTATTAGTGAGATGGAGAGCGTAGATAGTTGACTAGGTACCTGCAGGGGTAGTATCGGTTATCGGTTGATAGTGCTTAGTGTCGTCGAGGAAGCTATCCATCAGCTCGAAGTGGAGGCACACGTAAACCTCCGATGAACCGCTCTTCCTTATGTCCTCGAGGCTCTGCGTTACATGTAGGGGGGAACGGTGAGTTTTGTTAGTATGGTTGTATAACAATTATGTATGATAATAGATAGATAGATATAGTTTATTGTTTAAAACAAACTAAATGACATAAAACAATAATAATAATAAAAAACAAATAACGAATATAAACGAATATATATAATGATTTATAAATGCCATGTTACATATGGTTAAGATATAAAATTAAAAAATGATATTATATAAAAATAATAATAAAAAGGTGATGTAATGTAAAGCTATTGTCCTGATAAGATATACTGATCTTATAAGGTATTACTTAACATCCACTAGACTATGTTAACAGTATCGCACGTATAGGTGAACAGTGAGTTTTGTTAGTATGTAGGTTAACAATTATGTATGATAATATGATGCTAATGTCCTGATAAGATATACTGAGCTTATAAGGTATTACTTAATATCTACTATGTTAACAGTACCACACTTAAAGGTGAACAGTGAGTTGAATTAGCATGTAGGTTATCAACGATTTATGATAATATGAAGCTGTTATCACGACATTACCTTATAAGGTATTACCTAATATCCGCTAGGATCTGTTAATAGTAACATTACACGTAAGGTAAATAAGTTCAGTTGTGACCTAACCGATAGGTAATATCAATTATTATAACGTAATAATATAGAAATAATATTCGATGATTACTATTCATATTTTGTTAGAATCGATTCTATTTTAATATCTTATTATATATATATAACATACACGCTGTAGCGGAACTTGTAATTACAACAGAAAATATAAACGTGTTCATTGATTGTAACTATGATAATGAAAGAGGTAGTCACAATAATGCTTATTAGGTATGCACGTTATGTATTAATCATTATTATTTCTTATATTGATGATGATGAAGCATGCTTTATTAGTGATACTAAGTACTCCTGGTAGTTTCACATACGATACATAATAAACAATATAACATAATAACAAAAAAAGGAATATATATATATTTATATATATATATAAATTGTCAGTAATATTAATTGTGTAATAATTAATATTATATAAAATGTATATATATAAATATTTTAAAATATATGTTTTATATAAAGTATATAGAATTTATTATATATTTTCCATCATTTATGTGTATTTGTAATTATATTATAATTTAATAGTGCTTGATATTTCACAGTTAAAATAATGATAATTAATTACTAATGCTAATATTTATGTTACTAATTTATATCGTAATTCATATATTAATATATATTTATTTGTTATTAGTTAGGGTAATATATTTATTTATTGATTTTTATATATTATTGTCACACTATAAGAATTTTATAATTGAATTAGTGTTTAAATAAATCATCATCATCATCGCCATAAAGAATAATTGCTAAACAACTTAGAACATACATCAATAATAATAACATAATGCATAAATTACAAAGTGCTTATACAATGGACAAGAGCACTGAAACTTCACTACTCCATACTTTAAACAATATACTACTATTTCCAAAAAATACTCCCACCATACATGATTCTACTTGACTTGTCGTCGGCTTTCGATACGTTAGACCATAATATTCTTATTCGAAGATTAGAGAACATTGGTATTAAAGATTCTGTCCTTAGTTGGTTTATATCCTACCTAATTAACAGATCCTTTTCTATATGTATAGATAACGCCATAACAGAACCCCGCCACACAACTCATGGTGTACCCCAAGGTTGTGTTTTAGGTCCAATCCTCTTTAATATATATATTTCCCCTTTACTTTACTTACTTGACGAATACCCCGATATACACTTTCACTCATATGCGGATGACTTACAGCTATACTGTAATTTACCTGACACAATCAATAACATAAATACTATAAATAAATGCATTAATGACATTAGTAAATGGCTTTCAAATAACTCCCTACTATTGAATAGCCTTAAAACAAAAGCTTTATTAATAAATACATCCCCAGGACATCATTCCATACCACCTATTATTATTAATAATCACATTATAGAATACTCTAACCAAGCTAAAAACCTCGGCCTCACACTTGACCAAAAGCTGTCTTATCTACCACATATAACTAACATATCGAAGTCCATTAATTACACCTTACATACGATCCGACTTATTAGACCTTCTATGACCACTGAACTTGCCAAAATACTAGTTACTTCCTTAATACTGCCCCGACTTGACTACTGTAACTCTACTTTAAATTCACTCCCAGCACACATTATCAAAATGCTCACTAAATTACAATATAGAGCCATCAGAACTATTTTTAGGATAACAAAATACTCAAGACAACATATCACACCTTATATGAAATCCATTCACTGGCTACCCATTCCTTACCGCATACAATACAAATTACTCCTACTGACCCACCATGCCACCCATAATAATAAACCTGACTATCTTACTGAACTACTTACTAACTACAAGTCATCCCGACCACAACGAACAATACATAAATACAAACTAAATATACCAATAACTTTATCACTTAATAAAAAACAGGAATCTTCTTTTTCTATAATATCACCTAAACTATGGAACTCCCTACCTCACTCAATTAGATCTATAGTTTCTGACCACACCTTTAAAGTCAAATTGAAAACACATCAACTTAATATAGCTTATAATAATTAATATACGATACACCGCCGAAAACTCATTACTGATGTTGATCGCAGTGTCTAAACAAATTGGTTACAAGGTTACAAGGTTACCATCATATATCTAAATACTATTTTGACTAATAATTTGTTATCGAAAAAAATCTGTCACAATGAATATATTTATGTGTATTTGATTGTGAGATATGGTTACAAGTGTTAGTTGTTGGTTATGATGGTGTCGTATTAAGTGTTTAAATTAGTAGTAAATATTAAATGGCGCAAAATTTTGTTGCATATTTATTTGTTCAACATTATTTATAGATAATGTTAAAATTATATATGTGTATCAATTCATATTCTATACTAGGAAGGGGACATTTACTAGCTATGTTGGTAGATTGTTGATAGTACTGGCTATTGTAATCATTACTATTTGTTTATATTTATTTTTATATAATAAATAATTTGTATATAATAAAATAATATAAAATACATGCTAATAAATACACACCCATTTCATTTAATATTACATTCATATTTGTTAGTTTAATGTACAGTCAACTCCCTATAAGTCGGACTCGCAAGGGACAGGGAAAATTGTCCGACTTAGCGAGATTTCCGACTTATCTGAGATTCATAATATCATGCTAATAAGACATGCAACGCGTGAGTTAATCAGTGTGAGTTAAAGGGTTACCAAAATGTGGAATTATGCGAAAATCAATAACATAAAATGTAGTATTCAATAATAGTACTTACTAAAATTATAATATACATTATTCAAACTAAAAATTTCTGACATTTTATAAAAGTCCTACTCATCCAGTATAAAAATCATAAAATTGATATAATATGTGTCCGACTTATAGATAAGTCCGACTTATCCAATCCAACTTATCCGACTTATCCGATTAATTTAACATGGATCTAGTTACAAATCCAACTAAACCAACTAAACATGTCTGACTTATCGAGAAGTCCGACTTATCCGTAGTCCGCCTTACCGAGAGTTGACTGTATAATATACAGTGTATATACATAATTAAATATTTCAATTAGAAAATGTTACTAATATGAATTCATAGAATTGTAACATTATATGTTCACTATAAAACAAATATTGCTATTACATGTATGTTGGAGATAAAAATTATAAAAAAAATGTGTTTTTTTTTTCAATAAATAAAATCCATACATTATTTTAAAAATGGTATGTCATGGCATAGAACCTTCCCCTTATTGGTTTACTAGTTATGATTTTTATATTATTGATAAGTAGAAATACATTTGGGTGGTTTAGTTCTCCTACCTATTCTAGTTTACCTATTCTCTCCAGTCATACATATAATGTGTATACTCTAAATATAACTACGAATAAACATTATATTTGCAATTATTTTGAATAGATATTAAAATATATATATATATATATATATATATATATATATATATATATATATATATATATATATAGCATATTAAGATATATAATGTTTACGCTAGGTTATGCATTGGTAGATAAATGATTCTAAGGGCTGGCTTATGAATGAATAGTTGAACAGGTGAATAGTCTACTCTTTTATCTAAGCAATGTATCAATATGTCCTTGATTTTATCGTGGACAATATAGCTATTAATAGGCTAGTTATGTCGAATAACGAAACACGCAAGATAACAACACGACCATCTTGTATTTCAGGATTAGTCATCATTATATCGAAAAATATTTCTGAAATTTTACTCTCGTTTGATATGCCCTCCTTAAAGGGAGGGTTGAAATAAGAAGAAAATACAACAATAAATTATTAAATAATACTAATCAATAATATATTTGTAATGTGCGTCATAAATTATGCATCGAATCGATCTAGAAATACTATAAAAAGTAACTTTTATGGTAGCATATTAATTGAAAAATAATTTATTGTGTATTCTATTTTCATATATACGTGATAAGACTGTACAAATTAAATAAAACATGGTTCATGATAAACCAATCAAATTCAAGGCAGTCAAATACTAAACAATCATGAATAATTCCATATACAATCTACTTTGGTATATAATATAACCAGAGAGCTTTAATAATACTTTATAGGCATATGAATATATTTTGTATGAAAATAAATCGTATATATGATATAGTCTTGTTTATAACTGTAATTTTTTGTATTTCATTGACATTCGCGTAGCCTGACCCTTGTATATTTACTTATTTTTACTTTTTCTACTCTATCTTATCGTGTATAATTCCTCTATTTTGTGAATATCAAACAAAACAATAGTATTACAAAAAGATAATAACGTCTATTATATGTATAATGTTATTTAATCTATAATGATAAGAAACATATAATTATTAATTATTTATTTATCACAACGTTTGTCTATTAGTAAATCTTAGATGCAATCATTTACTTATCTATTACTCCAATCATTATTTTACGTTTCCAAAGATTTTTCTAAAGAAATATATAACACACTAGTGATATCTTGTAATTCAATTGTGTACAAAAACCAATAGTGCCACCTATATAGGGTAAATTTTCGTAACTCTGGGTTATTTATAATGTAAATTTGTATCAAACTATATATTTTTAAGATGTAAAATAACTTTCTTTAAATTATTATTAATATAATGAAAACTAAGCGTTCATTACTAATATAAAACAAAGAAATAGGATACAAGGCAAAAAATAGGCTAAAAACTATTTTATAATACATGTAATTTAATCATCGATATAAAGAAAGTGGATAAGCAATTGAATGTAGTGTATGGCACTATCCGCTACGAGCGCTGCTACCTGGCCCACTACTTTTTATTTATAATAATATGTATTTATCATATATATATTTATAATCACTACAAATTTTAATGTACTATCTATACTAAAAATAAAATTATATATTTAAAATACATAATATCAACATTCCTCGTAATTTTGTGTATTTAAATTGAAGATATAATACTATTTTATTGATTTTATTGATATTTATAATTTAAATCCATTGATATAGATAGAAGTCACTTAAATCTATTTCGACGAAAAGACTACTGTTTTGATATTTGACATATATAATATGACTAATATCCAATCAAAATCACTGATACCATTTTGTAAATTTATCGATAAAAGTGTCATTCACGTGTCTATCTTTTACATGCATTGCGTGCGTCAATTGCTTATCCACTTTCTTTATATCGATGAATTTAATATAGCAATGAAATCATAATTGTAGAAGCCGCGCAAAACCTAAACCTATTCCAGTGATTATGATACTACTGCTAACAGTGGGATGCCTGAATAGTAATCACGTTGCGTAGATAGACATGTTATTTATTTGCTTTGCAAAATCTGTGTTACTTCTATGTATTCAAAAGAGTTATTCTCATATAATGTTATAGCTATACTAATAAGTGTATTGATATATATATGTATAGTTATGATATTATAAAATCATTAATTCGAAAATATATTTTGGGAGTTCAAAGGTTATCATTTTTTTATAAATCGCGAAGTATTTAACCAGGTACATAGTATACCAGGTAATGCCAGCGGTGATGGGTAGACAAAACTGATCAAAATCTTTACGATTATTTGTAACATGCCAGCAAACTAGTTTATCCAAATTATTGATTTATTAATCGCATATATGCGTATATATGCATATATTCATATATTATATCTATAGACATAAGTGTATATTTATACTATTGTATAATAGTTTTATATATATACCATTAGTATCGTCAATGATTTTCCAAAGGAAATATATAACACTTACGCGAAATCGTGTAATTCAAATTTGTATACAATAAATAATGTGCTTTAAATTAGTATTTATATGATGAAAACTAAGTGTTAATTACTAATATATAACAAACAAATACGATATGTGTGTTTTAAATCCTATAAGTATATATTTGGTGAGTAAAAGCTAATTTATATTACATGTAATTTAATAGAGCAATGAAAATATTGTTGTATGAAAACAGAGCCGAACCTATATTTATTTCAGTGATTCGATACTACTACTAGCAGCGGCATCGGGTATTACTAAATTACATTGCATGCATAGTGAGTGTCATATCTTTGCTTTGCTAAATCTTTGGTATCGTATTAAGTATGGATATAAAATTATGATACACAATTATTCTTATAATATATAATAGGTTACATAGTATGTATACATTTATATAATCACTTATTCGAATAAAGACTATTGCAGGCATATATTGAATAGATTATTTTTTTAATCACGAATTTGTTGACCATAATCCGCCACATCCCTCTTACTACTTTAAGCAGGGGGATGCACGAGTTGGGAACGGATTTCAAAATGTTATCAGTAATTGAGGCCGGCGGCGAGCGCGCATAGCGCTATATATTATATATATTATATTATATATATATATATGTGTGTATATATATACTATATATATATTATATAATTTAATATAATATATATATATATATAATATAATATAAATATAAATAAAATATATAATATATTTTATATAAGCTTTATCAATATCGGTAGGCATTGGTGAGTGAATATAAATATATAAGCTATTGTTAACTATATTATACAGTTAAAATGACGTGGTGTATATACTGTATACAGATACACTATGCGCATTCGCCGCCCGCTTCAATTGCTGGTAAAATTTTGAAAACCGTTCCCATCTCGTGCAGTAACCCTTTAAGCATACAGTGTACGCTGCATTCACCCTCCCTATACTTAGTATAATAATAGTATAATACTATTAAATCAGTAGTCACAACTGTATTGTATTCTACTTTATAAACGAAAGTATAGGATGTGTATATAATGTACACTCTATATACTGTACTGACAGTACAGTGACAATGTACAATGTACAATGTACAATGTACATACGATTATTTTTAATTTAATTAAATATTTAAAAATACTATTCCTATATTTAATATAATTATAAGGGAGAATATCAAAAAGGACGAGTTGAGGGTTACATTTTAAATACGAGTTAATAGTATAATTATTATACTTACTAATTAACTTAGTATAATACTAAGTCTTAGTATATATATATATATATATATATATATATATATATATATATATATTATATATATTATATATTATATATATTATCATAATATAATTATGTATAGATATTTGTGGGTTATATGGTTTAATTGGTTTAGTTTTGTCCTGTTTGTTTTTTTTAGCTGCATGACATCCCACAGTGAGCATATACACATTTATTTCGCATTTGGAATTAAAATGTAACCTTTAACCCTCAACTCGTCCTTTTTGATCGTAACCCTAATTATAATAATATTAAATATAAATAATTGAATATATATATATATATATATATATATATATATATATAATATTGTATTACATGATTAAAATATATTTAAATGTAGGATAAACTATAACCTTATTATATGACATATTTAACTTTGATATCTTATTTTGAACTTGTTGTGATGTCTTTTCTAAATAATATTTAGTATGTAAAATATTTGATATTATATCAAATTTACGTTTTCTACTAGTTTTAATAGAGTTAAATTTAGTTAACTTATACTCCTTCCACGCATTAATTAATTGAATCTCTTGAATTTCTGTATATAATTCCCTAGGCATTTGGTTTAATTATTCAATAACGTATTGTCAATAAAATATGATTATAAATATAGTCTAATGTAGGATATAATTTACGTATTTAAATATTATGTGGAGGGCGTTCACTAATTCCCGCTAATCCAATGACCAATGAGTGCGTAGTACATACTAATAAATGAGGGTGTTTCAAGTAATTAATTACGTACACATTTATAATAACATTAGCTAGGAAATGTAATGATGTCCTTGATATTATTATTATATTATATATATATATAATATATTATATATGTATAATATATATATATATATAAATGTACAGTTATAACTTATATTACCTAGTATATAATATGATATATATATTAGGGCGTTCTTTTTGCTATTTATATGCATAATATCATCAAGGACATGTCCTTGATATCATATTAAAATAATATTAGATCACATAAGTGGCTTTGTTAAGGATTTGATAGTGGGAAAATTCCATACATAAAAATCAATCTACTAAAATAATTTATAATAAATAAAAAGGATTAGGGAAAAATCTGATTTAAAAAAAATGAAATGGGTCAAAAATTATAGTGGGGGCAATTTCCCACAAAATACATATTAAGGATTATCCACTACAGGTGTTTCCGGAAATGTTTTATAGAAAGTGATTTTCTAGCAATTTTTAGTGGGATACCCCCCTTTAAAGTTACTATATTTCAGTAAAGATATATCCCACTAAAATTGTATTTAACTTGCTAGAAAATCACTTTATGTAGCAAACATTTCCGGAAATACTTGTAGTACTAGTACTTGTAGCTACAAGTGGTATACCCTCTATAGAAAATATCCCACATAGTCTGAAAAAACATGACTACTATATCAACACCCAACTTAATTAGAACTCTGTTTTATATACCAACTCTATCATTGACTACATTATCACCATAGTTTGTATATGTATCTAATCTATTTATATATAAATCTATATATACAAACTATAGTTTGTCATATTGAATATAATTTATAATATATAATTTAATATATATTTTATTAATATCTTTATACTAGACATACTTTAATTTAGATTTAAAATATACAAATTCTTGAAAAATATTAATTATTGAATGTCACGTAAAGATTTTTCTATGAACATATATAGCGTTTACGCGAAATTGTATAATTAGATTTTATACACAAAATATGTATCAAACTATACACTTAAAATGTAAAACTAAATTCAAATTAAATGCATATAATTAAATCTAATTTATATTCATTAGTAACAGTGATGGGCACGATCACGATCGTCGATCCCGATCGCGATCGTGATCTTGATCGCGATCGACGATCGTTTGAAAATGATCGAGTAAAATGATCGACGATCGTCAGCAACTGATCGCGATCGACGATCGTGAAAAAAATTAGATATATATATATAATATCATATTAGATAGAATGAATTTATAACTTAAGTTAAGGTAATTACCCCTTACATATTCTTTGAAATCTTTATTGTTAACAATACTAATTGGAGTTATAGTATTTATTAGAAATTTTAGTAGTAATTTGTCAGTTTCTACATGTGATATTATAGTCGATTTCTCGATTGATAATTGAACCTATGAAGATTGTTTAATCTTTTTAGTATAGGATAGTTCTGAAGGTTCTTGGAGTTGTCTTTTTTTACTATTCTCATTGTGTTCACATTTTACTCTATCATATTCATCTAATTTAGTATGATGTACAGTTTTGTAATGACGTCTTAAATTTGATGATGACGAAATCCCAGCTATTATTTTTTTTCTACAAATCTTGCATGATGCTTCAACTTTATTATTAATAATTTTTAAGTCATTAAAATAAATATTTGATTTAATAAAGGGCGAATTTATCCAAGACATTGTATATCTTAGAACTTATAACTTATAATGATCTAAAATATTAATAAAGTTATAGACCTATATAATACGCCTACAGGTAAATTGACAGTTTGACTCATTTTTGGCGTAGAGACTCTATAATATAGTAGATAATTAAACGTATTGTTTGATCTTGCATGTCTCGCGCGGTAAAATATTACGATTACATTAGTAAAAAAGATACATTGGTAGGTATATATATATATAAATATATTGATATGACGGCGTCAATGGGTGAGTATACTCGCGAGTATTGCGTGGATCATTAGTGGTTCATGCAGCAGTCCGGAATTCATATGCTTATATGATAATACGATCGAGATCCACGATCGGCGATCGATGATCAAGATCGCGATCGACGATCAAAATAATTACACGACGATCGTTAAAAAATGATCGAGTAAAAAGATCGACGATCGACGATCGTTAGAAAATGATCGACGAAATTGATCGACGATCGGCGATCGTGAAAATTCGTGATCGTGCCCATCACTGATTAGTAAGTAATAGGGTATTTTAGTATTTTAGTTTTAAATATTATATTAATTATATAAGTATTAAATATATCTGTGAGGTGAGTATAAGAAAACTTATATTACATGTTACTATTAATTTTAGTAACATATTAATATTACCTACTTTAATTGAATAATCACGACATTTTTTAATAAAAACCGCACTAAACCTACATCTATTTCAGTGGCGATACTATTGCGAAGAACTGCGGGGGTAACTATTAAGTACGGTGGGTAGATACAATCTTATATATGTATAGGGAGTGTTATATGTTTGTATCACAATACCGTTGTGCTTTGCTCCTCTTTATGTTGGAAGTTAATTATTATTTCGTAAAGTACGGTTTTGTTTTCACAACGATTATCCGCGACATTTATTTCCATATAAGGTGATAAACAAGCTTTCGAGTTTAGTTTATATTATTATATTTTTATTCATTTATGATCGGCGTGTATCGAATTTTCATAACCTAACTAGATTATAACTAAAGCTTCGTTCACACCAACAAATATAGCCCGCTATCGTCGAACATTGAAATCAGGCAGTTTCTGTACGGCTATCATTAGACCGAAATATCTTATGCGTGCGTTTATATATAAATTACCTATTATCAAATATTAAATCTTTTATCTACCCGATATTAAATAAATATTTGAAAATGAATAATTTGATTTAGTCGATATTGTCCTATATCGAGCTGTTTTCTTAGTGTGAAAGCATCTAAAGGAATTTGTTAATTTAAAATAAAACCCAAATTTATTTTTAATATAACATAATATTATTTATTGATTATAATTATATATATATATATATATATATATATATATATATTATATATATTTCTATATAATATTATAGAATATATAGATACGTAAAATGCGAACAAATCTACAAATATTTGACTAATGAAATATGGACATAACATTTATGTACCATCGATATAAAGAAAGTGTATAATAGATTGACACACGCAATGCATGTAAAAGATATATTTGCGAATGGCACTTTAAAACATGACATCGGTGATTTTGATTGGATATTAGTCATATTATATATGTCAATAGTAGGATTACTTCACGGGTAGGATTTTAGTCTAAATAAATATAAGTGACTTCTATCATTATTAAAGGATTTAGATTATAAATATCAATAAAATAGTACAATATCTCCAATTTGAATACATAAAATTATGAGGAATGTTGAAATGTTGTATTTTCAATATATCAGTTTATTTTTAGTATAGATATATTACATTAAAATGAATCCTAAATATCATTATATATATATAACTAAATAATAATTTAAAATTTAGTAGGTTTCGACTCCAGCGAAGTAACATACACTACAACCAATTGCTTATCCAATTTTGTAAATCAATGATATATTGGTATCAGTAGTAGTATCAGAATAATTCCCTCTATATCTTATTTATTTTCATATTTTAATTTGCATATCTATTCAAATGATATTCTTGGACACCTACTTTTTGAACTATGTATTTATAGATCTTTATATATATATACTATTTTGTATTCGTTTATTTGTTATTTTAATGTGTTATGTCATTATGTTTGTTCATATAACCCTTCAATAAACTATATCAATCAATCAATCATGATTATGTATAGTGGGTATATTGTATCATATTAATTATGTATATTGTAATATATAGGGGTATAGAGTAGCTGATTAGAGGCAGTACCTTTGTAAACCTGCTTGTCGCATGTCGATATAGACATGAGTATGAACTCTGGACCTCAATTAATTACTCAACTCTCACTAATGGCTCCAAGTAACTGGTGATTAACCAGTGGCCATATCCCGGTACCTCCACTCGACAGTGGTGCTAAACTTAGTGAGGGGAAATCTGCTGCCTCGCAGATTATGCTTCTTTAGGCATAGGCTCGGAGAATGTAACTCTGACCATAAATCTAAGTCGGGTAGATGGTGCTCGTTAACTTTGGTTAGTAGATCATCTAGGAGAAGGAAATCTCTGATTTAAAAACCAACCTTCCGGAGAGGAATGGGACCCGCCGGACTATATTCAACAATATAGTTATATCCCAAGAAACGAATCATGAGAAACAAAATTAAATTATCCATACCGGCTCGGCCGTCGCCCGGGATAAAAAGGACCGCGCATATCGTTAATTATCAGGACGAATGTGAAAAAGAAGATACTGATAAGAAGAAAGACAGAAAGTCAATGAGGCTTCGCAATAACGCAACCTTTGGCACTTGGAACGTACGAACTCTTAACAGAACAGGAAATTTAGAAGAATTGGAATATGAAATGAAGAAATACACATGGCAAGTTTTAGGACTATGCGAAGTTAGGTGGAAAGGATCTGGTAATGTCGTAACTGACAACGGTAACCATCTTTACTATAGTGGTGAAGAGAAATATCATAAGAATGGTGTAGGATTTTTGATTCACAAAGATATAAAAGACTTTGTAGCCGAATTCAAACCTATTTCCAGCAGAATATGTACATTGAGGTTAAAAGCTAAACCATTAAATATATCGATAATACAGATATATGCACCAACTTCGGATTATACAGATGAACAAATTGAAATCTTCTATTCAAGCCTACAAGATATAATTGACAAAACCCATAAAAAGGACATGTTAATAATTCAAGGTGATTGGAATGCAAAGATTGGAACTGACTCACTGACAGATTGGAACGAATATTGTGGACCTTCATGTAACAACTCAACGAATGACAGGGGGATCAGATTATTGGAATTTATATGTTATAATGACATGATTTTGGCAAATACCCTAGGAATACACAAATCCTCAAGAATAGCAACATGGCACTCTCCAGATGGTAAAACTCATAACCAGATAGATTATATCCTCATGAAGAGACGATTTAAATCTGGTATCAATGTGGCTAAAACTAGAGTATATAACAAAGCTGATATAGGAAGTGATCATGACCTTGTGATGATATCCTTCAAACAAAAATTTAAATCTCAAAGAAAACAAAAGAGCATTCGTAAAAACTACAACATTGAACAACTAAGTAATAATTCTTCAATTCTTGCTCAATACAGAGACACTATAGAAAATGAAATTAAAAACAAGTTAATGCACAACACAATCAATTCCGATGAAACAACTGATATTCTTAACAGAATAATAAGCGAAACTGCAACAAAAGTAATTGGATTTAAAAGGAAAAAGACAAAACCATGGATAACAGAAGATATTCTGGAATTTTGTGATAAACGTAGATCATTGAAATCTCAAAAAAGTAATCACTTACAAGAATATAATTCACTGAATAAGAGGATAAGAAAGAACATGAAACAAGCCAAAGAAAATTGGTTAAATAACGAATGTAAAGATATAGACAATTCATTTGCAAGTAACAGATCTAAAAAAGCATATTCAATTATAAAAGCTCTGACAAAGAAGAAATCAGAAACGATCAACACAATATTAAGCAAAGATGGTAAAGTTTTGAGTGAAGATACACATATTATTAAAAGATGGACTGAATACTGCCAAGAATTATATAATTATGAATCCAGAGGAGACAAAAATGTTTTGCAAACGATAGATGAACAACACGAAGAAGAGAGAGATGATAGTATTTTAAGAGATGAAGTAGTTAATGCTATATATTCACTAAAACATGGAAAAGCTGCTGGTGTAGACAATATACCAGCAGAACTAATAACATATGCAGGTGAAGGAATGACAGACATACTCCACAAGATATGTTCCAATATATGGGAAACTGGTATCTGGCCAGAAATATGGACAAAATCGTTAATTATAACTCTACCGAAAAAAGGTAATCTTCAACATTGTTCTAACTACAGAACGATAAGTTTGATAAGCAAAGTGATGTTGAAAATCATTAAGAATCGTTTACAACCACAAGCGGACCGTATTATTGCGGAAGAACAGGCTGGATTCATGAAAGATAGATCTACGATAGAACAAATATTCAACCTAAGAATACTATGCGAGAAACATAACCTACAACAAAAAAAGCTATATCATATATTTATTGATTTCTGAAAAGCATTTGATAGAGTGTGGCAAAATGCACTATGGTCCTCAATGAAGAAATATAATATCGATACAAAGTTAATTAATTTAATACAAAGTTTATATGAAAAGGCAAGCAGTGCAGTAATACATAAAGGAATATGTGGCGATTGGTTTACAACGAAAACCGGAGTAAGACAAGAATGTCTTCTCTCACCTACTTTATTTAATATATTCCTAGAAGATATAATGAACGACGCGCTAAGCAATCATACTGGTTCAATAAAGATAAATGGCCGAAATATAACAAATCTCCGCTTTGCTGATGATATAGATGGTTTAGCTGGCTCGGAAGAAGAACTAATAAATTTAACTGAGTGTCTTTTTAAATCAGCAAATAGATTTGGAATGGAAATAAATCCTTCTAAAACTAAGCTTATGTTAAACGACGACAATTGTCAACCAAACATTGATATTCATGGCGAAATAATTGAGACCGTAAAAAGCTTCAAATATCTAGGATCAATCATAAACGAAAATGGATCAAGAAAAGAAATCCTGTCAAGAGCGGCACAAGCAAGTCAAGCATATAGCAATCTAAAGATAATATGGAATGATAAAGACATACGTCTAAAGTACAAGTTAAAACTCATGATCTCTCTTGTCAACTCGATATTCCTGTATGCATGTGAAACATGGACTCTAACTGCTGAACTCGAGAAAAGAATACTAGCATTCGAAATGAAGAACATCAGAAAATTACTCGGTATAACATACCTTGATAGAGTTACTAATCAAGAAATAATAGACCGAATATCATCATCATCAACAAGCTCCTTCACCGATATCCTCACAACAGTTAAAAGGAAAAACTGAAATGGTATGGACACGTGACCAGAGGCGATGGACTTGCCAAGATAATCCTTCAGGGTAATGTCGAAGGTAAAAGATCCCGTGGACGTCCAAAAAAACAATGGATAGATAATATAAAAGAATGGACCGGAAAAGGCTTCAATGAACTAAATGAAATTGTATATGACCGGAAGAAGTGGAGAAAATTTTGTTTCAACGTGACACGCCCCCACGGCTCAACAGGCTAAGGGACCAAGGTAACAAGGTAATATTGTAATATATATTTATTAATACATTTTAATATATTGTATTATATAATATTCATACATCATAAAATAATATTTATGCTGAATAATGATAAATTAAAAACCTAATAACATGTATTGTTTATATGTATATATTAGTGTAAAGTGATGACTATAGTATATATATATATATCAATAATATATATATATAAGAACTGATAAAAAACAAAGTATGCAAAATGAAAACTATTAGTTATATTTGATTATTAATGGTGGATAGTTGAATACTTGAAGTGTTAAATGTTGTAATTTGTTTTCATTTGGAAAAAGAATATTCTAGCAATTAGAAATATACAAAATTGAATCCATTGTTCAATACATTAATCTATTCTATTTTTGTCTAGTTAATAAATATATATTGTTATTGTTATTATTATTTGGTGGATTCCTATCATCACATCCAATTTAGAGGAAGTTTTCACTTATAACCATATATGTCTAATATCCCTTCGAAGCCGCTATCATGTTAAGGCATCCATAGTTTTAACGAGAGCCGATCATTTATTTTTACACAATTATATTAGATCACTTCTAAATAATTTTGTAAGACCCATTTTATAAAATGAATTAATGATCCGGACGAGACTCGAACCCGTGTCCTACTACTTGTGTGTCTGACGACTTAACCAACTGAGCCACAAAGGCAGTTTAAACAAATAATTAATATTTAGATATCTTTTCTATATTTCTATATTTATAATATTCATTAACATTAATATTTAAATAAAAAGCATGAAATATAATAAACGGTGTTTATTTTAAATTTGAATGCAAATTTGAATTATATATAAAATATATTCAATATAATTAATTTACAAAATATATTTATAGAATACAAAAATATATTTCATTCAATGAATAACAGTAATTCCTAATAGTTATAATACAGTTGTTGATATGTACACATAGTGTATGGCATATTCCATACTAATCGGAATACTATGTGATACGGAAATAGTGAATGAAAGTATATGAAATAAATTACACAAAATAATTAATAAGTGGAAAAATCCGCTTATTTTCTATATATTGAGCGATATCACCATGCAATCGTCGAACATTTCTCCCATGGTGTCCATTCCACCCATGATTACGACGACTTCCTGTAAATCTGTGATGTGTTTCCTGGGAGATTCGCTTCCGATGATGATATCACCCACCGAAGATAGACTAGATCTCTGAGATCTTTGGTATGATTGATTTTCCATCGGAACTATGGGTAAATCTGTTAACAACATGAGATGTATTTCATATATATATATATATATATATATAGAATTGATTTTATATTTTATGAAATATATATTCAATAGTATTGATTTTATATTTAATCAAATATATAGATGAAATATATATTCGAAAGTATAAAGTATAAATATTTGCAAACGATGACACACGTTTTTGAAATAAATAAAGAATAAAATAATTGTTATTTAAATAATATCGTAGATGGATATATTATATATTTAGTGTTTTTATTCATACAAACATAATGGATGATGAATGGGTAATAAATGTGCTGGAAATAAAATAACACTAAGGGATAAACAAATTGTGTCTGAGATATCGATGCGTTCTTACATTAATAGTTACACATAGTTACACAATGCAATTAGTACTCGTAGAAAGGTTGAGTTAGCGTGTGTATTAATGTAAGAGGAAACGTATGTTCACATGTAACCATATGGAAAAGGGCTATTTTTTAAAGGCTATAAACTTTTTTATGATAATTATTGTAAAATATTTTGTATACATCAATATGTGTTACTTTATATTTACTATTGATTATTTTCTAGTGTATAATTATTTTCTAATGTATGACATTTTATTTTTTTGTATGGAATACGCTACTAATAAGAATTTAAAAAATGTTATTATTTTCAACTGATTTATATTTTTTGTGTATTATGTTATTTTATATTTTTTTTACACAAAAAAGATAACGTCAAACGTTATTTTTGTGTCTAAATAAACATTCATTCATTCATATATATATTTTTTTTAGCATTTAAAAAAATAAATACTCATAAATATATATATATAAAAATGTCTTACAAATATACGTACCTCAAAAGTATTATTGAAGTAAATATAATGTAATTAAATATTATTGATATATACAACAACGAAATCAAAAATGATCACAAACAATTTGTATAGCCTTTACAAAATAGCCCTATTCCATATCTTGTACACGTGAACATGCGAAGGTCCCGCATCCCCTTAACACATAGATACATAAGAGGTATAACATACATGTGTGGGGTAAGCATCGATACACACTGATAGCTAACCTACTGTGGTCTCGGCGTGGTTGGAGGAGGTGCTACTGAAGCTGCTGGATACACTTCTGTTGCTGCCGGCACTACTGTAACGAGATATCTCATTGTCTAGGCATTCCTGTTGTTCACAGGTAGACATGTAGGGGTGTAATAGGTAGTGCTATGTAGTGATGTATATTATGTGTAGAGGGAAACAAAGTAGATACACATTATCATTAGCTAGGAAATAAGATATGCAGCCATATTGAATATTTATACTATTTAGTATCTATGTAAGAAAATATATTATTATTATCATTACTCTCTTCACCACAACCGACCTGAATATCTATTCCTACTCATACTATCTCTACCCGTTCTACGACTTCTTACCTTCTACATCTACCCTCTAAACGTAATATCCATACCACTAATATTCGTGCATGGTATATATCGGCCCCTTATCTATGGAATAAACTACCACATAATCTATGCTCCACTCAATCCACCAACTCTTTTAAATCTCTATTAAAAACAATCTATTTACTATTGCATTTCCCTGATCATTATTTTTTTCAGTATTTATATCAATATCTACAATTTTATTTACTATTTATATTAATGTTGAGTACTTTCTGTATTCCGATTGTTAATTATTATTAGTTATATTATTTTCGTTTATGTTCCGTTATATTGTTTTTGTTTTTACTTTAGACGCTTGATTGCTATGGCACAAAGAGTCTTTAAAATAAATTGAATTGAATTATTTTTATAAAATTATCTATTTTAAGGGATTTTTTGGCATTTGACATCGATAGGGAAATGAGATAAATTATAAAAAAATAGTCATAAATATAAAGTTTAGTCTAAAAATAGCATTTTCCCTATCTTTTACATGTAAACATGCAAACATCTCGAGCCCCCTTAATGTAAAATGTTTAATAAATTTCTATTTAATTCAATAGAGTGAAGAAACATCACAATTAGGTTGATAGTGAAATGGAGAAAAATTACTAGTAGATGAGAGCAATAAATGTATACACCGTTATTGATGTTTTATTTTAAAAAGTATTCAATAATAAAATATACATATACACATATATAACGTGTACAAACAATACTACAAGGTGGACAAACTTTAGCCTGGCGCCCTAGTACGACGATATCATCAGCCGTGGAGGTAGCGGGGAGTTCCGGAATAAGGGAGGCTGCAGAAGTGTCATCAGCGCTGACATCTTCGTCTTGACACACTGGCAGGTAGGCTACGCACATGGAGAAGTCGAGACGGCACGCGGGGGACGGGCCCTGTACTCGTAGCAGGGTCCATTGATGCGTGTCTGTATGCGCGCGCGTGTGTGGGGGTGAGTCATAAGGCTACAGCTTGTACGGGCATTGTGGGTAATGTGTAAATATATATAATTACGAGCTTAAAAATTTGTAAACATTTTTTTTTTATTATTTTTATGTTCATTCTTTAGTTCATCATTAATTGAATACAATATATAAATAATAGCTTAAAAATTTAAATAAATCTCACTTTCACATAGTACGATTAGAATACAAATACTATCAACACTGTGACAATACAGATTCACCAGGCAACCTTAGGCCTTGCTTACCTATTTTTAGTGAATACATGTCATCTAGTGCTCCTTCTCGACTCATGCCTCCAAATATTACGATGCTGTCCTTCAAGGACACACCTAGGTGAATAGCAGATAGATAGAGAGAGAGAGAAAGTGATATATATATATATATAGATAATGATAAATAGATATTGATATATAACTAAGGGTGCGGTCCTACAAAAGTAGAATTAGTTTCAGGCTTGCATCTATTAGAATTATGAAAATTACATTGTAAATTTGAACTGCGGCGAAATAACACTTTTTATTTATAACTATAGTTGACGCACACATCGAAACCTAATTTTACTTTAGTAGTACCGCATGAATTACCTAGAACATATTGAGTAATAATCTGTAATGTCAAGGATTGTTGTCGCCATACAACAATAGAGAGAGAGAGAGAGATATAGTGTGAGAGAGGGAGAGAGAGAGATAGCGAGAGTGAGAGAGAGTGAGAGAGATAGAGAGTGAGAGAGAGAGAGATAGAGAGAGAGAGAGAGAGAGAGAGAGAGTGAGAGAGAGAGAGAGATAGAGAGAGTGATAGAAAGAGAGAGAGAGAGAGAGAGTGAGAGAGAGAGAGAGAAAAGGCTGATTGGCTAGTTACCGGAATGTGCAGATCTAGGACAAGGTGCGGGTCTCTTCTTACTGTCGCGTACCTCAGTCCACTTAGCTAGTGTTGTGTCCAAGTAGAATAGATCGTTGTAGAATGTATTGCCAGACATACCTGTAGTAGTGGTAGTAGTAGTATTGGTATGCTGTATGATCGGTGCTGTATAGATTCTCGTAGGGGAACGATTCAGTTGATTAGTACTCATTCAGAAATAAGAACTTTTCTATTATAATACTTGAAATGTGCGCACTAGAAGGTTAAATAATTCTAATAATAATTAGGAATAATAAATATAAATATTATTTATTAAATAATAGAGAATAAAGAGAATGAAATTGAATTAACGATCTAATATCGTAATTAATAAAATATTCAATTTACTTTGAAATATATACTAATATTTCCCACCATATATGTTACAAATTAAAATGCAAAGGTATAGGATATAATGGGATTTATACAATAACTTCAGTGGCATAGTGGTCATTATAGCAGAATAATCTCATACGCTTCATTATTACATGGTGTAATCTAGTCACAAATCAATAGCTCCAGTACATAGCACATTGTAGAGACATACAGCTTTATTACCGCCTATATCTATATGATAGCATCACATATCTGAACCTTGGCCTACTTAGTTAATAGTGTTATCACTCGATCTGTCAGCTACTCTGTCAGGTATACTATTGAGTGCATTAAACATATGATATATACGACATATATTATAATGGTATTACTTTAATAGTAACACATATTTCATATGTTATGTTTCAAGTGTGTAGGTAGGTGGCTTAAATTTAAATTTAAATAAATATGACATTTTTTATTAATAAATCCAACTTATTAAATAATGGTATAATCAGATATATATGTGAATATGCCACCATATACAGACATAATTTAAGAATTTTGCTCGAACACCTAAATAATAGAGAGTGGTATAATATTCATTATTATATACTACAAGTATTCATATATATTATAATCTATTAAGGGTGCAAGCTGACATTAAAATATGTATAATATTTTAATTTTAATTTTTTTTTTTATTACATATTATCCATGTTCATTATCTTATTTATCACATTGTAAAATATTTTCAATTATGTTTGAGTATTTCTATCAATATAAATTGTTTTACGAGATAAATAGAATTAAAAATCATATGAAATTGACAAGACTATTTATAAAAAAAACTTTGAATGTAATTTTCTCCTGTTTTTACTTTTTGCGAAAAATTGTTTTTACTTTTTACTTTTTAAGAAAAAACTTAATGTATAGTATACAATATGGTTATTTATTCGCTATTTTAATGTAATAATATGAAAATTTTTATATTTGAAAAAAAAAAATTTACAAATTATCACAAATTTTTTTTTCAATCGACTGGATTAATAATATGGTTTTTTTAAACAATTTAAATTATTAGAATTTAAAAAAAATAAATTTCACATATTATTTTTTTATAAATTATTAATATTAGTTTGTACTATAATTTTTTTTCTTTTTAAATTTATAAAAACCAATATACTACTTATATTATAGAATTTAAATAGCTTTGTAAAAATATAAATTATAATTAATTTTAGATATGGTCAGATATTGGTCAGAAATTCTGATAATGTTGTTATTTATATACATATTTATATAGCTATATATATAATAAATATATTCTGTTAATTTCATTATAAAATATTCATTATTGAATGAGTTATGTATAATATGAATTAATAAATAAATAAATAAATAAATTAAAACATTCATAATTTCTATCTAAAACATTTAAAATTGTTACCAATTTTGTTGTACCGAGCCTGCTTATTATTTATACACACATACTGACCCCCGTGTATGTAGACCCTATTGCCGTGAGCTATCATGCAGTGCCCGTGCCTAGGTTTGGGGGATGAGCCTTGAGTGTTCAGGGTAGTCCAGCTTCTGGTAGAGATGTTGAACATGTGAACCTGTGTGTGTGTGTGTGAGAGTGTGGGTGTGTGTGTGGGTATGTGTGTGGGGGTGTGTGTGTGTGTGGGGGTGGGTGTGTGAGGGTGTGAGTGTGGGTGTACCATTTGTTAATGAAAGTATTACAAATATTTAAAGTATACTTTCATATTTCGTATTATTTTTAGAATTCATAAAACTACTTTTATGATGTTAAAGATGTATAATTATTTAATATGATTATAATATGTTGTTACATTTAAGGGGATACCATATATTAATTATATCATTTAATTAATTAATTATATATTAAATATAATAATTAATTAAATATTAAAATTTAATTAATTATCTTTAAAATGATTTATAATATATGATACAAAACTATGAGAGCATCAAATATGTATTCTAAGTATCAGACTAGAGATAATAGTATTATAAATAGTGATATTAGTATTATGATATGCTTATCTATTTTATATATTACATTTTATCTATCATATAATTTCTTATATTATAATGTACCAATATAATATTAGTAGAAATTATATTGTTTTAATTACATTTTACTATGATTATATTAAAATATAATAAACAGTGATAATATAATGTATTATGCAGACAATACAAGCAAAGATTTTCGAAGCAAAGATATAACACTCCCTATGCATGCAACGTAATTTAGTAATATCCCCAACCTGCTAGCAGTAGTATCGAAATCACTGAAATAGATTTAGGTTCGGCTCTGTTTGCATACAACAATGTTATCATTGCTCTATTAAATTACATGCAATATAAATTAACTTTTACTTACTAAATATATACTTATAGCATTTAAAACATAAATATCATATTTGTTTGTTATATATTAGTAATGAACACTTAGTTTTCATCATATAAATATTAATTTAAAGCATATTATTTAACATTTTAAAAGTGTATAGTTTGATACGACTTTACATTATAAACAACACATAGTTCCTAAAAGTAACCCGCTATAGGTGGCACCAGGGTATTTTGTATACAAATTCGAATTACACGATTTCGCGTAAGTGTTATATCTTTCCTTCGGAAAATCTTTGATACAAGTACAACTTTAGAAACTTATATAATAACTTTTTTTTTCTTAATTTAAAAAATTAATTTTAGATAACTATAAACATGTCCCTTTGATGAAATTGTATACAATTCTCAGTTACTTAAGAATACATGAGAATATAGCATATATATATACATATATATATATATATATTTAGGTATATATATATATATACCTGCATTTTTAAATATAAATATACTGACAAATATAATTATGTTGTTCACACAAAAAATTTTATATTTTATTATTTCTTTTTTTTAAATTATTACTGTTTTATTACTATTTTATTGTTCACTTTCAATATCATGCAATCGTCATACAATAATATGAAGTAGTTATTCTGTTAGATATGAATGTTGTTCATGTAGAATAAGAAATGAGTATATTTTGGATTAATAGTCTTTTAAAATAACATTTGTAGTGAATAAATGTTTTCCCTATCTTTTACCATTAAATGTTCTAAACCCATAGCTTTAATACTTAATAATATTAAGTTGGTTACAGTAAATCCTATTTTATTATGGATATAATAAATTCACTTGTGTCCAAGATCAACATAGTCATAGTGCCTGGTTAAAGTGACTCATAATATTACGGCCATTAATACACGTTAATTATAGTATTTGTGTTCGTATTGAAATATAATTAAAATTTATAAATATCGATGAAGAAAAATAATAAAGATAAATTAAAATTTAAAAAATAATTAGTTAATAATATTATTTATTTTAAATTAAATATATATATATATATATATTAATTAATTGATATTTTAGTATATTAATATATATAAAATATAAATTATATATCTACGAAATTCATGATATCTACAAAATTCATGAATTATACGTATCTTAGATATCTTAGATTTTATAGATACAATATTATAAAATGATATATTGATATTAATTCAATATTAAGCATTAAATTATTTATATATTAGTAGTATTTTCATTATAACTATATGTATTTGTATGCTTAGCATGATTATAGCATGGATAAGAATTGACAACGCAATGCTTGTAAAAGATAGACACGTGAATGGCACTTTATTCATTAAATTAACAAAATGGTATCAGTTTAGTCATAGTATATATGTCAATAATAAAACAGTAGGATATTTGTCTTTATAGATATAAGTGACTTATATCTATATCTATGTAGTTAAATTATAAATATCAATAAAATAGTATAATATCTTCACTTTAAATACACAAAATTATGAGGAATATTGATATGTTGTATTTTAAATATATACTTTTATTATTAGTATAGATTGTACATTAAAATTAAAATTGATCGTAATTATCGATATATTTATATGTATAACTAAATAATACTATTTAAAAGTGAGTAGGTATTTAGTAGTATATTTAGACTTCAACGCCTCTATTCCAAAGTGTCATACACTACAACCAATTGATAACCACTTTTTAATATAAATGATATATATAATTGTGGAAAGGTAGTATCAGAATAATTCCATCTCTATCTTTTATCTTCGTATTTATCGTATTTTACTTTTTCATCTCTATACACTGCATAAATACTATTGCATATCCACTTTCTCAATGCATCCATGTATCACCCATATATACTTTAGTATCTTTAAAATACAAAACAATACACATCATACATAGATATTGTTATATATATACTTTTTTGTTATATTTACTATGGCGAATGTAAATCAATAACGTTAATACATTTATTTATTTTTTTATTATTAGCGTTGTCTCCTGTTTTATGTAATTTTGAATATCTGTTTTCTATATTCAATAACTTATATTATTATTATTATTATATCAGAATAGTTTTGCATTATTTGTGGATGTATAATCATAGCGATGAAGTAAAGTGAAGTCCAGAATAAGCGTACGGTACGACTAGCTCTAGCCAATCAGGTGGCACACTCGAGCTGAAGAGGTCAGACTGACCTGTCTATCACCGACGGGGTCGGCTACCCTATGACCTCCCGAGTAGACGACAAAGTCACCGTCTTTAGTAACGCAGTGTTCGCTGTGATAGGTCCTAGCGCTGGGCTGAGAACCTCCGCCACATACCTCTATCGTCTCCCATTGTTCAGTGCAGATGTCAAATCTCTGTACGGTAGCAGCGGTGGGTGATGGTAGTGGTGGTAGTGGAATAGGTGGTAGTGGCGGTTGTAATGGACAGGTTGGTGCTGGTGTTAGTGATGCTAAGTGTTGTATAATTGATAATCAATATTTTATTAATATATAATTATATATTGGTACATTTTTTATTTACTTTTATTACTGTATTCTCATAATATAATTTAAATTAGTAAAAAAACTTTTATTTTCCGCATGATTTTATCGTATTGTATCATGGTCCAGTTGTACAAATTTGAATTTGATAAATTAATGTAAAAATTCATTTTTAAATCAATAAATTCAATATGATAATATTGAATTCATAATATAATTTAATACATATTATATTATTTGGAATATCGACATAAATTATACAAAAAAATATCGTTCAATTCAAACTTATTTTAAAATAATTTGTATGTTTTAATAAAATATGTATATAGAAATACAAAATTAAAAATATGAATGCATTTCATTTTACATTTAATAAATCAATATTTCTGATATATTTTATTCAAAGAATAACATCATTGAAATATAATTAAATATACCACTGAAATATATCTAGTTGTGAGTAAAAGAGGAACCATTGTAAAGAGTATTCTGTCTTTTCTAAAACTTAGAAATTATACTCTATTTTGTTTAATTAATAATATAATTTAAATAACAAATCATATTTATAAAATATCTATTTTTATGAAATAATGATTTAAAAATTATAATATTCGTGAATATTTTTATTATTGATGATAAGTAAAATGTAATAAATAATTATTTATAATATAATAATAAATGGATATAATTTTATAATATATTATTATTTAATTATTCATAATTATATATCTATCCTCATGAATATTAGTATAACATTTATATTATATATGGTAATTATATACTATCAATATGCATATGTACACCAGTATTAGTGCTACCACCTATATGCATGTGTACATAACAACTAGTGATGCCTCTATATGGCTAACCTGAACATCATTATGAGTACTGCCCAGGTGAGCTCCTCCAAACACATATATCCCATAGGTATCGTGTTGCTCTGATCTGAAGGCAGAGTGTTCGTATCGGGGGGTCATCTTCAGGTTGGCCTGTGGTAGTAGTAGTAGTAGTAGTAGTAGTAGTAGTAGTAGTAGTAGTAGTAGTAGTAGTAGTAGTAGTAGTAGTAGTAGTAGTAGTAGTAGTAGTAGTAGTAGTAGTAGTAGTAGTAGTAGTAGTAGTAGTAGTAGTAGTAGTAGTAGTAGTAGTAGTAGTAGTAGTAGTAGTAGTAGTAGTAGTAGTAGTAGTAGTAGTAGTAGTAGTAGTAGTAGTAGTAGTAGTAGTAGTAGTAGTAGTAGTAGTAGTAGTAGTAGTAGTAGTAGTAGTAGTAGTAGTAGTAGTAGTAGTAGTAGTAGTAGTAGTAGTAGTAGTAGTAGCAGTAGAAAGATCACTACTAAAACCTTACTGGTCAAGTTATGCCAGGTGAAGGTGTCCAGACATAGCCTGTAGACGTCGTTGAAAGCGCCGTCCGGATTAGCGCCCCCTATCAGATAAATATCACCGGCTGATTTGGGGGCGTCGCCTTCCGAAATAGGGGCGTCGCCATCTGTATTAGTCATCACTACGTTACCATGCGTGGAGTGGGTATGAGGCAACAGTGATGTGGATATGAATAAGTATCCTGCGTATCTTTCTGTATAGGTTAAGCAATCGCGCCTTGATACAAACATCTCCGTTAAGTGAGTTTGTTCAAAGCCATAAGGTAGACAATAGTCATAAGTTATAGATACTATTAATATGTTATGTAAGGAGTACTAATAAGTAGTAGTAATTAGATAATAGCGCATCCTAAAGTAGTAAGATAATAGTAGATATATCGATATAATGTACTGCAGCGTGGGGAATGCGTACGACCTTCGTTGACCTCTCGAAGGCGTGGCACATAGGTCATAGTTTGACCTACGCGTTGAGACGGAGCGTCCGATTGATCAGTTTGACCTGCGACGTACCAGAGGTCAAGTCCCGGCCTCTGTCCTCGCTCCAGGAACGGATGTAGCTCCATGTTCCCTTATATCTCTCTCTCCCAAGCTATAGATATAGTATAGTGAAGCTATAGTAGTATGTAGTATAGTATAACTATAGTATGGTTTAGCTATAGATATAGTGGAGCTATAGTAGGGTATAGTATAGTATAATTATAGTATGGTTTAACTATAGTATAATGGAGCTATAGTAGGATATAGTATAGTATAACTATAGTATGGTTTAACTATAGTATAATGGAGCTATAGTATAGTATACCTATAGTATAGTGCAGACTGCGGATTCGATTGCGCGTTGGTCCACTTTACTGATGGTACGTTGGCCTAGTTTAGAGTGCACCGGACACAAGCCCAGAGGTTCCAGTTCAGCGATGGGGAGATCGGTGGGGGTCAGAGTGGACGTAGAGGACTTGAAGGACTGGTCGCAAGGGTCAGAGTGTAGACAGTTCTCATGTGAATCCTGCGACACGGGTATGATGATATGTTGTAAAGATGTATCAAACGTACATGTAAACTTGACAGGCGACCGCAGTAGAAAAGAGTAACGTCTTATTAAGGAGATTAAGGAGTTGTTTCAAAGAGTTAACGATGAACGAAATTTATTTATAATTGTTTTAAGTATAATTAAAAATTAATAATTAATACGTAATTAATTAATTATGTTGATTAGTAATAATTCTATAATAGATTATTATAGAAAATAAAAACACTTCTATTAACTGAGTATTATTATTATAATATTAGTAAATACTACAAGAACTTGTATAATAATAATAATATCATTATTATTATTTTGTATAACTTGTATAATAATAATATTATTATTTTTATATAATAGAGTGATGTTAATTACTAATCATATGCAGTACTAGATATACCTATATCTTATAGCACAGTGGTAGTGGTAGTGGTAGTGGTAGTGGTATACATGTACCGCATAGCTACATAAACGTACATGTTGCTATTGTAATGCATGTTTGCCTATAGACTGGATGGTATCTCTCATATCGTAGTCACTTAATATGTAGACCATGCTGTGTATATATGAAGGCGTATACATTTAAAACTTGACGTTTAAACATTGTTTATAAACAAACACACGGTAAAGAACTGGATAATATATTTAACGTAGTGAATACGGTACACAATGGCAGATGAGATTGATAAGTAAACTACTTAGAGGTCAGAGGCTAGAGGTCAGAGTACATGCATGAGAACATCACACGGACACGACCTTGTCTGACCTCTACGTCCGCCACATCCAACCTCGGTTATTAGAGATCTGGTGATGCCGGCAGAGTAGGAGAACTGTCGCGAGGGATTCTTGATGTCGAGATATGACCTTGACTTGTGACTCGCTCTCAGAGTCGAGAATTTGAACAGATTACTACTACAACAGCGAGCGTAGTGATCTCAATGAATCAGAGTTAACGACATACTATTAGATCTAATAGAATAATTGTAAATACCATTTTAGCTCGAGGTTTTAACGATGCAGGGGTCATGATTCAACCAATCAAATTATTATATTTAAATAATGCAGTAATCTGATTGGATGAGCCGCGATACCAGTTTCATTAACACCGTAGCCGCAGATAATATAGATTACAGTATTGAAGATACTATATTGTAACTAAACCATAGTTTATAGCGAATAATCTGGTATATACTACAGCACTAGAATGATACATATATATATATATAAGTATAAGAAGATTATAAAAAGTAAAGATAAAACATAAGTGAATAAGAGTGTGAATATAGTGAGGGGTTCACACACACTGCTGATTGTTTACGAGTGTTATTTCTGATGTACGAAGGGTGCCATGCGTGGGAAAAATAGTCAAGATAATATGATACAGTATAACAGAAATAGTAATAGAGGTAGAAATGAGAATGAATACAATACAGATAGTAGAGATAATATACATAATAAATAGTACAGATAGTTAGTTAGTACAGATAGTTAGTTAGTAGAGTGAGTTAAGATCACAGAGATAGTATAGATAGTAAACTAAATAGATACAGTATAGATAGTAGACAGTAAAGATAGTAAAGATAGTTAGTTAGTATAGATAGTAGAGTGAGTAAATATAACAGGGATAGTAGAGATAGTAAACAAAATAT